>CM076579.1:1275645732-1276245732 GCA_034641835.2 Pinus albicaulis
ATCATTCCCTGAGTGTATGAACAAAGATTTGTTGAGCTCAATAGTTTAATCACCTCAAATCATCTATATATTGGAGAGAGATAAATGATATATAGGTTCGTTGTTTTATGTGTTGAGTGAGTGTGAGAGAGGATAAGTGTGTGCAAACTCTGAGAGATATGATGCAGAAATTCTAAAGCAGTTTGCATGTATTGGAAGAGGTAGCAGAGATGTATATTAATGATCATTTTATGTAGAGAGCGAGAAGATGAAGTAAGGATTGGTTGCA
Source organism: Pinus albicaulis (assembly GCA_034641835.2). Lineage (NCBI taxonomy): Eukaryota > Viridiplantae > Streptophyta > Pinopsida > Pinales > Pinaceae > Pinus > Pinus albicaulis. The sequence goes on from CM076579.1 coordinate 1,275,646,001, forward strand.
AATATTTTTGGGGATTGGTAGTTGCTTGAGTATCCTCTATTTTACTGTTTGTGTGCAACATTTTTTTGTGAGAATATTTATCTACAATAGAGAGGGTTGTTGTTGATGTGTTTATAAAATTATTTTATGTAATGTGTGTATTGATTGGTTCTATCTTTTGTGGAGACTAATATGTTTTTGTTGAGTTGTGAAGTTCTCCTTGGATTCCTATTTGAAATTGAATGAAAGTGTGGCTCCTAGAGTTCGAGGAGGTGGTGACCTCAATTTAGTGGTTGTTGAACAAGATAGGGTAGTTTATCCTTGCTAGTGGTGGCTATCAAAATAGTATATTGGGATTAGCATATTCATAAGGTGGTGGTTGGATAGTCCAGTGGTAGCTAGGCGAGGATTTATGGGAGTGGCTTCTTCCAGCAGGTAGTGGCCTATAGAGTCATGTGAGTAGAGACATCCTAGCTAGTGGTTGTCATCAACATAGATCATAGGGGTGGTGTCTCCTTATTAGTGGTGTCCAGCAAAATAGATGTAAATTATTTGATTATATATTAATAAGAGAACAATAAGAAGAAAAAAAAACAGTAATAAGGGTGGTCTTTGACTCGGAGGGGGTTTTCCACCATAAATTTTTGTGTTGAATGTTTTATGGTTGTTATAGGTCAATTTGGGCATTATCCCCCAAGACCTGGTCAAATTGGACATCATCTCCAGGACCAATGAAATAGGGTCTATCATCCCCTTATATTTCAGTTTCTATATGCCCTAAGAGAATAACATTTCATTCATGGCTTCTATTGTGATATTTCCAAGGTTTAAAGTATATGTTATATCACCTATTGACTCACCAACGCTCACCTGCAAGGGACTAACTGCGTTGTAGTTCCAAATCCTCCATGCAAGAGTGCACTGCAGTGTACTTCCTGACACTCAAGGGTGTGTTGGTCACCTGGAAGTGGAATTCTCATTGTTCCAGGAATCTCCACATGGCCAGTGCCTCCTAGAAGAGTCCATATGTCTCAAACTTCGAATCCAAGTGTCCATATAACACCTCTAACTTGGAAACATGTCTTGCCTATTATTAGAAAGTCATCCATTAAGAAACTACCATCATTTTCCCTATAAATTGAGCACTCATCCTAGAGCTAGGGAAGGAAGAAATTTGGTAAAGTTATGCTATTGGATTCTCATTTGATAAGAGAGTGAAAGTACTAATATGTTGCTGGTATGATGTCGGATGTGATGAGGCTAGAATGAAGTTGGAGAAGGTTGACAACAAATCGATCCATTGGTTGTAATATTCCCCTTCTACTCTTTAATAAATATTGATGTTCATTTTCCCATACATATGTCTCTATTTCTTGTGCAATGTATTCTTGAATGATGTATGTATTTCATATCTGATCGATTTGATTTGAGTAATATAAGTAGATATCTTGTATATTGCATGTTGTTTTATGTTCTATGTTTGTCTTTGCAGGAATCGACCTAGTGACTAGCGTTGGATTGAGAGCGACGACAACAACAACAAAATGAGAAGGAGAAGCGAAAGAATCACAAGTAGACTCCTTTCCCATTATGTGTATCTGCTTGTTTTAAAGAAAGTGATAGTTATTCTTTCCTCTGTTTTTCTAAGTGACAAAAACGACACTTAGGGAACTTGGTTTATTCGTAGATCTCAAGGCACTACAGTACAATTTGAAAGGCATGAATAGATGATTTTATGTCGAACGCCAAATAAAATATTTCGGTCAAAGGTCAGAAAGCGAGAAACTTTTCGACGATGTAACAAGCCTCAGGGTACTGGAAGATGTTTATAAGTAAAATTCTTGGATGATGAGCTGATGTCGACAGGAAGAAAATTTATCGCGAAACGGGAGTTACTAATTTCAGAGACAAAATGTGACTTGATATAGCAATGTTCAGGGATGAATTTCATGAAAATGAAGGTTTATGAGTATTGCAGAAGGATGAGGATTTACTGGATTACTTCTCTTGAACATATCGACGACACTGAGATGAGTTGGCAACATTGACCCAAAACCAAAGTGAAGGTATGATGAAACATACGTATGATGAACCGTCAAGAAGATTACCCAACCCAAAATTCATGATGATGGAGTGAAAGTGTCATTGTTCAAGAGCGACCTGCTACCATAAAGTGTTCTGTTCTTTTTCCCAAATTTTCCCCGGTTATTTTTTTACTAATACCTCTTTATTTTTTAACAAGATTGAGGAGGATAACATATGCTTCATCTATAATTCAACCCTTCTGGTGAATCCATCGCTATTTAATAACTTAACGAGTCTAGCGATAAATGAAACAGATACATGAGGATATTTCTTTTACTGTGTCAACCTCGTTAACAAATGAAACAAATTCTTGAGGATAGTTCCTTTACTGTGTCAACCTCTATAAATGAAACAGATTTATGAGGATAGTTCATTTACTGTGTCAACCTCGTTAAAAAATTAATCAGGTGATGATGATAGTTCTTTTCCTGTATCAGCCTCGTTAAATGAAACAGGTTCCCATGAGGATAGTTATTTTACTGTGTCAACCTCGTTAAAAAATGAATCAGGTGATGAGGATAGTTCTTTTCTTGTGTCAACATCGTTAAATGAAATAGGTTCCCTTGAGGATGGTTCTTTTACTCTGTCAACCTTGTTAAAAAATGAATCAAGTGATGAGGATGGTTCTTTTACTGTGTCAACCTCTTTAAAAAATGAAATAAGTGATGACGGTAGTTCTTTTACTATGTAAAAATCGTTAAAAAATGAAATTGGCCATAAGCATATTTTCTTTTCCTGTGTCAATCTCTTTAAAAAATGAAACAAATCCTCTCCTAATTAAGGCGAGTCTTCCATATGATCTCGTAAATGAACCTTCATTCCATCCAGCTATTAGTAACCAGTCATCTACTTGGGTGAATGAAATGAAGCTTTGGGAGCATGTGATCTTGCAGGGGGAATTCAACATGTGCCCTTGCAGGGGGCATTAAAAACTATCTTGAGTCCATTTCGGTTATTATTTTCAAGGCTCGTTAAAATCATGAAAATCTAGAGATTCTTTTGCTATTTTTCATGCTCGTAAAACACATGAAAATGCATAGTTCTTTCCGTCTTTTCCTGCTTGTAAATTAAATTGAAATTTGGACAAAGCATAGTTTTATCCTTATTTTTTGAGCTTTGATAAAAATGAAAAATGACTTGAAGCACACTTTTAACTGTTTTTCGAGCTTCAATAACTGCAAAAAAGGAACCCCCTGGAGTCTTATTTTAGCTCTTTTCAGAATCTAATAATGTGAAAAGATTGCCAAGAACTTTTCTTTTCTAGCTCATAAAAGTAAATGAAATCACATCTACTCAGTATAAGTTTAACCCTTTTCCGGTCCGAGATAGATTATTTATGAAAAAGGAAAACCTTAGTCGAACATGGCTAAGAGGTTTTTTCGGGTATCATTTTACACTTTTTCGGACCTGAGCGGCAAATTTACGAAAAAGGACTCATGGAGTTTTCTTTTGTCCTTGTTTTCAAACTCTCTAAATATGAAAAAGGATTGGGTTGTCACTTTCATTAGGCTCTTTAAAACATAAAATAGTGATGAACTTGTCAATCATGGCAAGAATCGAGTTTCATTTATTGCTAGACTCATTAAATTATTAAATAGCGATGGATTCACCTGAACGGTTGAATTATAGATCAATCATATGTTATCCTCCTCAAGCTTGTTAAAAAATAAAGAGGCACTGGTCGAAAAATGACCGGGGAAAATTTGGGAAAAGAACAAAAAAAATTATGGTAGCAGGTCGCTCTTGAACATGACACTTTCACACCATCATCGTGACTTTTGGGTTGGGTAATATTCTTGATGGTTCATCATACCTTCACTTCGATTTTGGGTCAATGCTACCAAATCATCTCAGTGTCGTCGATATGTTCAAGAGAATTCATCTATTAAATCCTCATCCTTGTGCAATACTCATAAACCTTCATTTTCATGAAATTCATCCCTGAAAATTGCTATATCAAGTCACATTTTGTCTCTGAAATCAATAACTCTCATTTTGCGATAAAGTTTCTTCCTGTCGAAATCAGCTCACCATCCAGGATGTTTACTTAGAAACATCTTCCAGTACCCTGAGGCTTGTTACATCATCGACAAGTTTCTTGCTTCCAGACCTTTTACCGATAGATTTTTTTTTGCGTTCGACATCAAATCATCTATTCATTCCTTGCAAATTGTACTGCAGTACCTTGAGAGCCATTAACATCAATGGTGGTTTTCTCGTGTCTATTAACAACTCACATCATTGGATGATAATCATACGATGTCTTACCATGTTTGACTTCAAATCATATATTCGCATGGTGAGACTTGTACCTGAACGATTGATTGAATGAGATAAGAAGACCTCGGATCTAGTTTCATCCATCCAGGCTGCGATTTCAGGATTGTTGTACACATCATCTGTACTATGGATTTACATACAGATCATCATCCGAACATGGGCCTATATCTGTAGGCATGTTTATATTGGGAAACATTCCAATGTAGACATCTTTCTGAATTATGTACATGTTATTAGATAGTTTATGTTTTGAGCATGGGAATGCCTCCCTCAAAAATTCGTGATCAATATGAAAAATATCATGATGTAATTTATTGTAAGATTGATGCAGGTCATCGTCCACTTCATTTCCATCTCATCACATCGTAAATAATCTCATCCAAATACTATTATTATTTTGACTTCCTACTTTAGGGGACAAATTTTATAGGTCAGTTTGGGCATCATCCCCCAAGACCTGGTTAAACTAGACATCATCCCCTGGACCAATGAAATAGGGTATATCATCCCCTTATATTTCAGTTGCAATATTCCCTAAGAGAAGAACATTTCATTCATGGCTTCTATTGTGAGATTTCCAAGTTTTGAAGTATATGTTATATCACCTATTTACTCACCAACACTCACCTGCAAGGGACTAACCATGTTACAGTTCCAAATCCTCCATGCAAGGGTGCACTACAGTGCACTTATAGACACTCAAGGGTGCGTTGGTCACCTGGGAGTGGAATTCTCATTCATCCAGGAATCTCAACATGTTCAGTGCCTTCTAGAAGAGTCCATATGTGTCAAACTTTGAATCCAAGTGTCCATCTAACACCTCTGAACTTGGAAACATGTCTTGCCTATTATTAGAAAATCATTCATTGGGAAACTACCATAAGTTTCCCTATAATTTGAGCACTCATCCCAGAGCTAGGGAAGGAAGAAATTTGGTAAATTAATGTTGTTGGATTCTCATTTTATAAGAGAGTGAAATTATTGATATGATGTTGGTGTGAGGCCAGAATGAAGCTGGAGCAGGATGACAACAAATCGATCCATTGGTTGTAATCTTCCCCTTCTACTCTTTAATAAAGATTGTTGTTCATTTTTCCATACATATGTCTCTATTTCTTGTGCAATGTATTCTTGAATGATGTATGTATTTCATATCTGATCGATTTGATTTGATTATGATAAGTAGATATTTTGTATATTGCATGTTGTTTTATGTTCTCTGTTTGTGTTTGCAGGAATCGATCTAGCGAATTGAGTTGGATTGAGAGTGACGACAACAACGACAGAAGGAGAAGGAGAAGAGAAAGAATCACAAGTAGGCTCCTTTCCCATTCTGTGTATCTGCTTGTTTTAGAGAAATTGATAGTTATTATTTCCTCTGTTTTTCTAAGTGACAAACACCACACTTAGGGAATTTGGTTTATTCGTAGATCACAATTCCGTATAACAATGGTTTTGTGAAATGTTTTAATGCTTTGATATATCTTTTTATTGATTAGATCATGAATGGTTTAAATCATAATTAATTGGAGAAAAAAATATAATTGAATTCACCCTCCCCGCCCTAGTAGTGCTCTACATTTCTAACAACAACTTACATGACCATTTTTATTGATGGGACCCAGTTTGGAAAATTAGGGTATGAAAAATTCTAGGAACAATTTTAGGCACCAACAATGTTTTTTTGGTGGAAAAATTCTGCCTCTTAAGTGTAGCACCATTTTTTTCTATTCTATACATAGATACCTTTCTAACAACATAATTACCACCTCAATCAGAGTCCTTATGCAAAATTTATGCCACTCAAATTTTACCTTCCTATTTTGACCACCATAATTAGAGATGAGTCCACGTTACCCCCATTATTCATGGAAATGGGGATGCATACATGATCATGATGAGGACGGTTTTAGAAGAATCAACATTGTGACTCTAGTTAATAGATGAAGGAGTCAAACCTAACCACTAGTAGGCTATCAAGTTGTGTTATAATCGGGTCACTAGGAGTAAAAGAGGTTTTATTCTATTTTATTGCATTTTGTTCCATAGATAATCAAGTATATAAGAGTGAATAGGGAGAGAGAAAACATATATTATTTGTGCATTGTAGTGGCCCATGGGCCATAGGCCTCATTTCTTTATACTTACTTCCATTTTCCATTCAGAGAAAGAGAGTAAATAAGCCTAAACTTCCAACTGGGTTTTCTCCCAAAAGGGTTTCCTAGTGTATATCTTGTGTTCTTATGGTTGTGAGTGATTTTATTCATGTATGTTCTCTATTTCTACATTTACATATTTCATGCATTAAATTATAACTTAATAAATCTACAAGTCTATGAAAAATAATTTGTATATTATATATTTTATATTTTTAAGTATAATTTTATCAAATTTATTATGACAAATTGTCTAGTGGAATTTACACAATAGTTTACAGATGATATTGGCATTGTTGGGAAAAATACTAAGAGCCGGGGGGGGCGTGAATTTTTAATATCAGTTATACTTTTTATTTCTTATTATGATTTCCATACGTTATTATTATTCATGCAAGCCACATATGTACGCAACTTTAGTAAAGGTATACTTTTTATATCCAGTTAACTAAATTTTCATATATTTCATCATATGTTCATCTTTAACCAGTGCATCATTACTTCATTATTAATTAACTAAACATTAACCATGAACAGCAAGAGTAGAGTAAACCATCACACATAAGAAACACAACAACACATGAGAACACCATGATTTTTAGGTGGAAACCCAATATGGGAGAAAACCACCATTGGCGTCATCTATGTCTTCTTCTTTTATTATAAAGGAAAACATCTTACAATCTTGTATTGGTGAAGACTCATACTACTCTGCAAGAACCCACCTATAGAAGGCTACAACCTTCTCTCATTCTCCATCACCCACTGGAAGGGAGCTCCAACCCCCTAATATCGTTTACCAACTCCTACCAAAAGGGAGCTCCTATCCCTTGAACATATATACCAACTACCACTGGAAGGAGGCTTTGACTCCCTCACTATAGACTCCAACCCTTAATACCTCTGTGGAACATGTTTCATAATATTTCAGACTGTATCCACCTGACTCAAAACATCAAACTTGTAGGCCATTTTTCATAATATCTTCATACTAGACCCACTTCCATTGTTAAGCCCAAACTAATTAATAATTCTGAAACCAAAAATGAACCAACTCAATCATTGTATTACCATAAATCAAAAATTGAATATTAATCAACCATTGCAACAAGATCAAAACAATCCATAATAGATATAAACCATCAGATCATACTAATACACAACCTCTCATATACCAATCCATACACTCAGAAGCCAATTGTTGTCACTGTAAACCCTCGTTAAACATAGATCAAAATGTATACGCTAGTATTTTGAATCATATTCGCGTATGTATGTGCTTCCCTTGTATATGACCTGTGTAAAAATCTCAAATTACTGACAATTGTGTCTGAATTACTGCAATACCGAAATAACCACTGAATCATGTACTAAATCAATTACTAGATCACTGATCCAATTATCGATCACCACACTATGTCGTCATCACTAATCAAAATTCCTTTTAATAATGAATTCAACCCAATTAGTACTATCAAACACATATTATTATGATAAAGACATCATCGAAATACAACAATAAACAAAACAAAACTAATCAAATGTCATCAACAAGCTATATTGTAAAACCCTATCATATGTACGTGACTTCCACAAAACACATCAATGTATGTACGTGCTTATCATTCTCAACACTCGTGTACAAATATTCACAAACTAAAATCACTTCGCAAAATATATACGCGACTACCCAAAAGTCGATCCACGTATCTACATGACTAACCTGAGACAACCCTACGTATATATCTAAAAAATTTCACTGTAAACATAATCTTCACACTCGACAACCCTTACTATTAAAGCTACATACTTTAGAATACTTCATTCATATCATAGAGTTATTACAACTACAAATCTATCATTGTTAGACATTTTCAATAAGTACATCAAACAAGCACATGTGTCACCATACTTCAAATATTTCAGATCTGAGTCTTCTCCTTGCTCCTTGGTGCACACCTATTTCAGATCAATCATTCATAAACAATCCATCACTTGCACACCTTAATAATTTGATCTCCTTCTCCTTATATAGCTTTAACCTTAGTCAATACCTTAGGCCAATCCCTTAGTAATGTTGTTGGTATTCTTTGATGGGATCAAATAATCATTGTCACACCCATTACTATGAGCCAATACCATGGTAAATACCCTTGGTATTCAAAATATCATGGTGTGGATTATGTACACGACTTTTCTTCACAATACCTGTGTATGTATGCGACCTTTCTTCACAGGACCCACGTATACTTTCTCAAACTTTACCTTTACCATCCCTCTGTCTCTGAACTGTCTTTTATTTGTTCATTACTTTTGCAAAATCTGTTCCATCCTACATAATCATGATGTTATCGTAATTTTGGCATCTTTATCAAATAGGTTTCCATCAAGGACAACACATTAGCCATAATGCCAACAATATCCCCATTTGGACTTGATGGAAACCACTTTGGTGTTTGGTAACCACTTGTAATCACCTGAAAACACACCTGCAAATACCAAGGCTTCTCACCAAGATTCTCCAAGGATTATTCTCCAAACACCAAGCTTCTCCCCCCCTTTGACATCAAGGGAAAATGGCTGACCAATGTTGAATGGAGGCTTCTATGTCCCGTTGTAGAGAAGATCGTTGTAGGGTTGATCTACACATTGACCATGCTCCCCTTGAGAATATGCTAGAACAATAAAAGGAAAATATTTTATGACTCAACCAAATATTACCTATCACCAATTACTTGTGCTTACATCAATCACCCAACATGCTAGGGTTACATTTCACTCACAATTACATCAATTGCCCAAAATAATGGGATTACATACATAAATGACTTGACCCAAATAGTCCATTCATGATTGAATTTTACAATGATTTACAACATGGGTCTTTACATTACCTTTTCATTAAGAGACAACTATGAAATTTATAACCAAAACCAGAGACCTTAATAGTGAGGTAGAAGAACCATGATATTCCTCGGCAACCATCATACACCATATAGGAGCCCGCAACATGAACATCTGATCACAACAACATAGAAAACCACATGAACATCCTCATCATCATTATGAAGGAAAATATGTGACCAAATGTATAACATCACCAAGTAGTTGTAGCAGCAACATATCAATAAACATCCTCTTGACTTTATGTAACATGCCTTTTCCTCATATAGGAAGATCTATAGTTCATAGACAACAATATCAATCTCTTGGACTATAATGTCACCATATTATCTTCGTGAATCCATCAAAGACAAGGATAACCTTCAATCATCAATACTGACCATATAATATACTTCATCAAGTGTATCAAGTAGAATTATCACACCATAAACAACTTCACCAAAATGCAACTCAAGTAATTGTCCATAAGTTCACTATCTGCAATTCATCCATCATTGATAACCCATGGCATAGTGAAAACAATCAACCAATCATAGCATGATATTTTGCAGTCAAGTTTTTTTAGTAACTCATCTCCTTGATCTCATATCATCAAGATCAACATGCGCTTTCCACACATAAGAATATCTATAATCCTCAAGAAACATATACATCAACATATCTATCATATAGGTAACATATGCATGCATTATAACCATCTATAAACAACATATGTGAGAATCAATAATATCACATAGAACTGAGCAACAAAATCATGTAGCTCAAGCTACATATAGGCCTCATCCATACTATTAACACTGGAAAATCGTACGGGCATAAGACATTAAAAATGTCAAGCATAAGGTACAGATAAAGGTTTCCAGAGAAGAAAAACATTAGGAAGAGCCAAAAAAAAAAAAATTCCTAAGGCCAAGAGGTAAAATTTATGGACTTCACACAAGCAACACTGGATCTTGGTGCACAATATGGATTTTTCTTCGATAGTCGTGCACTTCTCAACTATCCCTTCGATAGCTGCGTGGTCCTAGGGATGACGGAATGTCACCATCCGGGACCACTTGGCACACTTGGTTAAAAAGATTCCCACTCAAACTAAGCAAGTACAATTGCCTTTGAGCCACCTTGAGGCCTTAATGAAACACACAAAGGAATCATACCCCCACTCTTGTGTCACCATCCATCTTGGGCCACGAGAAGGAGGGAAATTTTGAAAATGGTCTATAAAATTCAGCCTTGGGAAGAGAAATATGAGACACATTATTATTCTTGCCAAATTGCTGCATAGTAAACTAGATTGTGTTATCCAACAACAGGAGGATTGGAAGGACTCAATTGTTGGCCACCCAAAATCTCAGTCCAAGAGAGAGTATTTCACCACATGTTCATCGATCTACCATCCTTTGATAGGGAAGAGAGGCTTGCTGAAAACTTGAGGGGAAGAGACCCCCTTGTCTTGGATATTTGAGCTTCGTAGCTCGAAGGATCCACTATAAGAGATTTAGAATTCTATCTTATACTACCACAGAAGCAATTTATTTTTTTCAAACCCAGATCGGTGGACAAGGGTTGTGTATAGGGACAATATCTATAGAACATATGCTAGAAGGAAGGGAAATCAAGTGGCTTAAGCAGAAGGAGAACCATTATACTTCTACTAAGGAAAGAAGAAGTGGAAATGAAAAAGATAAAAAGATAACAACCACAACACACCAGTGCAAAGCTCCTAGTAACCAATACAACCAGTATAACATTGACGGTCATATAGAGGAGAATGTTGGAAGCTGCATCTAGAGCTTAACTGAAAGAAAAAAAACAAATATGCAAAGAAGAAGAAACTCACGACATTGATTCAATAAAATAGGTTGAAAGAAAATTGGATGTGGATGATAATATCATCCATACATTAGTGAAAAAGGAAGTGAATTTGAGTAGCCTTCAATAATAGGAATAAAAAAAAAAGACCCAGTTCTTCCATATAAAAAATAGGCCAAGAAGACAAAGACTTATGCTTTGTTTGACTCAGGATTGTATGAGAATATCATTGTAGCATATTCGATCAACAATTTTGGATTAGAAGTTTGTGATCATCCAAGCCCATATGCATTGGTATGGGTAAATAAGGATACAAAAAAAAAGGTAACCAAATAGTGCAAAATCGGATTTTCTAGCAATGCTAATTTTATTGATAAAGTATAATTAGATGTAGTTACCCTTGATGTATTTGGAGTGGTTTTTGGAAGTCCCTATATGTACATGCAATACACCATTTTTATATGGAGATCCAACTAGTATCGCCTCATCAAGGATGGAAAATATTTCACCATCAATGTGCACAAGGGAAAGTCGAAAATTTTGTTGGTAAGTGAAAACCAAGGCAAGAAATTGACCATTTCTATAAATAAGTATGTTTTATAGTTTCTAAGATATAACCAATCTATAAAAGACTTAGTGAGAAAAATTCATTCCTTCTGGGATATTTTCAAGGATATAGGGATATGTTTCAAAAGCCTAAAAGGCTACTACCCAAGAGGGAAGTGGAGCACGAGATCTGGCTATTTCCAAACATTGGTGTAATAGATCTGACAAGAAAATGTATAAAAATGGAAAATATGCCCAAGAAATAACACCATAGAAGATAAAACTTCAGATCTTCATTAATCTCGAAACCCTTGAGGTAGGGTAACACCATACATTCACTCCTTAAGGAATGAGATCACTCCACGAGCCATATGCTTGCCAATACAATAATCCTTGACCTCCCTCAATGGAGAGTCTCTAGCCTCTGTATAGGTTTCATACATGCAATACCATGGGTAGTTACCATGGGTCTCTCAATACCATACATCCAATATAATGGGCTTATCCCTTTATTCCCTAGCTACATGTGGTCCCTTGCATAATGTGGGTTAACCACTTTATTTATTAACTATGTCCATTTATTTATCATTCTTACATTATTACATCATATTATTCCCTTGGGTACCTCCCTCTGTACCCTATATTATCCCCCTAGGTATATTTCATTACACCCCCCTTAAACATGTTTCATCCCTGAAATATGAGAAGAACACAAATAATAATATCTACTCAAAAGAGTATTCCACTGGTACCATTCACATGAATGTAGCCATCCCAGAGAAAGGTGAACACTCAATCTAGTCGGTGCCTCGCTCGCTTGAGATGGAATCAGGTTCTGATGGTTCTTCTGTGTTGATGTGTTGTGGGTGGATCATCGCACCTCTCAATGTGTCATCCAGGGATTGTTGTCCTTGTTGCTAATTCGTTGCCACCTTGTTGGTTATTGTCTTGCTGGGTGATGCAGGTGGTGATATGTTGAAGCTTTAACTGATGGAATATATTTCATTAATTCCTCCAGTATTGATGATGGAGTGGTGTCTGGTTCTTTTGTTGGTACCTACTTTGATGTCTGTGTTTGGTTGTCTACCATCAAAGGCTCATCATCTGATGTGTCTGTGTCATTAGAGAATTGTGCTTCTTCCTCCCTAGTCTCTTCATGGTTCCTCATGCAAATATCCTGCAATTTAATTTTCTTCTTTTTATCCCAGAGCTTCATGAATTTCTTTTGCACATTAAAATTGACAGTACCAACGGATTCCATCCAAGGGTGTCCCAAAACAACATCCACAACATCCATATCTCTAGCATAAAAATCGGAATGCAACACACACTTATCCATACAAATCTTCAAATATTTATAAAATTCAACATCTTCATTATCAACTTGTGTGTTTTCAATATGTTTTGCTGGAACTTGCAATTTTTTAGCCAAATTAACATTGATACAATTATGCTTGCAACTAGGAATGATAGACACATTGGTGTTCTCTTTCTGAATACTTCCATGAACCTGTGATATGGAAATATTAGTAGAAAATAAGTCTTTATGGCTCTTAATGTCCTTCTTTCTAGCTTGAGACCACTTTTCCAAAAGGACTTTTTCAAGTTTTTTCTCGGGAAATTTCCTCATTGAGCTGTCAAGTGAGGTCCACCATTTATTTGCCTCATATTTCATATGAAGCCCTATGGAGCATATCCAAAAATTTCGGTATTGAGCCTTGTGATATTGTCAAAAATCTTCAATAGTAGGGCCATCATATTTTCTTGTAAACTTCATCTTGCAAGAACCCCTAAAACAAAGTAAGGGTTTTGAAGAAAATCACTTACTTTGGCAAAAATTTAAAATGGACATTACTTGGTCAATATAGCTCAGAATCCTTAATATAACCCGTTTTCGGAAATGGAATAGTCATTCTCCATCTATCCATGTGATTGAAATTCCGATCTAGGTACTTTGGAAACACAAATTTGCGCTACAACTATCCCACTGTCACAAAATTTCTGAAAAAAAAAAATGGTTGATTTTAAATCAGTGATAACTCCCTCATCCAGACTCCGATTTGATCGATTTTTTTTTGAATTCGGGTGATTTTTCAAGGGGATATTATATCTATAATTTTTTGTCTGAAATTCTGCACCAAAATCTACAAAAAATGTCAAGAGATCCGGTGTACAGAAATTGTCGTCAAAAACATTTCTGCAACACACCTGAATTTAAATCAGCAATATCGTCCTCATCGGGACTCCGATTCGACTGATTTTTTTTTTCAAATTGGGTATTTTTTCACAAGGAATAAAAATATGCTATTTATTTCTCAAAAATTATCGCCAAAATTTTCATATCTTCTCTGCAAACTCTCCGCCCAAAAATTTCCTGCAAAAAATGAAAAAACAAATCTCCCAAACTTTGCCCAAGAAAATGCTCTGATACCACTTGTAATAGATCTGACAAGAAAATGTATAAAAATGGAAAATATGCCCAAGAAATAACATCATAGAATATAAAACTTCAGATCTTCATTAATATCAAAGCCCTTGAGGTAGGGCAACACCATACATTCACTCCTTAAGGAAGGAGATCACTCCATAAGCCATATGCTTACCAATACAATAATCCTTGATATCCCTCAATGGAGAGTCTCTAGCCTTTTTATAGGTTTCATACATGCAATACCATGGGTATCTCAATACCATACATCCAATATAATGGGCTTATCCCTTTATTCCCTAGCTGCATGTGGTCCCTTGCATAATGTGGGTTAACCACTTTATTTATTAGCTATGGCCATTTATTTATCATTCTTACATTATTACATAATATTATTCCCTTGGGTACCTCCCTCTATACCCTATTTATCCGCCCAGGTATATTACAATTGGGCTGTATAGGTAGTCCATTATAGAAGTAATTGATGTGAATAAGTACCTGTAGTAGAACTAGGAATGGGGTGTCATTTGACCGAGTACATAACCATGTGGATCACCCATTATCATTATGCTAAAGAAGGATGGGACTTGGTATATGTGTGTATGTTACAATACATTAAAAAAAATTACACTCATGAATAAGTATCCCCTACCCAAGATAGATGGTATATTGGATAAGTTGCAACAAGCCAAATAATTCGCAAAGTTTGACTTAAAGTCTAGATATCACCGAGTTCGCGTTAGAGAAGAATATACCTAGAAGACAGTCACCTTTAAAACTAGAAATTTTTTTTATTAGTGGTTAGTCATGATATTTTTTCTATGTTATGCACCAACTACATTTATGAGGTTAATGAATGATATTTCGTGCCCTTTTATATATTCATTTTTTATTTTATATACAATGCTACCTGGGAGGAGAAGTTCTCACATTTGATGTAATTGCTAGAGACATTAAATAAGCACCAACTATCAAAAAATATAAAGAAGTGTAAGTTTACACAACAATATTTGGTGTATCTAGAGTATGTGATAGGTGGAGGAGAGCTGAAGATAGATCTAACCAATATGGAGGCCATCATGAAGTGGTTGGCGCCTATTAATGTTTCTTAGGTCAAGAGTTTCATTGGGGAAAAATAGTGCCTAAGGAATTTCATAGCCTCATTTTCAACAATAGCAATGCCACTCGATCCCATAACAACAAGTGATAGTATTTTCTAGTAGGGAAAGGGTCAACAAAGGGCCTTTGAGGAGTTAAATAAGAATATTAGTAAAGCACTAGTTCTAGCATTACCAAAATTTTAACAACCCTTCTAAGTGGAGACATATTCAAGTGGGTATGCTATGGGATAATTCCTTATGTAGGGAGGAAGGCTTGTATCCTACCATTCTAAAGTATTTCATGGGAAATTTCTTAACTACCCTACCTATGACAAGGAACTCTATTTCTTGGTGCAAGTTGTGAAGAAGTGGAAGCACTATCTAATGGGAAAAGAGACAATAACCCACACACATCACCAACCACAATTGTATTTGTAGGCCTACAGTAAGCTATAGAAAACTAGGCATTACAAGTGGATGGAGTTTTAACAATAGTTAAAATTAGTGATAAAGTATAAGAAGGGAAATATAAACAAATTGGTCGATGTGCTTTTAATTCCATTGACATGAAAGATCACATATTTGAGAAATATGATGCACATGGAGCCATTCACACATGATGGATATAGAGAGGCATATTTAGAGGATGAGGAATTCAAGGAGGTGTTTCAATAGTTGTATTTATAAAGTCATGTGCAAGATGGTGACAACATAGTTGACTACCATCTCTGGATGGGTTACTCTATATGCTAGATAAGTTATGTGTTCCTAAAGGTGGACAATCACAATTTATTATAGAAGCTCACACATCTAAGGTTGCAAGGAATTTTGGTTTAGGGAAGACAATGACCAACTTGCAGAGATATGTGTATTGGCTCAAGATGAAAAAACAAGTGGCTAGGTTCATAAGAGGATGCACACTTTCTTATACCATCAAGCCGAGTAATTAGAGATAGGGTTGATATCATCCCTTACCTATACCAGCTCATCCTTGGGAAATCACTTCCATGGAATTTGTCGAAGGTTTACCAACAACCAGGAAGTGACATGACTACTTGTTCGTGGTTGTTGATAGGTTCATCAAGATGTTTGTTCTGATGCCCTGTAAAAATGCCATCGGTGGGAAAGAAGTTGTAAAATTGTTCTTTGGACATGTCCGAGTGCACTTTGGGATACTGAGGAGCATCGTTTCAGATAGGGAAAAAACATTTCACAATGAATTTTGGAGTACATTATGGGAAAATATGGGCACAAAGTTTAAGAGGTATACAACATTCCATCCACATAAATATGGGGAGATAGAAGTAGTCAACATGACTTTGGTGCAAATTTTGAGGGGTTACAAACAAAAGCATTCAAAGACTTGGTAAAAAAATATGGTATATATGAAACACTCTTAAAATATATAAATTCATACTTCTACTAGAAATCCCCCATTTGAAACATGTTTTGGATATTTTCCACCTTCACCTTCAAATATTTCATATGGAAGCAAAGAGGAGTGAGGGAGGATCTTACAAGGGATGCCTTAAGGGAAGCATTTTTTTTTTTAGAATATCATGCATATTCATCTATAGGTATAGGAGACACTACTGAAGTCAGAGGAAATTTATAATTCTAGGCATGATCATCACAGAATAGAGAATTCATTTAAAGTGGGAGACAAGATATGGTTACTTGAACAAGGAGAGGATACAAGGTCCTGTTAATAAAATCAAGGCTTTGTGATTATGGTCCATTTTAGATACTAGAAAATGTGGGAGATATGCCTTATATTTATTCTACCCCATACATGCACATTTACTTATTAGTGAATGTAGAGAATTTGAAACTCTATGATCCTTCCATGCTATATCAAGAAGAGGAACATGCCCTGCCTTCTATAGAGGATTTGGCACTAGATTCTCATGCAAATTTTATAGAGGATATTATTTTTATAGAGGATATCTAGAGCTACAAGACATGGTTAGCATTACCTTTGGAAAATTGGGTTGAAAGGACAACTTCTAGGCAAGGATAAATGGTACACTTGAGAGACAGTCGAGGATAAATTTACTCACCTTATTTAGTAGAAGTGTTTGGGGACCAAAAACATCCCAAAATGTGGAGGTGTGATCGAGTGGATCATTATATTTTTTTTTATCCATATTGATGCTTTTAGAGTGGAAAAAATGGATGAATAATCTCATAGGGCCATTTTTACCAGTGGGACCTAGTTGGAAAATTGGGCTCTAAAACCTTCCGGGAGTAGTTTGAGGCATCAAATAGAAGTTTTTTGGGGTAAATATTTTCCTCTTAAGTGAAACAATTTTTTGTGATATTATACACATAGACACCTTTCCAATGGCATATAATCACATTTATCAAAGCATGTATGCAAAATTTATGCCACTTAGAAGTTATGCTAACCCTTTTAAAAACCCTCTCGCATATTCATGCACCATTGAACCTACTTTAAAATTAAATATCCAATAGATTCCAAACAAGTTAACATACCCTTGCTTTGTACATTCCCTTTATGACTCCATCAACATGTTTTTTATATGGAGGGACCTCCTCCATCAACATGTTGATGATATGGAGGGACCTCCTCCACATGGAGGATGTGACTAAATGTGAAATTAAGGAGTATAAGGGCTTAAAATATTAGAAAAATCCACCTAAAAAGGTAATAAAATCTCTAATTTTGCAAAATTATTAGCATTATTTAATTTATTTCTATATGTAATTTGGAAGGTGGAGGGTACGTAATCCCCTCTCAATCTTGGTCTTTTGATGATTTAATCATTCTCTACTTATTTGAGTCACTATGGATTTGTTTGGTGCATAAGGTATCTATGCAAAATGAACCAATATTGAGTGTCTATAGAAACATAAACACTAGTTAAATTGCACATATGTAATTCTAACATTATTTGGATATAATTAAAGTAATTAATCCATAACTTGTGGCTTATGGCCTATCACTTTCATCAACAAATATATTTTATGTATTAACTTTAATCCTCATTGTAAGGTCTCAACACCAAGCTAGAAGCATCAATATGAATGTATACCTAGATGTAACTTCAAATATGGTATGCAAAATGTATTCACTAAGAACTATTAAAAGGGCATTCATTTGGAGCTTAATCTCTTCAAAAGAAAAATTGATTCCCTTGCATGGAATTTGAAAAATTAATTCCTTCTATACTTCATCAATTCCTTAAAATCACTTTAATAAAGATTTTAGATCTTGTTGGATTGAGACAATTACCACTTATATTCTCAAAATATCACTCCCCTATGGAAATTAATCACAAGGTATGGTTCTTTTTTCAACGGAGTATAACTGCTTCAATATTCTAGAGAATGGTGTTCAAAACAAGTTGATAATTAAATGATATGGCATGCCAAAATCCATTACAATAGCAAGGTTGGCCACTCCCATTGGAGGTATGGTTGCATTGACTTGGATGGAATTCCCTACAATATACATGGGTGTTATCTACAATGAGATCCCAATTATATATCACACCATTTGGTACGAGGGGCCCATCTAGCTTCTAGTCCAACCACCATTTTTGGGTGATTGATTTTTAGTGATTAAAATGAAGATACAAACTAAAATTCTTATACACTAAATGTAAAATAAGGAGAATCTATTCTAACCTATTTTATCTAGGAGAAACTAATTGTAACAAATGAATTGTGAATGACCAATAACTACTTGCACATATGAATGAACAATAACTAGTTGTATCTTCTAGAAAAACATAAATTAGTAAAATTAAAATTGACTTAATATGAAGAATAGTTTGTAACAGAAAAAAAGTAAGAACCATTCATTCATCATCTCAAAACTATTTTGTTACAAAAGATAACAAATAGGAAGATACATACAAAATTATAAAAGAAAAGTTAGCTATAATGAAAGTATAATCCATAGTATTGAAATCATAAGTACATATATACAAAGTATTTCATGCCAATTCATTGCAAAAACAAAAATTAAACTCCTCCAAAATGGCGCTACGAGATTCTAATACTATCAAACTTTTGAAATAAAGATCAAATAGAAAAAAGTGCTTCTTTCTTTGTGCACATGAATAATATAGTTACAATTATTAATTGTTACTTGAGATTTATTGGCTTCCAAAAGAGAAGTTACAACTATTTAGTTCCCTTATTTTTTCCTACTCTACATATGCAAAATACAATAAAATAAGTCCATACATATACTTCAATTTTATACTTACAAAATTATTGCATTCTCTATGGTGATACCACATTCATAACTCAAACATGCAACCTGAATTTGGTGATAGGATCAAATCATATTAAGTTTATTGAACAATATAGTTCCTAACATCAATTTATTGTCAACAACATTCTGGGACAAAATATTTACATGTCTATCTAATGTGACAAAGAAGGAGTTAGACATAGTTTGCAACGTAGTTGACTCTACCACATGTTACTTCAAAACTTGCTTGGTGATTTTCTATGTCAAAATATTAAATGATGTTTCTCTAGATTTCATATATTCTTCTATCTCTTAGAGGATTTCTTTAGATGGCTTGGGATCCCCATGGTTTTGTATGGATGCTAACATGTTCTTGTTTATTAGCTTTAACTAATACATAATTCTTTTAACACATGCTTATAGAATTTGCCACATCATTTCAAGCTTATCCTAGATCCTTAAAGCTCTATTTATAATTAAATAATTAACATAAAATCATGCACCAAATATTTGTCCAAGGTCATTGACATGGGAGATGGAATAGCTACTGGTAGTATATTTTTAGTTTTCCTAACAATCATGCTTAGGTCTCTAGCACATCTAAAAGATCTTATATTGACTAATTTGTCGATCCTTGTAGGAGAGATCACTAGCTCTCTAAAAGGAAAATGTCCTCTTGTGATGGATGAGTATGATGTTTGAGGGAATTTTGTGTACATCATATCACCCTTTGGGATTTCTTCATGTTTTTTACTAGCTTGAGTTTCTATCTATGTCTTTTGCTACTCTTCTTTATTTATTCTTCTTCTTTTCTCTTAGCCTCTCATTCTTCTTTATTTATGATTTATTCTTCTTCCTTCTTCCTTATTCTTCTCCTTTATTCATAATTTATTAGTCTTCCTTCATTTTCTCTTCCCATTGCTTCTTCTTGGGCTTCCCATTTTCTCAGAGCTTTCTTTTCTACCTCTATCTCTCTCTTTTTTTTCTTTTCTTTTTTCTTCCATCAATGCCTCTTTTTATTATTACTCTATTATGATTTATTCCCCAATTCTAAATAATAATTCATCATAATTCATGAACCTCCTAAAATATTATTTATTAGTCCATGTTCTAGATTGATATTCCCATTTGTACTTGAGGATTGATAATGAATTTTTATAACTTGTAAGGGGGGGACGTATTTGTAGTATTCCGAGTAACCAAAATGAAATACGAATAGGTTGTTATAATTTTACCAATAATATTTTTATGTCTCTAAATCAATATGAGCATAAATAAAATGGCATTAGAGGTGATGACAATATTTTGTCTATTGAAAATGCTCCTCCAACCCCATTCACCACTTGGTAGGAAATCTCTTGAAACACCAATTTGCTTGGAACAAATTTAGTTAGTAGGATGGGTGGTTGCATGGTAAACACCTATGTCTCAATTGTATGGATACAAGGGAAATAATTATTCTCACTAAAATAACTGGTATATATTTATCCATTCCTAATATAAATCAATGTTGTTGACCCAATGAGTTTCATCAAAATTTGGACCTCAAGTACCAAAAAATGTTTCTTCCTCCTACTATCAAAGTGCACCTCAACGATAGGGGATTTTCCAATATTTCTATGATGGGGCCATGATTTTCGGTATAATTCACCCATGTTAACAACATGACATATTACATGTTTTAAAATCAAAATAAACTGTTAGACAATTTTTTGCGATGGATGATTTCATATATAGCTTTTCCTTTTATGTTTTTTTTCAACCATGGAATAATTTATGGTTAGCCAAGAATTGAAAGTTTGAATCTGAGAAAAAATTATGCACCATGGGAATCAAAGGTTTAGTAAGTTTAGATAAAAGTGAACACTAGCAAATTTTCATATGATAGTGTGTAAGGGTATCACTAAACAATTGACTCATTTAGTGTCAATAATGTAAAATGAGATAAGATATCATTTCATTGAGGCTAATGCAACTAAGTGAAAGGGGTATGCTAAAGAGGGAAAAATATAGAAAGAAAGTGTTTTGAGCTTGAAGGTTTAGGAAAACATCAATGGTTACCAAACTATCATAAAAAATGGTATCACATTGAATAAGTTCTGGGATTTTTCAAACACCATTATTATCTAGATTATTTCCTCAAATATCAATGATGTGTGAGGTGAATACTTGGCGAATCATAAGGCGACTCCATTCACCCCCCTTGGGTTACATGGATATCAAAAAGGGTGGTTAATGGAAGCAAGTTATCATTTTCCTAATAAAAATTACATAGTGGTAGGAATAGTATCTCATGCCTATGGAAGGAAGAGTGGTCACATTTTTGCCCATATAGAGGATGTTGATGTTTCTAAAAAATATTGATTGAGGGTGATAGTGGTGTATTATTTAAGGATAGAAAATGGTGCTTGTAACACACACTCCCACCCTCTTGGACTATTCTAGGGTAGTGGAAGGTGTTACATCAAGCTAACTTGACCTCCATGGCTTCATTATGGAAATGGGGTCTCAAAATTCCTTTTATTTTCTTAACCTAATTAA
Source organism: Pinus albicaulis (assembly GCA_034641835.2). Classification (NCBI taxonomy): domain Eukaryota; kingdom Viridiplantae; phylum Streptophyta; class Pinopsida; order Pinales; family Pinaceae; genus Pinus; species Pinus albicaulis. The sequence continues at coordinate 1,275,668,057 of CM076579.1, forward strand.
AATTTATAATAAATACCACCATCATGTTAAACTAATCAAGAGTTTTTTGATGATATAGTTTTTTCCTCAAACTAACTTATGGATCAGAAGTTATGGCCATTTGAAGCTTGGCCCTTTTTAAACCCCACCATGTCACCATGGATGCCATGTGGTGCTCAATAGATGGCCCACATGGTTTTCCCCGTTAACAAAAAATTCCTACTTGGTAGGCCACATCCTTCTAAACATTACCGCATCCTCTCTCCCTTCCTCTTTCCTTGGTTCTTCCACACATTACACCAATCCTTCAAAGTTCCTGAGGTATGGAGGTGACATCTTGCTAATGTTTCTTGCCTCACTTCCTCAAGCTACCGCAAATAATAAAATTCCTACCCGTGGTCTATGACCCTGACATCCTAAGACATGAAATTTTCCTTTATTTTCTAGGGGGATTCTCGTTAATCTTAGCCCCATCAATCTTGGCCCTTTCTATCGTCGCACTCGTATATTCCCTCTTCGATGTTCTAAGATTCCATCACCTTGAGATAGTTTCACCCTAACACCACACTAATGTCATATTTTCCACGTGGTGTGATATCCCCTGACTTAGTCTTATTTGTGAATATTAAATATATCAACTATGTTGATATTGTAAGTCTAAGACTTGTATGGTACTGGTTTATCATTTTTTTGTTACTGATAGCTACTTTATGTAAATATGTTTTTTTAAGTTATTAATGAAATCTATAAAATAATAGTGAGGCTGCAAATGGCTAAAGCAAAGTTATAGACTGCATTCTAGTGGTTTGATTATTTAACCTTGGATAACGTAAGACCTAGGCATCTAATCTAAGAATTAAATTATTAAATTATGTAAAATTTATTGATCAATAACTATCCCAGAAAGAAAAGGTGCTATATTAGGAAGATGGGGAGAGTAGAGCTCATTAATGAGCAAAGTAATTACCTTCAACCTAATGGATAAAGGAGGAGGTAGTTACAAACTGTCAATAGAATATTGGAAAAATGTCTTTTTATCCTATAGTACAATTATACTAATGTAGTGCATAGTTAGAGTTAGGAGGTATAGTGGACAGAAAGAGAAAACAGAAAGAGAATTTTTTGCTAGCTTACAGTCCATTGAAGCTCAGGGGTACTCATCTAGGAGGAAGATTCAAGGTCGGTAGGAGCATTGTACTCCAATATTAATATCTAGAAATAATTTGACAAGTTGGTACTCTGAATATCTTATCTTTTAAGTAGTTTTTATATGCTAAGTATGTTAACATTAAAAAATTATGTAGTAGTGCAATTTATAAAGTTGCAAGTTTTCTGAATATGCATGCAAATGAAAAGGAAAAGTAAATTTATATTCTTCAAGTATTTAAAATAGTTCAATTATTATGTATATACGCAGAACAATAAAAAGTAAAAGTCATAATACAAATTTATGAACAGAATAGGTATTTTATTTTATTGTATAATGATTTTCTGAAGGATCATGTGTGAAGTAATCATCTTTGAATGTGTAGAAAATAATTCAATTTAAAGTTCAATGAACATGTAAATATGTTAGAACAAAGAATCATATATCTCTGTAAGAATCTGGGATTGTCTACATAGGGTATGCCAAAAGCATCCCTTTTCTTGTATATAATTTAGTTATGAAAAGATATTAGTATATAATAAAATAAAGACCAAAGGTATGGTCGAACATGTCTAAAATATTTAAAAGGAATGAAATTCACATCATGGCCTTAGGAAAAACATAATATTGGTTATATAGGATATAGAAATAATAAAAATTTAGAAAGTGACAGAGTATTTTGTTGTTAATCCGTAAAAAAGTTCAGTAAAATAAAACGAGTGAGTTAAGAAGGGACTGTAGCCAACAAAGAATGGAACCCAATAGTGGGTGAAAATTATTATATACAGGTCACCTTAGAATTTTACTAAAACATGAAAACATTGAAAATTAACAGGAGCATATATTGGAAATTTATAAGACAATATATATAGAAAAAAATATAGTCTATATAGCAATTTCCTTTGAATTATCAAATAAAGACTCAACATACAATACATTTTACAAAAATAATTGTAACCAGAATGGCTGAAAAAACATATGCAACAAATGTAAACAAAACGATAGTATCCATTGACGAAGGCTTCCAACCATGGTCATATTAAACCAAATACAAATAAAGGAACAATTTACTTTAACTAAACTAAAATAGAATCATGGTGTCTCTATTCTTGACAAGGGCATCAACCATATATATAAGTGACCAGGAGTTCAAGAGCACCCAACCTATAAGGGAGGAGCCAAAACTCATGAAGGTACTAAAAAGGGATCTGCAATGAGTATAAAGAAACATAAACTTTTGAAATATATCCAAGTATAATTGTACCTGTAAATTATAAACCAATACTAAAAATATAAGTTATGGTGTATTAACAGAAAACATTAACAATGAAGAACAAGAAAAATAGCCAGTAACATTATACTTGAGGAAGAAACCCAGGTTCTAGTAACCATATTCTTTACCTACAACATAATAAAAATTCTGTCAAAATTGGTTGTAAAGGAGTTCCCAAATTAACAAGTTTAGGTAAGGTTAAAAACCCTACGAATGAATAAAATTTATATCTAAGGAAAAATAGCCACGATATAGTATTTAAAACTGCTCTCATAGAGAAAATATTCATGCCCAGGTTTACCCATGATTAAACAAAACCAAGGTATGCTAGGGTTTTAGTTTTGAAACCCCATTTTTTAAAATGATCAAGGAATAAAGAAGTGACACAAGGAAAATGAAAAGTGTATTTCCCTTTGAAATAATTTATATGAAAATTATCTTTCTAAAGAAAAACTCGTGGCGAGAGGAGGTCGAAAATGACTTCACATATTTGCATTAAAACTACATAAAAAAATAAAGAGTTTTAGATTAAAAACATGGCTTTTATAAAAAACAAAAATAAGTTGTGTGCAAGAAAGAATTTAAAGTTACCTCGAACAAAAAGGAGAAACGAAAGGATTCCCTGCAACAAGTTAAATTAAATTGCAAGTCCTCTAAGGAGTCTTCATGCCTTTGATAAATGTTGACAAAGTCTTGACATACTTAGGTAAATATTCCAATTTTGAAAACTCAAAGCCGAAATGAAAAAATTGATTAAAATTCATAATACATGCAAATGAAAAAGAAGAAGTAAATAAATCATAAAAATTACTCTTTCACCTTGTTAATTACTAGTTGAATCATTTGGAACCATAACAATTTCCTCCAAATATGAAAGGTCAAATCATAAAAAGAGATCGAGGTACAGTAATGGGAAATTTAACCATGAAAATGAAAATGACCGGAATGGTAAACAAAAAACTAAGTCGTTAAGTAGAGTAGAGCAAACCAAATGAAAATGACCGGAATTACCAGAAAGGATAAGGTCATTAAGTTCAAAACAAAACCATAACATTTTACGCCATTTTTTTTCAGCAAGAAAAATACTTCTCTGGTTTATATAGTGTACCAGGGCACATCGCTTCATTATCAAAATACTAAGACTTAACATTGGTTCCTTTACAAATCATCTTCTTTGTTTGAGTATCAAAAACCACTATTTTAATCTGTTCCAAAAACTCAATATGATTCAGTACTAAGATATCTCTCTCATTTGTACAAATATAAGAAGGTATCAAAAATACTGTCAATAATTGAAACATACTAAATGTCTGTTCCTTCATATGCAACAAAAACTTTGTGATCCACTTTATTTTTTGTTTCATTTTTCATTTCTGTCCTAAATGAAGTTTACCTTACCAACAGCTCCAGGGCTGGAAGAATTATATAATTCATAGTTTATCTCCCCGAATCTGCCATTCAAGCCTCTCTTTGATAGTCTGTGTGCTTCATTGTTTTTTTCTCTATAAACATGACTGAAAGTGATAGATGTAAAAATTTTCTTGATTGCATGTATCCTCTCCAACCAGTGTGCAAGGTGTCTAGGATTTAAATTTGTGCCTCTTTTCATGTGATCTATAATAACTTTTGCATCTCCGAACACCTAGAGCTCCTCCATATATAGGTTTGCAAACCATAATAGGCCCCCCAAAGCTAATAATTCAGCCCTCATATTAGTACCTCTGCCCCCATTCCAGAAAATTTTATAGTGGCAGTCCAGAGATATCATGAGCCAGGCTCCACAACCACAACTCAGATTTTGTCAGGTGTCGTCAAAGAAACCAGCCAGATAGCGTATGTCAAAAGGCTGCCATCTCTTCGAAGCATCAACATATGGTTTCTGCTTCAGCTTCATCGTTTCCATGGCTCTATAAATTTTAGCTGAAATACCCTGTGGAAAACATGGTTGTCCAGCAAATATCAGTCGATTCCGCCCACATCAGATGTGCCAATGTAGTAGGAAAGATGTGGCATGAAGGTTTTCCCCCCTTCAGAACCACCATCGAGTACACTCTTCCATAGTGTTGTAATGTGGATATGATAGCCTCAGTAGTTTGCAAATAATATTAGTTACCTCAATCACAAAAGAGTAGCTATAGAAAAGGTGTGAATTGTCTTCCTCATGATCCCTGCATAAAACATAATAAACAAGACCCTGTCACCCTTTCCGTTGAATCGTTTTCCATGTCAAGTTTTTGTTTTTCCAAATGAGCCACATCAAAATAATCATCTTGACCGGAGACTTAACTTTCTGCATCATCTTAAACCAGTATTCTGGTTCATTGCCCAACTCTTTGTCCATCATTAATTTGTGTGTGTCCTTTGTACATATCTGCTGCTCCTTTTCAGTTCCTTCCCATGTGATACGATCTCCCCCTTCACCCTTCCGCTAGCCCATGAGACTAAGAGAAATAATATAATCTCCCCATTCCACATTTTTGTTTTCCCCCAACCCCATCTCCCGGTATGTCTTCCACCTCGGATTTCCATTTTCCAAATCCTTTATGATTTGACCCATGTAGAAATATCCTCTGTGATTTAATTGGTCAATAGTCTCTCTGCTTATGAGAGTGTTTATTCCCATACCCAGGATCTGTTGATTCCCTATAAGGATCTTATCCTTGTTTGTAAAATACCATTTGATGTTCTCTATGAAATAGGGTTAGCATTTATAAAAACCTTTCCATATGTTTGACTTGCATTTTGATTCTTCCAGTCCCAGTGTTAGAATATCCTCCATATTCTTATGATCGAGATATTTTAAGCTAATAATATCCTTCCATAGACCTTCAGTAGTCAGACATATCCAAATTGATTTGAAAATGAAGGATAGACCAAATTTTTTTAAATCTAGAATTCCCCAGCCCCCCTTCTCTTTTGGCTTAGTAATACATTCCAAACAGGCCAGATGTATGGTTTTCTGCTCCTCTCTGCCATTTATCCCATCTACTTATTTAAAATTTCATGCTCTTCCATGTAGAGCCATGCGAGGATAGGTGGGAATCCATGTTGTGGACCAATAATAAAAACCAAATTAATCATGTACAGTCCATGCGTTAATCTTTGTAAGAGTTAATTCAAGCCTAGGTCAATCTTCATATGTAAATATAGTTTCAAACACACAATGTATAACCATATATAAAAAATAAACAATAACAAGTATGATGGGTGGCTTCAAGACTTAGACTTGAATGTTTCAATAGTGTATGGGTCACAAATTTAATAATACACATTATTCTTTGGTAACAATTGACCATGATCATCAAAGGTTTTGAGGGTTTAGTTAGGGAGGCAAATTATTTTCCTAATGAAACAAAGGGCACAATTTTAATAACTAAATATTATATTCCATGGTAGAACTTAGTATATAACGTTGAGTTAGGATTAGTTATTGAAGACTAAAGGTAGAGGATGGGAGCTTAGGGTTTGATTGCATATTATCTTTGTAAAATAACTAACTTTGTGCCAAACCTTTTATGAGTTTAATAAGGGGTAAAATGAACATTTAGATCTAGCTTTATGTGAATAGGATTAAAAGTTAAATTGAAATATATAGTGGTTAAAAGACCCCTTGTTGGAATTAAGAATAGTGGTATTTGAATATGCCACCACCATAAACAAGAGAGTATCATGGGAAAAGACAAGGATAATTTTTTCAATAATCAAACCAGTACCATGGCATTAAGTCATAGACTTGTGGAGTAAAGTTTTATTATAGAAATTTTAGTTAGAAAAAAATGTTTTTAGGGTGTATTTTGAGGGTTCATTACATGTGGTACCACAGCTATAGGTTACAATATTGAGCCTTTATGGGTCCTAATTGAAAATATTGTTTTTTTGTGTAACATATAGAAAGAAAAATTTAATACCATAAAGAAAATTGAGGAATGGTTGAAGATAATAATAGATAGGCTTCTGTAGGGTCACCTAAAGGGGGTAGAGAGAATTATTTTGAGAAGAGAATGATTAGGGGAGAAAATAGAAATGAAAATAACCAAGAATCTGATATTTTGGAAGTGGTTCATTGTCTAAAAGCATATTTAGACTGTGTAAAAGATAATCATGGAAAATTGTCTAAGGAAAGGGATGAACAAGAGTACATAAATGTGTACATACTCAAGAGGTTAAAGAAAAGGTTTAGAAGTGAGTCTCCAAACATAACTAAACATATAACTTCTAGTAGAGTCAAACACCCAAGTTTAATGATTACTTGGAAGAGAAAAAATTAGGGAGCAATGCTTCAGTGACTAAAAAAAAAATAATTGCATCTCAATTACAGGGTGAATTTAAAAAGATCAGACCTCTAAATTTTGACAGAGAATTCGAATAAGGGGAATAAGGCTTGGCTTTTGAACATACCAAAATATTTTGAAGGCTTTAATTACCCTCGTAACCTAAAACCCAGGCTGGATACATATCAATTGTCTAGAAAAGTAGTTGTGTGGTGGGATGAAAACAAAGCAATAAAGAAAATTAGAGGGAAAAACTTAACCTAGAAATTATTTAAGGAATTCAAGAAGAAGTACTTAAAAGAGAGCTACTACAATGAGAAATCTAGGAAGTTCAATGAATTAAGATTGGGTTTATGAGTTTGTTGCAGTATTTTCCATATCTTAAAGATGAAAAGGAAAAAAATCAAAAGCTTATTAGTTGCTTACATTTTTCCTACAAAGAAAGGATTTAATTTGATAATCCAAAAACAATGGATGAAACAATAAGAAAATAAAAATTGTGCTACACCCATAATAAGAAAAAAAAAATGATATTTATAAGAATTGATTGGCAAAGAAGAATGAAAAATGTAATGCTAAAAATAAATGATTTAATAAACCTGCATTTTCCAATACTTCTAAAAGTGTTTAAGGGGGAATTACAGTAGGAATGTGAATCAACAAAGAAATATTAATCAGGGAAGTGGGTTTGTAATGAAAATCGTTTGTGGAGGAACTTTCCACAAAATCCCTTAAATAAGAAGGAAACAATTCATAATATACAGGAGGACTTTACAGTAAATGATGTTGCTCGTAACATTTCAAGGATCAATGAAGTGTTCGATGATAGATAGGCTGACCATCAATCCACCATGGTAGAAATTCAAGGTAAAATCTTTGGAGAGACTATATTTTTGTTAATTGATCATGGCTCTAGTTTGAGTTATATTTCTCCTTCTGTGATTGAAAAATATGGTCTTTAGAAAGAAAAATACACTAAACCTTGGTTAGTGAAATTAGCTACAAGAACCAAAAGAATGGTTATTGAGATTCATAGAGATTGTTCAATAGACTAATGGATTTCATACTAAACTGAACTTGAATATTCTACCTTTAAAATAATATGATATCCTTATTGGCATGGATTGGCTAGACAATTTCAGGGTAGTCTTGAACTATCTAGAAAAATATTTTATATGTTTCAATGATGAAGGGGTAACCTGTATATTAAAAAGGGTACCAAGGGAAATTTAAGTAAGGAAAATATTTTTCTTAAAACTAAATAAATGCACAAGAAATGGATGTAAATTGTGTGTAGTTTAGATTGAAGATCATTTCGGAAGTAATAAAAATCCTTCCATAGAATATTAACCCATCCTAGAAAAGTATAAAGGAATTTTTCTGGAGGAAATCCCAAGTCTACTTCCATGAAGGGACATATATTTCACAATATATCTTATCCCTAGAGTAGTCCCAACATCCAAAGCTCCATACTGAATGAATGTTCTAGAATTGATGGAACTAAAAATGCAGTTACAAGGGCCGTTAGAAAATAAATATATTAAACTAGGTGTGTTACCTTAGGGTGGACCGATTTTATTTTTGAAGAAGAAGGATGGAATCCTTAGACTTTGCATAGACTATTGACAACTTAACAAAATGACAATCAAGAAAATGCATCCATTATCCAAGATTGACAACCTATTTGATCAAGTCAAGGAGATGCTATATTCTCAAAGATTGACTTAAGATCTTATTATCATCAGATCAAGATCAAGGATGAAGACATCCATAAGATAACCTTCAGGACACAATATGGGCATTATGAGTTCATCGTACTTCCTTTCGGAATCACCAATGCACCAACCACTTTTATGTGTCTACTGAATAGTGTACTTATACCATATTTAGACAAATTTTCCATTGTGTTTATAGATGACATCTTAGTATATTCAAAGAACAAAGATAACATGATCAACATTTGAAAATAGTTCTCCAAACACTTAGATAAAATGAATTGTATGCTAATTTTATCAAATGTGCATGTTACCAAACAAAAATTCATTTTTTGGGGCATGTTATGTCTAAAGAGGGGATTGTTATAGATACAAAGAAGATAAAGGCCAATATGGAATAGTCAGTGCCAAAGGATATGGCTAACATCACATCCTTCATGGGAAGCACAGGTTATTATAGGAGGTTCATAGAAGGTTTTTCCAAATTAGCTTTCCCAGTCCTTCCTTACAAAATAAGGGAACTAAATTTGATTGGAATCATAAATTGTAGAAATTTATAAACACAATAATGTATTTCCGGATTCTCCTGATCTAACAAACTAACCTTATGTTAAATACAGAATCCTTTCACTTAATTCTTTGCAGAAATTAAATCGCCAATTGCAAAACATATATGAAGAAAAATCAATCGCACATAACAAGATGTTTTACTGGGAAAGCTTAAAGCTAAAAACCCCAACTATCATATATTATGTATATCAATGGATCATGAAACAATCTCATATATCTCATACAAATCTCAACTCATAGAGCTCTCAGTACAATATACAATCGTCTCACACTGTCATGCAGAAATTTGCATATCTATGCACCAATTTCTTGCCTCCTGACAACCTACCTCCACTGCGCAATCCCTGCTAAAGAAGATCCCTAAATGAATTCGACCTTACCTTGCCTTGACTGCACAATCCTCATAAGAATCTCCAATGTGTGTGTAGATGCATTGAATGCATCACTATAGTCACAACTTATAGTCCATCTCACCCTTTCACCTATCTCTCCACTGGGTCTCCACTGCAAATGACATGTAAGTAGTTAATTGTTGTATTTTTTCAGTGGCAAGTAAGACAGTACTTGTGAATTAATTAAATAATTAATTCACTAATCTTTGACTAGTGTATCTTTAGTTACAACTAGCACAACTGAGTTTAACTCACTTAACTGATTTAAACTAAATAACAACTCACATAACTACTCTTTCAACTCTGTTACAACTTGCCACTGTCAGTTATAACGAAGTCCTCCATGCATGAGTCACCAACCACCCTAGGAATTGCATAATTCCTTCAGCCCACTGATGTGCCACATCTATTCACTGAAATAAAGTGCTCCAAGAGAATAAATTATGGTTTATTGTCTGATTATTATTAAGGGCTAATAATAATCGACATGCATTCTATTTTTAGATTAGTGATCTATAAATAGACTTTGCACATCTTCTAAAAATAGAAATTCATCCAAAGATAGAATTAGCTCAACCATCTAGAATCAGCATCCTGCTAATTTTAGAATATGCTCACCATTCTAAAAATAGACATACACCTAAAAATAGCATATGTGGGCCCCACCTAGTGTAGGTGCTTATTTTTCACTAGTATCAAGGATTATGTTTCCGGATGCCACTTGCATTGTTTCTTGTTGCAAAATTTGACATAAATGTTAGGATGACTTTGAAAAACTAAAGAAATTTTCGACTATTGTCCTAATTTTAAATATAGTTTACCCCCAAAAATACTTTGTAGTTTGTAAAGATGCTCGTAAAGAAGATTGAGGGGAAATATTAATGCAATAAGGTCATGTGGTAAGCTACCAACCTTGAAAACTTAAATATCATGAGAAAAAATATGCAACCCATGATTTGGAATTAGCAACTATAATTCACGCCTTGAAAATGTGGAGAAAATACCTTATAAGGTGTTTATATGAAAGAAAATTTAGCTGAAAACTAATAATATCAACCTTAAATATCTCTTTTATCATCCAAACTTAAATGCTAGGCAAGCCCAATGGTTGTTATTCCTTAGTGAGCATGATTCTGAAATAATACACGTTAAAGGGAAATAAAATAAAATAGCAGATACTTGAACAAGAAACTAAATCAGATTTTTTCTATGTCAGCAAGCAATTGGAAAATAGATTTGACTGAAAAAGTAAAGGAAGTTGTAGATTTTTATGAGGAATATAATAAGACCAAGGAAAATATTCAAAAAATAGATCTTTAAGATGAGGAAATAAATTATTTGTTAGTTAACAAAGAGGGTTTATTGATGTATAGAAACAAAATCTATATATCCAATGATCAAAACATAAAATTGTTTGTCCTTGATAAGTAACATACCAAGCCTACAACTAGACATCCTCACTATAAAAAATTAATAACCATGTTAAGAAGGGACTTCCATTTGCCTAATATGAAGTCAGAAACAATAGAATATGTAGCAAAATGTTTAAAATGTTAGCAATTTAAAGCTTCCCATCAACATCCAGTTGGATTATTACAACCTTTACCCATTTCAAAGTGGAAATGGGAGGTAATAACCATGGATTTCGTTATTGTTTCAGCAAAAACAAGAAAACAACATGAATTTATAATGGTTGTGGCAAACAAACTTATTAAGGTAGCACATTTCATACTGTTAAAGTCTACTTTCAAAGCCATTAATATAACTGAATTAGTCATGAGGGATATCTTTAGATTACATGGCATGCCTAAGACAATAATTTCAGATTGTGATATGAAATTTACTTCCAAGTTTTGGAAATTTTTATTTGAAGTGGATATGAAATTAAACTTTAGCATAGTTTATCATCTCCAGACTGATGGTCAAATATAAAGGACCAATAAAATCCTAGAGGACATGCTACGAATGTATGTTATGGATAGGCCCACTAAATGGGAAGATTATTTGCAGTTATAAAAAAATTCATACAATAATGGTTATAAAACTTCCCTAAAGATGATCTCATTTGATGTAATGTATGGGATATGGTGTGTTGTGGATCATCTGCATATCCTTTTAATTTTATATTAAAAATACAAAAAAAATATGAAATTGAAATAAAAGCGAATATGTTAAAGTATTATAGTTTTATACATTGGCATAAAAAGAAAATGTTTTTAGTCTGATGTATTAAAGTTTAATTGTTTCAAACTTTGTACAAGTGGGTTTTATATCCAAAGATTAAAGGCCGATCAATTCAAAAGGCAGAGAGTGTTGATATTAAAATTATAAACCGGATGACCCAACCCGCGGGCACTAACAGCACGAGAGTTAACGGAAAGGGTGCCTCCGCAGTTGACTGGGTTGACTGCGGAGGCAATAGAGATCAACGGTGGATATCAACTGCAGGGGCACCAGCCGGAGTTCTCAACCATACCCCGAGACCCCCCGCAGTGACGTCATATACCAAATGGAAAACAGTTTTTACTCATGTCAAATCAATCCAAAGGTTAAGTGACATGTTGCATATGGTATTTAATACGAAAGCTGCGCCACCTATTTGGGGGTATTTTTCATTTTGTTTTCAAAATAATTTGTAGTTTTCTGTGTTTCGACCTGTTGCATTCTTCCGTCACCTTTCTATTTTCAGTCACCTTGCCAAAATATCCCTTCAACTCCTTTTTTAAATTATGGCTAAAAGGTCTTCTTTGTCTAGGTCATCGAGCCACATTCCTCTCATGGACAATGAGGGAGACATTCAAGATACTGTGTCTTCAGTAACCCATCTTCCATTTTATCAACACGTTGTATTGAATAAGGATAATTCCCCTGTCTATTCCGCCATGATAAAAGCTGGAGTCCTTTCTGCATGCATCCTGAAGACCCATTTGTTCCCAGAGTTCATCTATTGGTTGGTTTCCTCAATGTATCCCATAAAATGCTTCGTAATGAATTCCCAAGATTAATGAATGAGTAAGCAAGTTTCTGGTATTTTGTTTATGTTGAAATGTATTCCAGTTTTCATTATGTATTTCCTTCTATGAATAAAACAAGGTTATGAGAAGCAGGTCTCTTCTTACTTCTATGTATAAGAGTTAAAAACCTTAATTGGCGCTCCTTTGTTTTAACTATCTCTTTCACATGTTTCTTCCATTATTTGGAATGTTATTTTCTGTATAAAGCAGCATATCAGTTTGGACTTCTTCCTACATTTTCTTCCAGTCATTTCGTTCAACATTAACGGATGGTAGCTTTGTGAAGCATTCATAATATTTGATATTTAAGGGTGTGATTATAAATACTTGAGGGTTAATAAAACAGAGACATAAAAATTTGTGACATAATTATAAAATGTCTTAAGCACTGATTCCTTATCATAGCTAAGGGATTGTCTCTTAAGGTACAACATAAATTGGCGTCGTTGCTGGGGATCGAAGATTCGAAGTTTTCCCTGGGTTTTGTTCATATTTTTTCTGGTTGTTCAGAGAGGAGGAAATACTAAGCTGTGCTTCTTTAAAATAATTCTAGCTCCTAAGAGGCCTCACAAGAGGTCAGATACCTCTCAGCAAAAAGCTCTTATTTTTTCTGATCCAGAAAAGCTAGTTTCAAAGAAGGGCCAGAAAACAAAAATATTTTCTACACCTGATGCCACACTGCTTACACCAAGCAGCAGTTCACATACTTTTTCATCCAAGGATATTTCTCATAAACTCATTTTCTCGGAAAAAGAATCCTCACCTTCACCCATTCATCTGTAAGAACCAACATTAGAAGAAAAATCTTTTGAGTTTGTGTCATTTCCTCTTACAAAAACTCAACCTCATACAGTTGCCAGTTCTTCTGCTATTGTTCATACACCTATCCCTATATCAGTTGTTCCACCTCATTCATCCCCACCTACAACTGGTATCCATTTTATCCCCGCTCAAGGAGCAGTCAATCAAGGCATAAACATGGTAGCCCCTGCTTTCTTGATGAATAGATATGCACCATTAAATCTACCCCAACCAATGAATGAAATGTCTCAGGAGTATCTCAATTTGCTCCCTAGATTTACTGGTGAAGATGAAATAACTGCAAAACAGCACTTGTCCTTGTTCTGCACATTTGCTGAAAATTTTAATGTAGAACATCTTGTTGTGGTAATGAGACTTTTTGTACAGTCTCTAAGTGGAGAGGCAAGAAAATGGTTTAAAGTATTACCCAATGGTTCAATCAATGATTGGGATGAATTAGAAAGACAATTCATCTAGATATGGGGTGAAAAAAGAGACCATGGTTATTCTTTAACAGAATTTAATGCTATAAAGAAAAAATCAAATGAAAGTATGAGTGATTTTATCAAAATATTTAATAATTTGTACAATAGTTTGCCTGTGGAAATGAAACCTCTTCCTATTGGAGCAAGGGTTGTTTTTTCTGGAGCATTTGAGCCAGATTTTAGTTTTACATTGAGAGAAAGAAGATCCCCCACCCTTGAACAGATTCAAACTGATGCCTTAGAGATTGAGGCAAATATGTCTGCTGCTGGGAAAGTTCAAGATAAAGAAGGAGCCTCATCTTAAGATCAGAGGATCGATGATATGACTAAGGTCATCAAAAATTTGTCTAACAAATTAGTAAAGATGGAAATAGACAACAATAAACCTGCAAAACAAAACAGAGGGGTTTTCAATCTCCAGTTCAAAAAACAACCCCTGCAGATTTTACAAAGAGAATGAAAGGATCAAGATCAAGTGCAAGCTCCTTTATATATAGAAGCAGCCCCATCACATTCTGTTGATAATGATCAGAAAGAAGATGAAGATCAAATTTCTGTTGTATATATGCAAGGTGATGAAACAGAAGAAGAGAGTGAGAAATAATATGCAGAAGAATGTAAAGAATCTGATATTTCATTTGATTAGGAGGAAATGGATGATTATTGCAAACAATTTACTGATTTTATGCAGGCATAGTTGCATAAGAAATATGATTTGAGGTCAAAAAAGAGGTTGAGAACTCAGAATGATGAAGGAGAAGAATCAGAATCACTACCTACTCCAATGGTGACTCCACTACAAAAGAACCAAAATAAAAAATCAGACAAGGGGAAACATCCCATGAATCAAGAAAAAGAAAAAGAAAAACAGCAAGCTGAAACTCCTCAAATAAAATCTAATGACCCTAATATTTTGGAGAAAATTATTATTGTTCCTGATCAACATGCAAATTCAAATAAAAATCAAGAAGAGCCTAAGAAATTTACAAAACAGAATCAAATCTTCAGTTTGTCTAAAGAATTAGAAAAAGTAAAAATTCAAGTGCCACTTCTTGAGTTGGTCAAAACACCTGGTTATAAGAAGGAGATTGCAGAATTTATTAATTTATCTCAGTCTGATGAAGTGGGTGATATAGTGAATCTGCAAGAAGAGAAACCAGTGGTTACTTTTGGACCTCATGTTTAAGAGATAGATTCTTCTGTTCCACCTTTTTATATACCAGTTATGTTGCATGATTTCATTTTACATAATTGTATGCTGGATTCTGGAGCATCACATAATCTAATGCCACCGTCTGTGATGAAATAATTGAATTTGAAAATCACCAAACCATATAGAGACCTTTATTCCTTTGATTCAAAAAGGGTAAAGTGTGTGGGTCTTATCAAAGATATGGTTGTTTCCTTAGCTCAAATTCCAGCTAAGAGTATTATGATGGATGTGGTAGTAGCAGATATTCCAGCCAGATTTGGTATGTTGTTGTCTAGATCTTGGGGGGCAAAGCTTGGAGGAGTTTTGAAATTAGATTTCACATATACCATCATTCCTGTTTTTATGGGGAGGAAAGGAGGTTATACAGAGAAACCAAATTTTTGAAAACTCTACCAAGAAAGATGCAGGTAATTCCCCCATTTATGGTTAAGAGAAGGAGGATCTCTCTTGCTTCATGCTGCATGAAGATGTAGAATTTGCTGAAGATTCACAAAAGCAGCTCACTTCAGCCAATGTACATAAAGAGCTGCATTCAATAAAATTTGGAAGTGTTATTTTGATGGTGCATTCTCTAGGGAGGGCACTGGAGCTGGATTCATATTCATATCTCCTGAAGGTAACTTTTTACCTTATTCCTTCAAATTGGAATTTGAGTCTACTAACAATGTGGTTGAATATGAAGCATTAATTTTAAATTTGCAGACAGCTAAATAGATGGGAATTCAGTCTTTATCTGTTTTTGGTGACTCTGAAATAATCATAAGACAAATTAAGAATTGGTGCCAGACAAAAAATCCCAAGTTGAGGTCTTATAAAAATGAGGTGTGGGATTTAGTAGAGAACTATTTTGAGTCTTTTAATTTACAGTTTATTCCAAAAGAAGAGAATGGAATGGCAGATTCATTGGCAGTTGCATCCAGTACATTCAAACTACCAATCAATCCAAGGTTGAGATATGAGATTGAGTTGAGACACAGGCCTTCAATTCCTGATAATGTAAAGCATTGGCAGGTCTTTGAGGATGATGAGCAAATTAATCAGTTCTTGACAATGATTGGAAATTTTGAAGACAGTCAAATTGATTTAGAAGTGGATGAAAGTGATCAAGGTGAAATGTCTAAAAATCTGAAGCAGACAATTGGAGACTAGAAGATAATTCAGTTGAAAGACAATATTTTTCCCAAAGGTTTGGTACCTCTTGAAAGACTGTTTGATGCTAACAACGTAGCAATAAACCAGAAAAAGGTATCCCAAGATGGAGAAATGGAGGATTGTAATTTAGGAACTCAACATGAGCCTAAAATAGTCAAACTGTTCAAAGGAGTTCCAAAGGAATACAAATAGAGGTATGTAGATCTTTTCAAGCAGTTTACAGATGTATTTTCATGGTCATATGAAGATCTGAAAACTTATGATAAAATTATTATTCAGCATAAAATTCCATTGAAAGATGGGATTAAGCCTCATAAACAGAAGTTCAGACAAATTAACCCATTATTGTTGGCTCCAATTGAAAAAGAGGTAAAGAAACTTTTGCAAGCAAAGATTATAGTTCCTCTAAGATATTCAGATTGGGTTTCCAATCCTGTACCGGTCAGGAAGAAAAATGGAGAGATAAGATTATGTGTAGATTTTAGAAACTTGAACAGAGCTTCACTGAAGGATAATTATCCTTTGCCAAAGATGGACTTTGTCTTGCAAAAAGTAACTGGAGCATACAGGTTATCCATGGTTGATGGTTTTTCTGGGTATAATCAGGTTGTTGTGGAGAAGGAAGATCAAAAGAAAATTGCTTTCACTACACCCTGGGGAACATTCATGTATGCCAGGATGCCATTAAGCCTCATGAATGCAGGAGCTACTTTCCAAAGGGCAATGGATATAGCGTTTATAGGGGACAAATTTGTATTTATTTATCTTGATGATGAACACCTACAACATTTGCAGAAAGCCTTTTTAAAATGTAGGAAATATGGATTATCATTGAATCCTAAAAAATCCTTGTTTGCTCTAGAAGAAGAAAAATTGTTGGGCCATATAGTTTCAAAGAAAGGAGTGAATATTGATCCAACAAGGGTTGAATCCATACAGGCAATTCCACTGCCTCGAAGTAAGAAGGATGTTCAAATATTTCTTGGAAAAATCAATTTTCTAAGAAGATTTGTTCCAAATTATGCTGAGATTGTCAAGAAAATAACAGATATGTTGAAAAAGGATGCTGAAGTAAAGTGGGACAAAGATGCAAGGGAATCTTTTGGAAGAATTAAATAAGCTCTCTGAGAAGCTCCTATTTTAATCAGTCCAGATTACTTGAAGCCATTTCAAATTTTCTCATTTGCATCTTCCTCTACAATTGCTACTGTGCTACTACAAAAAAATGAGGAAGGAAGTGAGCAACCTGTAGCGTTTTTTAGCAAAGTGCTTAGAGATGCAGAACTGAAGTATAATATCTTGGAGAAACAAGTATATGCTCTGGTTAAATCATTGATGGCTTTCAGAACTTATAAACTTCATTCTCAAATTGTAGCATATGTGCCTAATTCTGATGTAAAGGATGTATTAGTACAGAGTGATGTTGAAGGGAAAAGGGGGAAATGGATTGCTAAAATCCAAGAATATGATTTGGATATCAAACCAACAAATCTATTCAAAGGATTGGGACTGGCTAAATTGCTAATAGAATCTAATTTCCAAGCTTTTGGAATCAGTTTACTTGCACCTGTAGAAGAAAACACTGAAGAAGCAAATCACATTCAGACAAAAGCAGCAATTAAATATAAATTCCTCTGTTCAAACTGGTACAAATATATTATTCATTATTTGTGTTTCCTTTCTTGTCCACCTTCAATTAACAGAGCTAGTTATAGAGCCTTGAAACTTAAAGCTCAACCTTATGTTATAATTGAAGCTAAGTTGTATTGGAAAGATCCTGCTGGTGTGTTTTTGTTATGTCTAATAGAAGAGGAAACCATAGAAGTGATTAAAGAGTATCATGAGTGCTTGTGTGGAGGTAATTATATTTGGAAAGTAACTGCTCATAAGATTCTTAAATCAGGTTTTTATTGGCCCTCTTTATTTGCGGATGTATACAGAACTGTTAAAAGTTGTCAAAAATGCCAGTTGTTTGCAGAAAAGAAAAGGTTAGCTCCTTTACCTCTTCTTCTTGTCTTTGTTGAAGAACCCTTCAGACAATGGGGATTGGGTTTCATTGGAGAAATCAATCCACCATCAAGTGGGAAATTTAAATGTATTTTGACTGCAACTGATTATTTTACAAAATGGGTAGAGGCAGTCCCTTCCAGAAGAGGAAATGATTTGGTTGTAATGAAATTTTTGGAGGAAAATATTTTGAGCAGATTTGGATGTCCAATGAAGATTGTGACAGATAACGCTCAAGTTTTCAACTCAGTCGGGTTAATAAACTTCTGTCAAACTTATAATGTGATATTGTCCCATTCTACATCATATCACCCTCAAGGAAATGGATTAGCAGAATCCTCTAATAAAACGTTGGAGAAAATCTTGAAAAAGACAATAAATGAGAACCAGAAGAATTGGGATTCAAAGCTGGTCTTTGCTTTATGGGCAGTGAGGATGAATACTAGGAGATCCACTGGTAAGTAACCTTATGAATTATTATATGGTACCCAGGCATTGTTTCCCACTCAGTTAGTAAGTCCAGTAATATCTTTCCTTAAAGATGCTCAAGAGGAACCTAATGCCTTGATTAGAAGAATGAATAAAGTGATGGAATTGAGTGAAATCAGAAATAAGGTTAGAGACAATTTGGTCACTTATCAGGAGAAAATGAAGTCCATTTTCGACAGGAAAGCAAGAGAAATCATGTTTCAAAATGGATATTTGGTACTGAGATGGGATACAAGAAAAGAGGATAAAGGGAAGCGTGGAAAATTTGATCATTTATGGTATGGTCCATATAAAATCATTGAAGCCAGAACAAATAACACTTTCATGTTGGAAAGTCTTGACGGAGAAGCAATAGAACTTCCTGTTAATGGGCAGTATTTGAAACACTATTTCCAGCACTAGAAGCAGTTATTTCATCATTGTACATATCCGGTTTTCTATCATTGTATATTTCCCATCAAACAATTTTTGACTCCATGCCCGAAGTGAAGGCATTGATCTGCAGGTTCTTAGTGTTTCGTGGCAAAAAACACTATCCCCAGGTGGAGCCAGATGTTGTGGATCATCTGCATATCCTTTTAATTTTATATTAAAAATACAAATAAATCTGAAATTG
Organism: Pinus albicaulis; assembly: GCA_034641835.2. Lineage (NCBI taxonomy): Eukaryota > Viridiplantae > Streptophyta > Pinopsida > Pinales > Pinaceae > Pinus > Pinus albicaulis. The sequence continues at coordinate 1,275,687,181 of CM076579.1, forward strand.
AAATAAAAGAAAATATGTTAAAGTATTATAGTTTTATACTTTGGCATAAAAATAAAATGTTTTTAGTCTGATGTATTAAAGTTTAATTGTTTCAAACTTTGTACAAGTGGGTTTTATATCCAAAGATTAAAGGCGAATCAATTCAAAAGGCGGAGAGTTCTGATATTAAAAGTATAAACCGGATGACCCAACCCGCGGGCACTAACAACACGAGAGTTAACAGAAAGGGTGCCTCCGCAGTTGACTAGGTTGACTGTGGAGGCAATAGAGATCAACGGTGGATATCGACTACGGGGGCACCAGCCGGAGTTCTCAGCCGTACCCCAAGACCCCCCGCAATGACGTCATATGCCGAATGGAAAATAGTTGTTACTCATGTCAAATCAATCCAATGGTTAAGTGACACGTTGCATATGGCATTTAATACGAAAGTCGCGCCACCTATTTGGGGGTATTTTTCATTTTGTTTTCAAAATACTTTGCAGTTTGTTGTGTTTCGACCTGTTGCATTCTTCCGTCACCTTTCTGTTTTCAGTCACCTTACTAGAATATCCCTTCAGCTCCTTTTTTAAATTATGGCTAAAAGGTCTTCTTTGTCTGGGTCATCGAGCCACATTCCTCTCATGGAAAATGAGAGAGACATTCAAGGTATTGTGTCTTCAGTAATGCATCTTCCATTTTATCAACACGTTGTATTGAATAAGGATAATTTCCCTGTCTATTCCACATGATAAAATCTGGAGTCCTTTCTGCATGCATCCCGAAGACCCACTTGTTTCCAGAGTTCATCTATTGGTTGGTTTCCTCAATGTATCCCGGAAAATGCTTCGTAATGAATTCCCAAGGGGAAAAAGTTCTGCAGGTGTCTACCCAATTAATCCGCCAAGCCCTGTTTTTTCTTGAGTCCAAATCATCAGTTCAATTTTCAGAAGATTCACTGATTAATTACTATGAAAGCCTTGCAGGAGAAGAATTCAGTCAATTTATGTTCCATTTGAAACCTAATATGAAGCAGTTTTAGCCAGAGTGTGTAGACTTTACTATGGGAGTTTTTGATGAAGAGATCTGGCCTGTATTGAGCAGTATTGCTAAAATCTTGGGCAAAGAAGACGACGTCACAGTGGACAAGTCAGTCCTGGGAATGTTCGCCATGATGATCAAGCCAGGAATGGTCCTGGATATTCCATCCTTTTGGCAAGAAGTAGTCAACTCACAGTTGATGAGTCTTTCACTAACAGGTTCTTTTAAATTTACCTCACTGATTTTCTACTTATTTTTATATCAGAATGTTGAGGAATTCATGTAGTTAGGTCTAAATATAATGGACGTAAACAAGCATGGACAATCAGTTATATTTTGGACAGATATAATCAGAAGGGAACAACTTGAAGAGGGGTTATTTGATTTTGCTAGTCAGTATATGCCCATTGCATATAAAATATTGAATGGAGTTCATCCTTCTTGTTTCTTACCTAAAGCCCAGGAGTTTCTACATTTAGGAACTAGCTGTAGATTTGGGGACTGGTTTGTATTTGAAGAATATTATGAAATAAGGTTGTATGGAGCAAATGTTGAACCTTACAGGCTCCCAACGTTTGTACCAATGAGGCTCTTCGCCTTAGAATTTATCAAACAGAGCTTGAATGTTGATCATGTGCACTTTGTTCCTATGAAGAAAGGTCATATTTATAAATTTCCTATGAGTGTGGGACCTTTCATATTTAATATGAGGCAGGATTTTGAGGAAGTAACAAAATTGTTGGAAGAAACACATATGTTACTAGGAGAAAAATGGGCTTATGATCCCCATGGTGTAATTTCACAGAGAAGAATTGAGAACGGATACTCAGCTTTCATTCATGAAAGTAGACCTGAGCAAGAAAAGGTAGAAAACAAAGGTGAAATAAGTTTAGTGAATACAAGCATTCAAACTCATGTTATAACTGAGAAGACAAATAAAAGAGGTAAAGAAGTTGTTATTGACTTGGATGATGAGGCACCGAGAGGTGAGAAAAGGACAAAATTTGCTGAGGATCATTCCTCTAATTCACCTGGTCTTTCCTTGCATTTGGGTGAATATCAGAATGCTCCCTCTTCCCCTGGAGGTCATGAATCCTCTCATGAACAAGTACCCTTAATCAAACAGGTGTTTTCGCAAATTGAAGAGAGAAATCAGAAAATGAAGGCCAACATGGAGGCCCAAGCAGAACATCAAGTTACTACTGATCAGACAAGGTGGTTGACTGTAATGGATCTTGAAAAAGATCAATTTAGGATTTCTCTATCACATCCCACAAGAATGTCAATTGGGTCTTCAAACAGTTTTAATACTGTAAATGTGACTATGGATGTTAAAAATATTCCACTAATGGACAAAATGAATTTGCATATGCAGACAGGAAAATTGATTGTTAACGACCTCACAAAGACAAATGCAATGGCCTTTAAAGCTGAAAACATGTTAGGGAAATTTATTAAGCAGCTGAAGTTAGAAAAGGCTAATTCAAGAGCCTTGACAGTTCAAAATGAAGAGTTGAAGAAGATTATTATTAAGATTGGTGTAGACCCTAGTGACAAGTCTTCTATTCAGAAACTCATGCAAAGTGCTGAGGAGGAGATTTCTACATTAAGGAAGAAATTGACATTGCCTTCTGGTGAACATTCAATGGCTTCAGAAGTTGTAGAGGTAGAGAAAGAAAAAGAAGAGTTATTGCAACAACTCTTTTTTTTAATATGAATAAATTTCCAAAGTAAAATAGACTGCAATTTCATTACAAAATCATATTGATAATCATAACTGTACCTTTTTTTTTACTATAGGTGATGAAGACCCACAAACACAAATTATTCAATTAAATACTGAGTTACATATGGCTGAAAGGGATAGAAAGAAAGCTCAGACAGATCTAGAGACTACAGCAAAATTGATGAAGGTCCTAGAAAATGAAGCAGATAAATACAGAATGGATTTCCGAAATGCTGAAGCTGAGATCAAGAATCTCAAAGAAAGAATGAAAGGCAATTTGTCACTGATACAAGCTAAAGATATCAATTGGACTGATATCCTTTCAGAAATGAAATCCAATTGGTGTTTCATGATGATAATTGCAAAAGAAAAATCTCTTATTGTGGAGTGTGAAGAGCCAATTATGTCTAACAAGCAAAAATGGATTAACAGGGCCATTTGGGCCAAAATATTTATTGATTTTATCACTTCTAAATCAGATCAGGAGTTAGAGGAGAATGATATGCAGGATAGAATGTTATATGCAGTGGAAATTAACAAGATGATTATCAGGAATGATCTCAGAAAGGCTGAAGAAAAGAAACTTATAGAAATCAAAGAAGAAGTAAGTCAATTTGACAAAGCATTTGATAAAATAACAAGGGTAGGCTTGCCATCATGTTGGGGGGCTGAAGGAAACCTTTTGCCATGGAGCTCTTATGAGAATTCACTGGTGATGACAAAAATCAAGATTGATAACAGATATGAAAAGACTCAGGTGCTCAAGGGAGAGACAATGGTCAACTTTTTGCAGAGACATCTTCAACTCTTATGGATGGTAAAAACCCTTTTCTCTGAAAGGCCTTATTATGATTGAATTACTACATTCAGATTGGAATATCACAATCTAACACATTCATCTAAAATGAAGGTAGAAATATGGAAAAAGTGCAGAGCTTGGACAATTGACCTACCAAAGGGATCAGTAACAAAGAAATACAAATCAGTCGATCAAGAAAAAGAAGCCACGTCATCAGCAATTCTTATAGAATAGGATATTTACTTTATGTTATTTTCTGAAGTCAATGTAATTGTACAAAGACATTTTCAAGGCATGTAATAGACAACCTTCAAAGTCATGAAGTAGTTTTGGTAGTTAGAATTGGTTACAGTGGTTCCAAATTGCTTTTTATTGTATTTAATGTAATTTTCAAGGAGAAGGAAGGTTCTGAGTTTTGGACCTCCTGGAAAAATATTTTTTTACTCAAGGATTCAAAGATTAATGAATGAGTAAGCAAGTTTCTGGTATTTTGTTTATGTTGAAATGTATTCCAGTTTTCATTATGTATTTCCTTCTATGAATAAAACAAGGTTATGAGAAGCAGGTCTCTTCTTACTTCTATGTATAAGAGTTAAAAACCTTAATTGGCGCTCCTTTGTTTTAACTATCTCTTTCACATGTTTCTTCCAGAGTTTGGAATGGTATTTTCTGTATAAAGCAGCATATCAGTTTGGACTTCTTCCTACATTTTCGTCCAGTCATTTCGTTCAACATTAACAAATGGTAGCATTGTGAAGCATTCATAATATTTGATATTTAGGGGTGTGATTATAAATACTTGAGGGTTAATAAAACAGAGACATAAAAATTTGTGACATAATTATAAAATTTCTTAAGCACTGATTCCTTATCACAGCTAAGGGATTGTCTTTTAAGGTACAACATGGTGTAAAGTTCCTTTAAGTTGGGATCATCCTGAAGATAGGTTGGTTTTATGACCAAATATGCTTAAATAAATCGAGGAAATAGTCAAATAGGTGAAACAGGAATTGAAAATAGCTCAGGACCAGCAAAAAAGGCGTAGACTTAAAGAGAGTTCACAAAGAGTTTAATGTTATGGATAATGTTTATTAGAAAGTGAAACCTAAGAAAATTACTCTTAGACTTGGTAGTTGTTCCAAGCGGCCACCTATTAGAAATATGTTGTCATTGATGGAATAGGTGATGAGGATGAAGGCAAAGGTAAAGAATATGATGGAAGATTGTTAAAATATGTTGTCAAAGGAGGTGTTAATCGATGAAAGGTAACTGATGTCAAGTATTTGTATGTTGTCATTGTCAATGGTATTGTGCCTAGAAGAAAGGTAATGAAATGGTAAAATTAGAGAAGATTGCAAGAATAAGGAAGATAAAAATATGTATGGAAAAGGAATAGCTTAAATGTTTCCAAGCAGATTGGTGAGCTATAGTGGCGGAGTTGATTGGTAAAGGTGCAAGATATTTGGAGCCATTTTTTAAAATAAAATCAGCTTAAAAGTAGTTGAAAACCAGTTAGATGGAAACATACCTAAAATATATTTCCAGTGGTATATGGAAGTTCCAAAATGGCCTCCTATATTACATGTTATTGTTAGTCAAAGTCTGGTACCTCCTGGATTAAGCTATGTTTGTGGAATTTCAAAATATGGTGGAACTGTCTTGTGGAGCAACTATACAAACGACGGGGAAAATTTGGAAAACAAAAAAGAAACAAGAATCATTTTTTTTTTTTGTTGGTGGAGCCTATTATACATCTCATCCCATCTGAGTTACCCCAAGAAGAGCCAAAAGGTGCGCAGAAGAGAGTGCCTAAGATGAAACAAGCATGGGTAGACATGGCTCTGATAACAATGGTGGAAAAGCATTTCATTGGTGCATGTCAGCAAGAAGGAGGCCCCACTTAACACATCATCCCAACGGGAGTAGCCAAAAATAAATTAATAGGGCAGACAAAGGAGAGGCATGCGAGATGACACAAGATTAGGCTAGTGTGGAAAAGAAAAGCAATAGCAAAGACAAATAGAGAAGCAGTCAGACAACATGGAACAAGGAAAGGTGTAGTAGGTATAAAAAGGCTTTAACCTAGTGGTTTTTATTAAAAAATTTAACAACTAAATTCATTTCAAAACACATGGCCTGGTACCCTTTTCTCTCTCCTCAATAATGATTTGGATGACGACATTAGCATGACATCATAGTTTGGGTAGGAGGGACACGTGGCAGGAATATTCAATGTTTTTTTGGTTGAATAGTGGGCCAAATATAAGTGACACATGTCACCACTCACATGGCACCACATGGTGTTAATGACGTCAGCATGAAGACAACCTAGAAGGGCTTGCTCAGAATATTTCAAGCATGTGCAAGTATAAAGAATTATACAAACATGCTAGTTGTTAGAAGATACTTCAACCAAACTTGCAGTTGATTGGTCCACAAGAACAGGGGTGGTACCCACCAAGATAGCTCATCCCGGTACCCAAACCTTGAAGGTAACATAAGCGAGTAAAAAGAGGAACATCGGGTTTACAAAACTTCAGGATGTGGTGGTTGTTAGTTTCTGTCAGTCCTGCCAGTCACCAGTGATCAACTTATGCTCTTTCATATGGTTGATAGGGTCCTAGGGAAATTTTTATAGTTTCAGTAGGTTTTCAAATAAAATTTGATCATTGGTTAGGATAGCTAGGTCATTACTACTCCTTTCATTCTCATGGACAATAAACATCATCATGGTCAGATCAATAATTTTTGGGGGAATGTCTTGGTCATTATGGTCATCATTCAGCTTATCTTTCCATGCAGTGTCATCATTAGGTCATATTGTCACCATTAAAAGGAGTATTAATAGGGAAAAGTGTTCAATAATGATTTATAAAGTTCATTTTGATCTCTATTAATATATCAATATATGTAATGAGGTTTCAAAGCTGCAGTACACAAGCAATCAATTCAATTGGTGAAAAGACAAGGTGGGGCCACATCACCAACAAACATAAAAATTGATTTCCAACCATTTAAAAGACCAACAAAGCATTTCATTTTCTCATTTCACCCTCATGAGACATCATTCTATTAGAAAGGAGCTTTCCGCCCTCTAAAACTCCATTTGTTGCCTTGGAAAGTTGAATTTCCTTGTTGCAATGTGCTTTTCTCAGGTTTGCTGTGTTTTTCTTTAGGAAGAAAAATCTCTCTTCTCCAATGGTTTCTTCATCAAGTACAAGATCCAGCTCATCAAATAAAGTAATTGGGTCCCTCGTGTACCTCTCTTTCACTTCATTTCATGCTTGAAGGCTCAGAAATCCCCTCTCCTAGGGTTTGCTATGTTTTTGGTCAAATAAGAGTCTTTGGTCAATTTGTTGTGAAAAACCCTGAAATTCATGCTAATACACCCTCCCCCACCTTTCATATACCATCCTTGACACTTCCCTTCATCCCTTTCCCTCATTTTCATCATTTCCCTACAAACCCTAGCCTACACTACACTTTCCTAGGCTAGGACTGTGTTTTTCCCTTTTGCTCCCTTTCCACTCACTAATTTCCAAAAATTCCACCTCCCTACACTCTCTAACATCTATCCCTACCCCCCTAAATTTTCCCAATAATATAGACACTCTCCAACCCCTTCATCCCGCTCCATTCCTAAGACTGCCTAAAATCCCCTATTTTTCTAGATTGAAGCCCTAATTTCCCTTCCTAGTGAGTTAGGGTTTCACATGGATTCAGAGACCACTGAGCAAAGGAGGCATAAGGGAGGTAAGATCATCATATATGAACCCACCAGAGTACAAGGTATCATGGGTTCACCATTTCTCAAGAAATCATTCCAGGATGTAGGTTGCCTTGTTTTTTGCCAAAATATTGAAGAACTTGGTTACCAGTCTAAGGAGGGATAAGGTAACCATTGCGGGGGTTGTGTTTACTATTTCAACAGAGGCCATTTCTATATTCATTGGAATCCCAAACCATGGATATATCTGGTTTAAAAGGAGACACCTAGATATTGAAAATTATAAGATGTTTTTGAAGCCTTCTTACAAAGTTGCTCCAAAGCATATTTTGTACTTTCATACATTTGCTTGACAAGCATGCCCCTCTCATGAAGATGATCATGAAATATTTCACATGTGAGGGTATCTTTTCAAGGATATATCAGTACCATGTTATATTAATGATGTATTTCACTAGTGTTAAGGCTCTTAAGCTACCTCACCACCTTTACAAAATCTTGGTGAAAATGGAAGAAAAGGTACATAGAAAAGGGCAAGATCATCATGCAAGATTGTTCCATCATGGCTTGGTGAAAATCAGTGTTTGTCATAAACTCACACAGATCAACTTGTCTTGGGAGGGATTCATTCATTCAACCTCTCTTTTGCATCCTCTAACTCAATCAAGCAGTAAATCTACACCATTGACTTCACTAAGACAACAAGGAGTCGATTCCACAAGAAAACTTGCAATAAGAACACCTAGGGCTGAGGTGACTAAAAATTATACTAGAGGAAAGATGTTGATGTTTTCTCCTAGCACTGTGGAAAGGGCTCAGCCTACATCAGTGGAAAAAGAGACATCAACACATAAACATGAAGCACCATTTCAAGAGGAAGAATAGGTACATTTTGACACTGACATGGAAAACATAGAGATGCATGAGGAGGAAAAATCACCAAAGGAAAAGGACAAATTATCAAAGGCAAACTTCATGATCACATTTCTTCAGCAGGAGAACAGGCAGCTCCAAGTCAAACAACTTTTGCTTAGCAAGCCCAAGGCAGATTTGGAGAAGGATGATGGAAAAGATAAATCAGTGGTTGATTTTTATGAACTTAAGGATCGGGAAGAGAAAATCAAACCAAGGAGTCCAAGGACAAGAGGTCTCAAGAGGCAGCAAGAGCAATAAACTGAACCATCTTCATCACTAGGTCAAGAGGACTTTGATGATTTGATTGCAGCTGAAATTGAGCAAGATAAGGAATTTTGGCTTGATAAGTTCAATTATCACTTAGAGAAGCTTCTTGAGAAGGCTAATAGGAACAACAAGCTTTAGAGGCACATGGCCATGCACTACTGCACAAGGAACAATATTTCTTAGATCAGGATCAAGCATTTGAAGAAGAAATTGAGGAAAACCCTAATTCGGCAAAAGAAGAAGGAAAAAATTGATTTGTTGGCTGAGGCCTCTCTCATTGCCTAACACATCATCTTATAACTTCAACAGGAAATTCTTTTCCTTTTTTGAGTAAATTTTGGTGTTTTTTGGCTTAAACAAGAAATTGCAGACAACCAAAAGCGCAACGCCTTGGCGCTGTGCTTTCCCCTCAAAAGTCCAAATCACCTAAAATCTACATCAATGGATATATTATGACCTTCATATCTCAACTATCTACTTTTTGTGCCATGTCAGCATTCTGGTTCGGATAAAAGTTCAAAAAATATGCTAAAAACCCACTTTCTACCACCTTTTCACCTAGGTGTTGAGCTTTTGGAGTAACCTTGGGAGAATGAATTTTTCTCAGCCTTGGAGAGGCCATTTTTCTTGCTTAAGGACTCTATGGATAACTAGACATCATAATATTTCCAGTGGTACCTTCATATCAACATTTTGAGCATAGGATGGCATTCAAAAGTGCCCTGTAAGATGGCACTATGCTTTTCCCTGATGGTGTTGCGCTTTTTCTTGTTGGCGCTGCGCTTTTCCCTGGAGGTAAAATTTTTGAGTTTATTCAGTCAAATTTGGTGTCTCATGATGTAAACTCTCTTGTTTTGAGTTGACATGATGTATATGAATGTAATCAGGGTTTTAAATGTCATTTTGATGTAATTATGAGGATCATTAATGATGGGTAGGTCAGTCAAAGGCTAAAACGAGAGTTTGTCTTAACCTCCCTAGTCTTAGGTTTGGTTGGAGAAATTTGTGTAAACTATTCCTATCTTGAGGGATTCGACCCCTGAGAGAGGTGACTATGGTTTTTGTCTATATTTATCTAGTTTTTATTCAAATTCAAGGTTGGACATCAAAGAGTAGAAGGTTTGGAGCTTTGTGTACAGTTGATATTTGTAGAAATACAAGTTCAGTTGTAGCTATTATATAGGGACTCATGTGGTATGATTTTGTGGCAGTGTTTTCTTCTGTAGTTCACTTTTATGAATGATTTTTTCATCTCCTTTCCATATCTATGCTTTCAGTGATCTTCCTATAAGATGTTAAACACAATTATTTAAGCTTATGCTCTGTTTTGGTAGGAATTTCATGTTTATGTTGTTCATCTTCTAATAAATGAACTCATGTTTGTAATGCTCATTTTGATCCTTTTCTTTTCCACCCTACACTATAGTTAACAACCTTAAAGTGCTATTGAACATACCTTCCATGCCCCTTTGTATCCCTGTAACTGCAATATTTTTGACCTGAACTAGTTTCCTTGGCCTCTCCTCCTAATCCAGAAAAAACCATAAATTTTCAAAACCCTAGATCTCAGACCTAGCCTAAAATATTTACCCTTATTCAGTCATATTTTTGTTGCAATATCACAGAGAGATCCCTTTCTGATTTGGTAGGGATAGCTACCAAATCCTAAGTGGTTCGAGGTTACCTCCGTCGGTTTCCATTCTCAACCTCGGGACACTATGGAGGATAATATTTTTGGCGTCGTTTTCGGGGAAATAAAGATTACATATTCCCTGGGATTTCACGACAAATTCATTGAGATCTAGGCCTATGGGTGTCAGGACCTAGTTTTCAAAAACGTTGATGCGAAATTACAGAGCCAAAGTGAAATTTTTAGAACTAGAGCCTAAGAAGAAGTTCACAAGATCAAACCCTGATCCTAATCCACCATCTCTGGTTGAAGACCCAAAGAGTATTCTGAAGAAACAAAGATCACAACTCCAACAAGTTGACTCAAGTTCACCATCACTAGTAAGATCTATTTCACTTCCTTCTAATTTGACTACTCTACAAGATTTACCTTTCGACGTCAAGTTTGAGCTTTCATTGTTCAGAAATAAATTTGAAACTTCAATCTCAAAAATAGCATATGATCTTATAAAAATTGAATTGAGTCCACCATATTTAGATTCTGCATATGAAACTGATAGGAAGGTTTGGTCACAATTCCACAAGCTTAAAAAATGATTCAATAACTTGAATTACACCTCCGAGAAAGCCTATATCCAGTATCAACAAAAAATATTGTTCTCTGCCTCATCCTTACCTTCATCACCTCATTTAGCTACTGCAATATCTTCCCTTATACATCACTTCCTCCAAAAACACCTCCAAAAACAACACCTCCTATTGTTACCCCTGCAAAACCTTCCGCAACATTCATGGGGAGATTTGGCCCTTTAATCTTACCATCCCAGCTCACTGCTTTACCTCAAGGGTATGGTCAAATGCTCCCTCTGTTTGATGGGAAAACATAGGTTACAACCCTACAACATATGGCAAAGGTCATTGATTTCATTGATCTTGAAGAGATTGACAACGATGATACAAAGATGAGGGTAATTGCCCAAAGTTTTTCAGGTGATGTGAAGACATGGTTTCGTAATCTAACTCCAAATTCAGTTGCAAATCCACATCAGTTGACTGATTTTTTTAAAGCCAAATGATAAGAAAATAAGAATCCACTTCATATTCTTGTTGAATATGATGCTTTGAGGAGACATCCCAATGATTCCGTGCAAGATTTCACTACCTATTTCAACAAGATTTATAATTCAATTCCAAATGACATCAAGCCCCCTCCTGGCTTAGATTTGCTACACTATCTGGATGCCTTCGATCCAGACATGGCTTATCAGTTGAGGGAAATAATTCCTACAACTCTCGAAGAGATGCAGATAAATGCAATGAGTGTGGAGGAAAATTTGATGATTAAGAAATAAAAAATGAAGACAGAAAGAAGGGTAACAATTAAAGAGGATTCATCTACTTCTTTGGATGGTAAGCTAGACTCTTTGATTAGAACTATGTAGAAAAATATGGATAGGATGAAAATATCGGATAGGCAAGCAGAAAATCAGATCCAAAATCCTAATTTATGAGGACAATAACAACAACAACCTCAGCTCAGAATCAAGCAAAGGGAGCAGAGAGGTCAGTATCATCAAGCACAATATAAAATTAGAATACCACTTCAGCAAAACTATGCTCAGGAAGTTGAGTAAGAAGGAGAGATTCTTGAAGAGAATCATCTTTTCGATAATGATGAGCAACCTATTTTCTTAACTGAAGATGAAGAATACACTCAAGAACTTGAGGTTGATCAATGTGATGATCAAAAATTTGTCCCTTCAAATGATGATATGATAGAAACAGAGACGGAAGATTATTAGAGATGTTTCCAAAATTCCCTTAGCTCTATGCAAAGGAAATATACCTTAAGGAACATAAACGTGCCTATCACTTCAAATCAAAAGGGGCCAACTTCTCCAAAGGATACTTAGCCCCAAAAATCGACCTCTACAAAAAAAAAAAAAGAGAAAAGGAGCCTGATACTACTAATCAGAAAAATATCAATGAGGCATCAACCAACAATCCAAATAAATATAAGGAAACCCAAACTGCAGGTCAGAGAAAGGATATTTCCGCCAAATAACAGTCTAAAAGGAAGGATGCCACTTCCAAAGAGGTAGATAAATATCCCAATCTGTTTGTTTTAGAGGATGAAATTTCCAATTTGAAAGTTTCCATTCCTTTAACTTAACTTGTAAAGAATGATCAGTATAAGTTTCACGTAGCTAAGATTCTCAAATTAGACCAAACATCTGATATGGTTAATGTTAGGGATGATCACCCTGAGTTGTTGTTTGGCCCAACCATAGATGGAAATTACCTGATAGTGAAGTCCCACCATTCTACCTTAGTCTTATAGTTCATGATTTCATCCTTCATAATGCCATGTTAGATTCGGAAGCATCTCACAATCTGCCGAAAGCCATAATGGACAAATTGGGATTATACATTACTCGCCCGCATCATGACCTCTATTCCTTTGATTCTGGTAGAGTGAGTTGTCTTGGTCTCATTAAATACTTGGGTAGTGTCCCTTGATCAGATTCCCCAAAAGAATGTTTTGATGTATGTGGTTGTGGCTGATATTCCTCCAAGGTATGGGACATTTCTCTTGCGATCATGGGGAGAAAATTTGAAAGGTACTTTGCAGCTCGATTTCTCTTATGCTACTATACCGGTGTTCGGTCAACTCAGAAAATTGTACCGGGAAACAAAGATGAATTTAATGATTAGCAGCAAAGAGAAACCTAATAATCACCCTATACACTCTGTACATACAGACTTAGAGTCTTTTATTTTGTTTAATGATGATAGTACAATTGTTATAGATAGTCAGCTATTAGAGAATGAGGAGATTTTAGAAATGTCATGTAGTGTTGGAGAAGTTTTCAATGCAGAAAATATGGAATAGAAAGAGATTGATTTGCAGCCAAGTTCATCAGCTGAGTAGCCAATAGAATCAGTGAAAGAAACATAGCCTCTTGAGAAAACAGATCAACAAACAGAAAACAAATATCAACCATTCGAATTTGAGCTTCCGGATGAGAAAAAAAGTCTTTGGACTATGGATTTTGACGGAGCAGTGCGAAAAGAAGGAGCTGGAATAGGAATTTGGATTCATAGCCCAATGCATCAATCAGCAAATATTCCTCCCAATGTAAAGTGTTATTCATATAAACTTGCTTTCAATTGTGCGAATAATGAAGCCGAATACGAAGCTTTGATTGTCAGGCTTAAGATGCTTAAGAATTTACGGGGCTAAAATATTTTAGTTTATGGCGACTCCGAGTTGATTATCAAATAGGTAAAAGGGGAATACTAGGCCAAAAATTCAAGGATGCGAGCATATTGCAATTTTGTCTTAGATATTCTCAAAACATTTTCTAAATACACTTTATCTGTGATTCCTAGAAACTAGAATTGTATTAATGACTCTCTTGCTACTGCAGCAAGAATATTTAGAATTCAGATACATCCCAGCAGGAAATATGAAATCAATGTTAAGCATCACCCCTATGTTCTAGATAACCTTCGACATTGGTAAGTGTTTCAAGATGATAAGAAAATTAACAATTTTCTTCTAATGGAGTAAGAGTTCACCACTTTTCATATTGATGATGTTTTTGATGATCAGGGAATTAATGCCACAGAATTAGAAGTCTTACAGCTAAAATAAAATTCCATTCCAAGAGGTCTTGTACCTTTGGAATATCTCTTCGATCAAGATGATGTCGCAAAGAAACCAACAATGGTCCCCACTGAACTAGGAGTTGAAGATATCAACATTGGCATAGCTGAAAAGCCCAAGATGGTGAAATTTTCTAAATCCTTAACTCCAGAAATGAAAGGTAAATAAACATCAATTTTGGCTGAGTTTTCAGATGTGTTTGAATGGAATTATTTAGATATGAAGGTTTATGATAAAATTATAATTCATCACACCATTCCTATCAAGCCTGATTAGAATCCTTTCTGCCAAAAGCTCAGGAGGATCAATCCAAGAACATAAACAATTAAGAAAGAGGTAAACAGGTTGTATAAGGCTGATATCCCTCTCCGCTTTTCTAATTGGATGTCAAATCTGGTTCTAGTTAGAAGAAATACAGGTGAAATTCATTTGTGCATTGATTTCTGGAATTTGAACAAAGTGTCCTTGAAGGACAATTATCCTCTCCCTAAGATGGACCACATATTATAAAGGGTAGTTGGTGCCTCTAGAATGTCATTTCTTGATAGATACATAGGGTATAATCAGATTTTAATGCATCCAAATGACCATGAGAAGACAACTTTTATGACATCGTGGGGTACCTTTATGTATGCCAAAATGCCTTTTGGGCTGAAAATGCAGGAGCCACATTTCAGCGAGCAATGGATATCACTTTTGCAAATGAAAAGGATGTATATTTGGTTATTTATCTTAATGATTTGACGGTTTCTCTCAAACAGATGAAGTATCACTTGCATCATTTGAGGATTGTTTTCTAAAGGTGCAGGAAATTCAGTATTTCGTTGAATCTAAAGAAGAGCTTGTTTTCTATGGAGGAAGGTAACTTACTTGGGCATATCATATCAAAGGATGGCATTGGCATAGATCCTTCCAGAATTGAAGAAATCCAGTAGTTATATTTTATGAGAAACAAGAAGGAACTCCAGTCCTTTAATGGTAATATTAACTTTTGAGGAGGTTTATTCCTAACCTCGTTAAGCATTTATGGGAGATAACTAATATGTTAAAGAAGGATAGTGAGGTAAAGTGGTTTGAATATGATAAGAAGTGTTTCAATTCAATCAAGTTTTCTTTGTCCCGTGCACCAATTTTGATCAGGCCTTATTATACTATGGATTTCATTATTTTTTCATTTGCTTCCAAGCACACATTGGCTATTGTCCTAATGCATAAGAAGGACCTTAAAACATAACAACCAATTTCATTTTACAGTAGAACCATAAGGGGCACAACACTAAGGTATAACATCATTAAGAAATAGGCCCTGGAACTTGTGAAAGCTTTGAAGGATTTCCAGGTGTACATACTTTAGTCGCATATTGTTGCTTATGTTCCAAATGCGACAGTCAAAGATGTTTTGATGCAGCCTGATCCTGAAGGTGGGATAGGAAAATGGATTTCTGCAATGATGGTGTATGATCTTATAATTAAGCCAATGAATTTTATCAAGTGACAAGGTTTTGAGAAGCTTATGGAAAAATCCAATTTGCATGCTCTCGACATCAATATCATCGCTACAGCTTTTCTGATGAAGAAGTGGTTGATTCCACACCTCAGGTATCACAATTTTTCACTTCCTCTCCTTGGTATTCCAACATTGTTTATGTACTTCAGCATTTGAATCCTCCGCCGGAAGTGTCAAAGATTAAGATTAGGTCACTAAATCTGAAAGCTTGGAAGTACTACATTCTTAATGATGCATTATTTTGGAAATATCTGAGAGAAGTCTTGTTGAATTTTTTAGTTGAAAGCGAGGCAAAGGAGGTAATGAATGATTTTCACAAGGGATATTGTGGCAGTCATCTCTTTTGGAAGAGTGTTACACCATTTTTTGGTCATCTAACCTACTATCATTAGATGGACCCAAGTACACCACGTAAGACCAATTTTACCCTAAGTAAAATTGCTTTCACTATGTAAAATAACTTAATAAAACACATTTATTAGGTTGTTTATGGTCTGAACAGGAAACCCAAAGGGAAATATTAAACAAACCTATATTTGTTTGATTTTCCTGGTCATGTTTAACCCAAAACAAAGAAATTAATTAGATAAATCTTTATTTATCTTATTATTTTTCTAGGAATAATTATTTAAATATTATTTAAATAATATTCCTTGTTAAATATGACTAAATCACCCATAAATAATTAAATAAATCATTATTTATTTGATTATCCTTCAGCCACTTCCTTAAAATGATAAATAAATCATTTATTTATTTATTATTCACAAATAAAGGGATTTGACCCAAGTCAAATACTTTTTCCCTCCAACAAATATAATAAAATATTCCATAAAAGGTGGATCTAGATTTGGTTAACATTATTTTAATCATGCACCAAGATCTAGAATAACCCAATATTTTGTTATAAATAGGAGGGTTTTTCCTACCATTCTTCACCTTTTGTTGCCTATTAGATCACTCTGGATCTATACACTTGGTCACATTTTTCTACATTATTTGCTGTGTGAGATCCCTTTGAGTTCTATCTTTGTCTGGGTTTTCTACACCAACAAGAGAGATAAATACTAGATCTGAAGTGCTGAGGACTTCCAAGAACCCATCCCATTGAGGAGAATTGGAAACACCTTCTTGTTTTCCTCCCAGGTGCCCTTAATACAAAAATTCTTTCAAAAAATATTGTTCTTGTCTTGTCTATTGGATGTATGGATAAAATCCTTATTTTTACTGCTTAATGTCTCTCTATGCATAGATCTGGTTTTTTGCAGCACTTGTCTTGATCAACTAACTGCAGATCTGAGGATATTGGCAGCCACATTTGATGTTAGGGCTATAAGTTATGCGTAGCTAAAGTGGTCTTTTTTCGCACACTTCGACAAAAGATTCATACTAACAATTGGTGACTCCACACGGGTTTTAAATTACGACCGTTGTCGTTTTTCATATTCCTGCATATCCAGCTACTTCAGACCCTAGGGTTTCTTTTCCGCTTTTTTTTTTTCCTATTTTTATGTTGTTTTTCTCACATAAAACCCTAAAACATTAAAATTTCTAACTTCCGCGTGTTTCTGGCCCTATTGCGCAGGTGACAGACATCAGCCGCAACTGAGACGGCAAATTTTTCGGAAATCTGCCGCCGGGATACCCGGAGCTTCAGGTCGCACTTTTCAACCCATTATCTGCGACCTGCACAGAAAGCAGGTCAGAACCTGCGACCTGCCTGATTTTCTGCTATTTTTCTGCAATTTTTCTGGGTTTTTCTGAAGCTTCTGTAAGCGTTCTCCAGCCTCTATCTCAGCCCGTTTAGACTTGTTTCTGATCTGTTTTACTCATCTAAGTGGGAACCTAGCCCCCTAGGGCTTTAGTACCCTCCACTTTTTGTGGAAGAGTTTTAACTGTTTCAGGTGTCTATTTTTTCAGAGTTTCAGCCCCCCCCTTTTTCAGATCTGATACCTCCTTTTCAGATCCCTTTTAATCAGCTCTTCTCCCTTTCAAATCACCTCCTGAAATTTTGTTTGGATCTACCTTTAGGGCCTCCTCCTTGACCCTTCTGCTTTTTTCTGATTTCCTCCTTTTTTCCAGCCACCTTGCCTCTGCCTCTTGGCTGTGTTCTGCACCTCTTTTCAGCAGATTTCTCCTTTAGATCCCTGTCCCTTTCGACCCTAGATCTATTGGCCTCTTTGTAGTGTGTTTTGAATATATTTTTTCCCTCTGTTAGACTAGTTTTGAGAGACCCGCCTTTTTGGGTTAGATTGATGCATTGTTAGCTGTTAATTTTATGTTATTTCAGCATTATATACTGTTCTCTGCAGATTTATTTTCAGTTACGCAGCACACTTTTTCTCTTGCTCTCAAAACGAAAAGGGTTTAAAAATTAAAATTAACACACACCACACACTCACCCTAAGCGAAGAAGAGCCTGGTTTACACCGCCAGGCAAAGACTTTAAAATCAATTGACACTGCACCTATCTGCCCTTGTTTCAACATTGTACTCTCTTGATTCTGCACCTCCCTGCCTTTGTTGATCTTTATTCTTCCCCATGTGCCGTGTTTGTGTGGTCACCATTGCGCCCCTAAGGCGCGCATCCCGGAGACTTCTTGGCCTTCACCCTCAGTTTCTGGTCGGTCGACCTACTCCTTCCCGTCGTCGACGATTTACTCCTCCTCCGAGTCCGCACTCCGACTCCTCTTATGATTCATTGGGTTCTCCTTTTGCTTCTAGTTCTCCCCCTGTCACCTTCACCATGTCTGGTCCAGGGCCTAACGCTAGCGGTAATCCCGGCCCTAATGTCGGGACTACTACTAGCGGAACCGCCATAGGAACTACCTCGGCTGCACCTTTGCTCCCTTACATGGCAGGCCTCAGCCTCCCCGATCTCAATCAGTTGATCAATGACCCTATCCGCCACGATGTTGGTTGGCTTGCTATGCCAACCAAGCTCCCCTCTGACATCCCTAAGTTCGAAGGCCTTGCTGGAGAAGATCCAACCAACCATGTCCGATCTTTCCACATGTGGTGTTCCTCCAATTCCATTACCGATGATTCCATCTGTCTTCGGTTGTTCCAACGCACGCTTACGGGCGAAGCTTCTAAATGGTATGTTGACCAGGCCACCTCTTCCCATACCACCTTTGCGACCATTGCCCAAGCCTTTTTATCTTATTTCCAGCTCCCTCTCCAATACGACACTGGTACAGAGCTTTTGACTTCTTTCAAGCAGACCTCTTCAACCCGCCTTTCCACTCATGTCCAAGAATGGCGGAGAACAAGGAGCTTATGTCGAGCCCCCACCTTCGAAGATCGGGTCTATATGGACTGGTTCCTTCACACTCTCTTACCTCCCATTGGCAAAGATGTCGCCTCCCATTTCCCTCAAACCGAAGAAGCCGCCCTCCAAATAGCCTTGAAATATGACCTGATCTACGCTCAGTCCGGGTTATGTTTATACGCGATCCTTCTTGGCGTCCCCGGGCCGTGGCGCTAATGCCCCCGGGGGCATCTCATTCAGCCAGTGATATCGTTGGAGCCCTTTCTCATTCGTATGCTCAACCTTTTATGGGCTATGGTCTCCCTCAGGGAGGGGCCAGCACCTCTAGCACCTTTCCCCCTCCAGGTAGCATGTATCCAGGATACGGCATGCCTCATCCTTTTGCCCAACCTCCTGCTTACCTCAATGTTGCCCAACCTAACCATTATCCTTATCCGCAGCCTGGTGCGCCAGCTCCTCCAGCATATGCGCTTCCGCCTCCCTTGCCTCCTCCACCCCCGCAACAGCACCTATAGCCCCCTCCAGGGCAAGTATTTGCACAGCAGGGCGCGACTAATCCCCCTTCTTCTCAAAGAAGGCAGAGAGGCAATCCAAATCAATCTGCCCCTGGTACTTGTGGACCCAATCCCCAAGGTACTTACCCTAACACTGCTAACCAGCAACAGGGCACTCAGCCCAAGCCGGACAGGCCTATTCGCACAAATAAACCTTGTTCGTGTTGCGGTGTTTATAGTCATTACACTCACGATTGTCCCCTTCTACCACAAATGCGGCAGATGTGGGAGTCTCAAGCCCCATTGCGAGGACAACATGCCTCCCCTCATGCTCCCCCTAATGTGGCCACTACTCAACCGGCTGTGTTTACCGATCCTTTCCCCCAGCAAGGATTCGTGGCTACCCAACCACCTGACGGACAGGTCGCCACTCAACCTTCCTCTTCTGGTTCCTCCGATTACCAGATCCTCATGATGAACTCTGATCCATCCCCACCCGTCGACCTTCACCTTCAAACTCGGTCTCGCCAGTACCCCAAGCCTTCCGCTTAGTATGCCCCAGAGTCCCCTTCTCCAGGTTCTACAGAGCCTCTTTCGACATCCAATGGTCCCTTACATATCCCTCAACCCAAATTTGAGGTTCATACCAAGATTCCTAAGGGACCATTACGCCGAAATGCTGCTTCTGGTCAAGCCGCTCATTCGTATAGCATAGTAGATGATTTGGCGCAATCTCCTGCTGCCATTTCCACATTGGAGCTCCTCCAGTCGTGCCCTTCCCAAAAGAAGGCTCTGCTATCTGCCGTGGGCGCTGTAGATCCTGCCGATGACCAAATGATTGTTTCTACACTCATCAATCGTAACATCCTCCTTTCCGTCTCCATCGCTTCCGAATCCCAATCGAAATCCGGAATGCCAACGTTTCTCGATGTATAATTGATGAGGGGGCATCCACCTGTGTGATGTCCGCTTCGGTTTGGAAGCAACTCGGATCTCCTAACTTGGCCCCTTCCACGATCACCCTTCGAGCGTGGGACGGCCACGCCTCTCAGCCCATTGGCCTTTTTCGTAATTGTCCTGTCACCCTCGCCGGTAAGACTATTTGCGTTGACGTCGAAGTCATCGACGCCCCTCTATACTACAACAATCTATTGGGGCGAAGCTACACCTATGCCATGTCTGCTGTCCCATCCACGGTTTTTCGCAAGATGTCTTTTCCTCACTATGGGAAGATAGTCACCATCGACCAGTTGACCTATCATGAGCCAAAGTCTCAGACCTCCCCTGAGACGACCAGCTCTTCCGTAGCCAATAAGCAAAACGTCGATTCCTTTAATTCAAGTTGGTTCCTCTGGGCTTAATAACGACCTTCGTTTGGAACTTTCCCCGGTCTCCCTCCTCATATCTCTCCGCCTTATCGAATGTTTGTGATGCAATCGTCTCTGCTGCCCTTAAGCGAATCGACTCACTAGTCAAAGAACCCTTAGATTCAACCTGCCATCCCACCGCAACCCATTCCTAGCCATTCATCTCACGGCCGATCTCCCTCCTTCCTCGCCCTTCTCCTACACTGGGTCCCCGAACTCTCTATCCTGAGGTCAAGCCTCAGCCTCAACCATTCGGAGCCGTCCCTTCTCGGGGTCATTATCCCGTCTGGTCGATACCTTTCCCCCGTTCCCTCCCGTGAGTCTATACGGTGTCCGTATGGATGGCCACCTCTTCTTCTCCCTAACCTAACCCTTCTCCCTAACCTAACCCTGGGCATACCCGTCTGGTACCTTGACCCTCTAGCCGCTACCCCACCTGGTCACCCCAAACCCTATCTAGCTTTGACTCCGGTTCAGCCGATCCCCGTCACTTCTCCCGCTACCACGGTTCCTCACACACCACAGCCTGCAACATCTCCGGTTGCGACGGTATCAGGAAAGGGGGGCAAAGCTCACATAAAAACCAATCAGGACCAAGCCGCCCCGACGAACCCTACTCCTCCCCGACCGCCAAAGCGCACTATCTAGTGCGCTTTGTGCGATATTGTCGGTCACGCCACCCATACGTGTCCTGAATTTCCGTATCTCAAGATCATGGTCAACGAGACGTTTCCAGAATCTGATATCCCTGAAGTCTACGTCACTATCCCGGATTCTATCCTGAAACTCAAAACCTTGCGCACAAATCACCCTTGTGCTTTGTGCGATTTCCATGGCCATTACACCCACCTCTGTCCCCGCCTTGACGAGTATCGTTCCTCCTTAGACACGTACCGCCAATTCAAGGCTACGCATGACAAGATACCTTCTCACTTGTTTGCGAGTTCTACTTCGGTAGGACCAGAGGATCTTCCTACTCCCATTCACATTCCTCCTCCCGCTGTCGAAACGACAGAGCCTTCGACCACCATTTTTTACCTATCGTCATCCTTGAGAGATGATTCGCCTAACCTCCTACCTGCGGACACTCTCGGCTCCACCTCAGTAGACCTTGGATCTGCTGACGTTGCTCATGTGAGCCCTTCTCCACAAGACGACCAGTCAGGCATTACTACATCATCGGGTGATCCTCCTTCCTCCAGTCTTCCCATCTTCCAGTCCGATGAAGACATCATGGAAGCCATGACCAACCCTGATTTTCCGTGGGATGATATGCATCATCGCGCGTACTTCCTCCCACAGCAATCCCATGACCAATATGCTGTGGAAACTAAAGACTTCATTCCCAATGCAGTCGATTGGTTCAAAAATCCCATCCCTGCACCTGATGCTTTCGAAGAAGGAAACATGGCCAATATCTCTCCTACCATTAAAATTGACATTTCGGTCAAACCGGGAATTGAATAATATATCACCTTGGGCGCCCAATGCACCTCGGAAGAAATTGAGGCTTACACTCAGCTTTTCAAAGAATTCCGCGATATTTTTGCCTGGTCCTACTCCGAAATGCCCAGACTCGATCCCACCATCGTCGAACATCATATCGACACATGGCCCGATGCCAACCCAGTCCGTCAAAAATTGAGACCCATTAATCCTTCCAGACGTGATGCTATCAAAGCCGAAATCGACAAGCTCAAGCAGGTTGGTTTCATTTATCCTATTGAATACACCACTTGGGTGTCTAACCCAGTTCCCGTCCTCAAGAAACAAGGCACCATCCATGTCTGCACGGACTTTCGCGACTTGAACAAAGCTTGTCCCAAAGACAACTTCCGCACACCATTTATTGACCAAATCATTGATGAGTGTGCGGGGCATGAGGTTCTATCCTTTATGGATGGTTTCTCCGGATACAACCAAATCGTTATCCGTCCTGTTGATCAACTTAAAACCGCGTTCATCAGTCCGTGGGGAACTTTCGCTTACCGGGTCATGTCGTTCGGCCTTAAAAACGCCGGCGCCACTTTTCAACGGGCCATGTCTTATTGTTTCCATGACTTAGCTCATATTATCCTTGCTTATTTAGACGACCTCACGGCGCGTTCTAAGCATCGGGCACAGCACCTACACGATCTGCGTACCGTCTTTCTCCAATGTCGCAAGTATAATATCCGCCTTAACCCGTTGAAATGTGTCTTCTGCGTTCCCGCTGGCCATCTCCTAGGCTTCATAGTGTCTAAGGACGGTATCACTCTTGACCCTCTGAAAGTTCAATCCATTCTTGAACTTCCCATTCCGCGCACCTTACGCCAGCTACAAAGTCTCCAAGGCAAAGCTAATTTTCTTCGTCGGTTCGTTCCTGACTATGTCACCGCCGCACATGGGTTCCTTAGACTCCTCCGCTCTAACATCCCATTTGTATGGGATACCTATGCTCATGAGTCTTTCGATGCCCTCAAGCAGGCTCTCACATCCGCTCCCTTGATCCGCCCTCCCGACTTTGATAGGGACTTCATCCTGTACATCTCCGCTTCTACCAATTCGGTCGCTGGACTTCTTATCCAGGAAGATGACAATGGTATCGAGCATGTGATCTACTACGTCAGTAAGAACCTCGTAGGGCCTCCTGTTTCCTACTCACATGAAGAAAACTAGCACTCGCTGTCGTGTTCTCGGTCCAAAAACTTCGTCATTACATCCTCATGCGTTCCACCATGGTCGTGACTAATTCCAACCCCATGGCTTTCTTATTGAGTCGTTGCATCCTCACTGGGAAGTATGCCCGTTGGGTCGTCATCCTTTAAGAATTCGACCTCGAATTTGTCACACCAAAAAGTAAGAAATGTTTAGCCCTCGCTGAACTCATTTCTGAATTACCTACTGGAACACAGGATCCCCCAGTTACTCACGATTTTCTTGACGAGCACTTATTCGCCATTACTTCAGACGATCCTTGGTATGGCGATATCCTCACTTACTTGCGAACCCAAAGTTCGCCCTTCACCTTGATCGTGACGCCCGATGACGTATTCGACACCAGGCTCCCCGCTACCTTCTTATCGGTGACGACCTCTATCGTCGTGGTATCGATACTGTCCTTCGTCGTTATCTCACACACGCTGAAGCTGAACAGGTCCTCAATGCCTGCCATAGCGGTGCTTGCAGTGGCCACCTCTCCGGTCTCGCTACTACCCAGAAAGTCATGCGCGCTGGGTATTTTTGGCCTTCCCTCTTCAGTGATTGCATTGAGGCAGTCATACACTGTCCCAATTGCCAACATTTCGCCCCTAAGGCACGAGCTCCCCCAGCTCCTCTCCATCTTGTCGTCACAACTGGCCCCTTTTGTAAATGGGCCATTGACTTGATGGAGTGTCGCCCGCCATCCGCTGGTAACCATAAATATATCATCGTGGCAGTCGACTATTTCACAAAGTGGGCCGAGGCTATGCCTACATTTAACAACACGGCAGCTACCGCAGCCCTCTTTTTATTTAACCACGTTATCGCTCGATTCGGGGTTCCGAAACAACTGGTCTCCGACCACGGCCGACATTTTGAAGATGAGATTTGGCGTGAGCTATCCTCACTGTTGGGTTTTGAGCACCAATATTCCTCCTCCTATTAACCCCAAGGTAATGGCCAATTTGAAGCAGTCAACAAAATCCTCAAAACTATGCTTCAACGAACGGTGAATAAGCACAAAACCAACTGGCATCTTATGCTCTTCCCTTCGTTGTGGGCCTATCGAACTTCTTTTAAAACCGCCACCGGGTTTACTCCTTTCCACCTCTTTTTTGGAGAGGAGGCAGTGTTACCGATCGAGTGTGAAATCCCTTCCCTTCACCTGGTCATTGAACTTCTCCCTGATACCCAACCTCTAGAACAACGACTTATCATGCTTGAGCGCGCCTCTGAAGACCATCGTGTTGCATTGCAAACCCTTGAAGCGGCTAAGAAACTCACCAAAGCTCAGTATGACCGAAAAGTCCAACCTCGTACTTTTCATGAAGGCGACCTTGTTCTAGTATATGACCAAGCCCATGATGTTCTTGGTCATGGGAAGTTTGACTCATTATGGCTAGGCCCTTACATCATCAGTAAGGATCTCGGTAAGGGGGCATACCTCTTAGAGGACTTCGAAGGCAACCCCCTTCCTAATCCTCGCAATGCACTCTATCTTAAGAAATATTACCCTTAGCATTTCCCTTCTGAAATGCATGCTTTATTTTCTTTTAGATAGCCAACATCTTTTTTCGTTTTTGTACTTTGATACTTCACCAGGACATACTCTGTCCAGAAGGCTCATTTCACCTTTCCCCAAAATCGAATTTCCTCACTCTCAACACTTGTACTTGGGGCACCACTTTGCCTCCATACTTTTCATTGTTCGTGTCGATTTTCGTCATGAGCTACCATCTTGTATTCATGCTTTCATGGTCCCCCATGGAACCTTTCCTGTGTGGCAGCACCATCGAGTCACCCTTGTTTAGAGCATCCAAGTTGAGTCATCATCACATTCATGGAGTCTATCCCGAGTCCCTTTGTACCCCACTATAGTCCTCCATCCTTCATTGCTTGGTCTCTCTCTTGTGTCGCACATTATGACCGTCAGTCCCACTGTCCCCTATCCCTCATGATACTGTGTCAGTCACTGCCATGTCATTCATGTCCTTTATGCTCTAGCAAGGGAAGTCGTCCATTTGCTACTCAGTCCCCTCCATTCCATCATCATCATTGGTATTAGTCTGTCCGTCGCTCCACTATTTTCTCTCGTGCCTTTGTTGAGGATCTCTCATTGCCTCACCTACGGCGGACCTCCTTCTGTCGACATCAGCTCCTTCTTTCCAGAGGACAGGTCTAGAGAGCGGTGTACCTTGGTTCTAGCTTCCACTCTTTTTCGGTGCCTCGGATCAGGAAAAGGGATCTCTCATTTCCCTTTGACTTGATTGTTTCTCCACTTCAGCTCCTTTCTGCATGATCGAGATTTGTATTCTTGATGGTCCAGTGATGCAGCAGCAGCTCTTGGTGATGTCCGGGTGTGTGTGAGATGTCTCAACCCTCATGAGGGGGTGGCCCTGCAGGTAGCCCCCCACATGCCCGGATGACCTCTTCATTGCAGCCTTCGATGCAGCTCCATATATTTGATGATGTCGGCCTTAGCCGCTTGCAGCGCCTCTTTGATTTGCATGTATCAGTCAGATTTTTTGAGCCCTTCCCCTCTTGTAGGGGGCATTTGGGTTGTATTTGTATCTCATGTACTCAGATATATTGTATAAGTCCTGGCTGTTATCCCAGGCACAACATTTATATGGGATCCCTCATTGTATTTCTATCTGGCTCATGTTTATGCCGGCTGTACTTTATGGTTCGGTCCCTTGTTTACTGGACACACTATTCTTTTGTACTTTGTCTCAGCGGGCATAGGTATGCCTCCCCCGCCGCCTTTAGCACAGGCACCTGTTGGTCGCTTTAATTGTTTTTACAATTCAAGCTCCACATAAATTGTCAACCCGAGGAAGTCTGTTTATTCCAAAGACAATCACACACTGGATATGCTCAATTTCAAAAGCAAAAACAATGTTGTAGTAAAAAGCCACACAATTATTAATCATACAAATCTAATTATTCACACCCTGTTTAATCAAAGCTGAAGTTACTTATGTTATAGTGGAAGTAATTCCTCTATTGCAGTTAAGAATCCAAATAAAGAAAAATCAATCTGCAGGAAAGGAAAACAATCAATCATAACAGGAACAGGACCCTATTCCTTTAAATAGGAACTTCAGCACCTGCTGCCTGACACTAATCACTCTGTAGAAAAGATAACTCAAGAGAAAAGGACCATATTCCCATGAACAGGAACCTTCAGCACCTGTCTCTTGTTTCTAATCACACTGCAGGAAAAGAAAGACGATCAATGGAAACAGGACCCTATTCCTTTGTACAGGAACCTTCAGCACCTGCTTCCCAGCATCAATCATACATTCAGACAATTAACAAAAACAGATCTCTTAACTTCTTAAGAATGAATGTACTAAACACATGTAGCGTTAAAGGAAACAGAATGCTCAATAAATTACAGAACTGTGTAACTAGTGTTTCAGCAAACAGAAATAAAGTAAAGTGCGAATGTCATAAAGAAATCTATCAAACTACAGGAACAGTCGGGCGAATCTTGTGAGGAAGGCGGGCCCTTTCCTTCTCACAAGATTCCCTAGGAAAGGATTAAATTGAAGCGCTCAAAGGGAAATTTTATTCATCTGTCAAAAGAAATGATACATTACAGATGGAGTATAGCTCCAGTTCTCTCAAACACAATGTTCTCCTGTAGTTTCGAGCTCCCTTCTAATGATGATGTCTCCTCTTTTTAAAGAGGAGACATCTCTTACAATTAAATTAGAGCAAATCTACGTTTATCCCAATTTTGTTCTTCTTTCTTAAAACAGGGCTATTCTGTTCTTCCATAAAAAGATATTGTTACAACAGATACAAAAAGAGTACTATCTTCAGGATAATCCGTGTAACCACGTCTTCATGTTGTTGCCATTGTTCCACAAAATGCTCTTCTAGAATCGCAAATTACGAATAGTGGCGGAATTTGCGTGCCTGCTGGCTGTTTCAGCGACGGAGTCGACTGTTTCAGCAACGGAGTCGACTGTTTCAGCAACGAAGTTTGACTGTTTCAGCAACGGCCGATTGTTCCAGCACAGCACATAATTTATCTACGATCTTTTAGACTTATGTTAGCAACAATCTACTTTGATTAATGATGAAATATAAGAGTAATATGGAATTATATGTAAACAGATTAAATATATAATAAAGAAGAGGATTTTATATACCTTTGGATAAAGTGAATGAAAGTGATGATGGAATCCTTTTTAAACATGGTTATAAAGGTAAGGTGGTGTCAAAATATATAGTAAAAATGATACATAGTGAGGTCCTAACATCCCCCCCAGCTGAAAGTGTTGCATGTCCTCAGGCAACTCCTAGTCTGAGTTAGAGTCTGAGTACTGACTCTGTGCATGCAAGTTGCTCAAGCAGTAGCTGGAGAAGGTGGCTTCTGTCGGAGCTCGGAATCCTTGATTGTTCTGCAATTGCTGCCATGCTACAGCTTCATCTCTGTCAGCCAATTGGTAGTGACACTGGTATTTTTCTGCAGGCATCCATAGAATTGGAAAATGAAAATGGTAACCAATCCAGTTTGCTCCACAATGCCGAATGCATCTGATGTAATTAGGTACCCTGGAGAGTGCAGCTTGAAGATTATCAGGGCTGAAAGGGTGATATTCTTGTCTTTCCTTACATGACTGCTGCCAAAACATAGTGTTGGCATTCAATGCAGCAGCCTCCTTTACTCTGATTAGCTATAGACACTTTAAAAGTGTTGAAGCCTGTAGTTGTTGTATGTACCTGTGCATTCCTGGCTTATGTAAGAATTGGTGATATTGTGCTACAAACATGGCCGGACTTAAAGGTTCCGGTCTAATCCAAAGGAGCCTATTCTCCTCATTATGCCTACTTGCAATAAACGCAGTTTTCCAGGTGAGCTGATTGGCCAGGAATGAAACGAATGCCCTAATTTGTACATCACCTACAATTGGAGTGAGATTGACTCTTCTATTCTCAGGCATGGCCTCGTTATGGAGGTAAAGTTCACACAACAAATGTTGGTCACTTTCAGGGGCTTCAACAAAAGTCTTAACAAATTGTTCCGCAGTAAGAAATTCATGAGGTCTGCCATCCTTTATTGCCTTCAATTGAAAATAAACCAGACGTTCAGAGAGGAAGAGAGAATAATTCACAGAGGGTTTTCAGGTAGCCATCAAATTTTGCACTAATGAAAACATCAAAACCAACTTTTCCTTTGATTCCTTGACTTCTTTCTTGGAATCCCTGAGCTGTTGCAATGTCTGTTCCCAAATATCCCAGTTGGCATACATGTGATTCTGCCATGCTAACTTATGCTGTTGTAATATTTTATCTTGATCTACAACATATTGTTTCCTCCAGTTGTTCATAAGTTCTAATTGGTTCCATGGCAGGGTCTGTGTCCTGGCATTAGAAGTACTGGGTTGGGGAATTGTCTGAGTGGTTGAACTGACTAACTCAGGGCTAGATATCTGTGGTTGGGGCATTGTTTGAGTGGCTGAGCTGACTAGCACAGGGCGAGATATCTGTGGTTTAGTTTCTTTTTCCAGACTTTTTGAGAGCCCTACTGGTTCTTGTGGAGCAGTAGGGCGTTCTTCTTTAATTGCAGCTGATGTAGATGCCTCATATACTTGAATTTTGACTACTTTATATCCCGCCTGTTGGTAAATATTAACACACTCATGGCACATGTATTCTCTGCATGGATCCTTATTTTGTGTTGATGCTGTGTGTGCTAGCATGTAGAGATTCAATTCTCTATCAAAGGCTTCTCGTGCCATGATTAATTCATTCTTATAGGCCTCTAGTTCTGATTTCAAAAACTCATTTTCCTCCAATAAAGATGCCATAGTGTGTGAACCCTATGTGCTGGTTGATTCTGTTGGGATTGCCTGCTGATCCACAGCTATAGCTGGTTCTTGTGGAGCAGCTACAGCTGGTTTCCCTGTATTATCATGCTTGGTGTATGATTCTTGTACCACAGTGGCTGGTTCTTGTGTTTCAGCCTCTGGGTAAGTGACTGGTTCTTGTGTGACAGTCACTGTTTGAGCCATAAACGATGTCATGTTATCCCGGGGCACTGGTTCTTGTGTGGCAGTGCCACCGGACGAGACGGGTTGGGGAATTTGGAATGGAGGTGAAGATTGAAGTTTTAATAGGATAGTGGCGGGGTCAGGGGAAATGGGTGTAACTCCTGTTTCAACAGTCATTTTCATTTTCCTTTTTGGTAGGAAAGCAGAGAAGTCACTGTCTTTCCTTTTCTTTGTAGGAGAAGATTCTTTTCTGGGGGAAGGGCTTTTGGAAGAAGTGAAAATTTGGAATGTGGCCCTTTTTCGTCGTTTTGAGACAGAGACTGTTGGGGTTCGTCTTTTTCTTTTATGAGTAGGTGGAGATGGGGGTGTTGGAGAGTCATTGATAGGGATAGGAATAGTGGGAAGGGGTGACTCTACTAAGTGGGACGAACTTGGGGGTAGGTCAACTGGCTCTGAGGATGGAATTACTGGGGAGTCTGGGATATCGTCCAGTTTCCCTTCGTAAGGACTCTCAGGAGTTTCTTGGGGACTTCCGGCTTGTTGGGGAATGTCGGCTTGCTGGGGAATTTCGACCTGCTGGGGAATGAGGAGTGGATTATTCAGAGGGGGGTTTTGCTGAGCAAAACCCCTCTGAATTAATAATTGGCATAAACGATGATGGGTAAGGGATAACAATGGGAATTTAACCCGTCTGCAATAATATGACATGTTTTTGATACAACCAAGCAGATAATAGGGAATATTAACTAATCGACCATGCCTCAAATGATTCATCAAAACGAAGTCATGTTGGTAGACTACCTGGTAACGCCCTTCGCATGTCAAGTAGTGCTTGATGAATTCAGCTACTGTTGGCCATGGTCGAGGAAGTGAATGCAAACTTATACCGCGGCCTTTAAGTTCAACCGGTTCTTCTGGAAGAAGAAAATCTTGCTGTGCATTTAAAATAACTTGCTTCCTACTGAACCAGCGAGTCCCTATAACCAGAAAACCTGAAACTTGAGCTATGTCCTCCTCTGTTACTGAAATTCAGACCGCTTGAACGACTGAATAATTCCCCTGAAGATTCTGTGCGAACTCTAAAACTTGCTGCTGATCAAATTCTCCTAACCTTTCGAAGTATGTTGTCCATCCTGCTTGTTGAAAGATTTGATAGGCCTCCGGGAACAATTGAAGAAGAGTTATCGAACCAGGCTCGTGTCTGATAGCCGACCCTCCCATGGCTACTAGCTTGAGTCACATGCAGAGGCGCAGAGAACAGAAACACAGGCTTTGGTCAAGCTAATTGTTGCAACAGAGGATGTGGAGTCTCAATGACGGCGGAAATGGATATGAAGAATGACGGAGGATTGGGTGATGTGAAATGATTATTCAGTTTTCGAAATCCCCCCCCCCCTACGTATGGTGCAATGATGTTTAGGCGTGTGGAGATTGTAGTCATTATGAGCAAGATCCTCTCTTTAAAATATAATTTAACTGCATTACATAAAAACCGCATACCTTATATTTTTACCTTTGTCTTTAAAATTCTAAGTATAGAGTGCTTCATAATGGCTTGATATTAATGGAAGAATCTGTAGATTTCTCTGAAATGTAGAACAGGAGCACCTCAGGATCTGCTCAATACTGAATAATTTTCACCCAAAGGATCTGAAGAGTAAAAGTGGAGAACTGAAAAGCTTGTACAGCAGAGGAAAGAAATGATGTTTTAATGATGAAAAGATAAATGACAGGTTGCTGAAACTGGTGTTTCAGCAACGGAAAAATGAATGACATGTTGCTGAAACTGGTGTTTCAGCAAAGGGGAAAATCAGGAAAATGGGATATAACGACTTGGGTTTAAAACGAGTGGGGGAAGTATTTGATAAGGGATAATTTCAGCAGTAAGGAATGGGAAATACTAGCTGAAGGATGATATTTCAGGAATGGTAGAAGTGGGAAAAATGGAAAAAGGGAAATAATGTAGAAATGGGATAAAAGGGATATTGCTAGGAAATGGGTTGAAATGAAGGGAACAAGCTTCTGTGATTGAAGCTTCAGATCTTCTTATGATGAATCTGTCCTCCTTAATGAGCTTTTCCAGAATCTACAAAATTCAATTGTAATATGCCAACCCTTGACAGGGATTATTAGTTTTAAATCTAATCTAATCTAATACTAAAAATACAGTGCAGAAAATTAAATGCTGTGAGGAGCAGAAGACTCCCCTAGAAAAAGATAGTGTGTATCAGTCATGCAAGCAGTCTTGAAATCCTCTTTAGAAACAGGGTGCTGGTACAAACGAAGCCTATGACCATTGACTAGTAGAGGGGTTTTAGAATCATCAATTGTTAGAAGTCTTACTGTTCCATTAGAAAAAACAACATCTACTTCATATGGTCCAAGCCAACGTGTACGTAGCTTACCCTGAAAATTTTCAAACCGAGAGTGATACAATAAGGCCCAATTACCTTTTTGGAACTGCTTGTGTTTGATAATTTTATCATGCCACTTCATTCTCTGTTGTTGAATAATGGTTGTTTGGTGAATGGCATCTAATCTCTTTTCATCCAATTCAAGAAGCTGCTGCAACCTAGCTGTCTGCACATCAGTCAAATCAAGATTAACAGCTAAAGCAGTTCTTAGAGTTTTAATTTCAAATTCCATAGGAAAAACAACATTTTTACCATAAACCAATTCATAGGGAGAAAAACCTGTAGTGTTTCTCCGAGTAGTTCTGTAAGCCCATAGTGCTTCAGGGAGCCTTTGAGACCAATCCTTCCGGTTGTCCTTCACTGTTTTAGTTAGAATGGCTTCTAATACTTTATTTGTGCTTTCCACCCGCCCATTGGCCTGGGGGTGGTATGGTGTAGTCATTCTATGATGAATATGATATTTCTGAAGGGTAGACTTAAAACCATGAGAATTGAATGGAGGTCCTCCATCTGTAACTAGCTCTCTAGGAATTCCAAATCTAAGAAGATTTCTTCAAATAAGAAAGCCAGGACAAATTTCATTACCTCATATGCTGGCCTCCACTATTTAGCCTATCTTCTAGTGTTAATAGCAGGTGCCCCTTAATGTATGGATGGAGGATTAATCGGTCCTATGAAATCCAAGGCCCATCTTTCAAATGGTTCAGAAACTACCTGGGGTTTAATGGCATTTGATCTCTATGATTGGGTTGACCCATTCTCTGGCAGCTGTCACAAGCCCTCACATATTTCTTTGCATCCTTAAATAATGAGGGCCAATAGTAACCCATCCTCAAAATTTTGTGTGTTGTTCTTTTATCAGCAAAATGCCCTCCACAAGGGCCATCATGACAAGCTTTCAGTATGTCATACACTTCATCTTCCCTAATTCATCTTCGGATTTACTGATCAAGCCCTGTGTAGAAAAGACACCCACTTATCCAGCTATACCTGGCACTTTGTTGAACAATTCTTCTTTTTTCTCTGTATGACAGGTGTGATGGTAATTTTCCTGCAACCAAATAATGGGCAATATCTGCATACCATGGAGAGTGAGTAGAAACTGCAAACAAATACTCATCAGGAAAAGAATCATCTACTGGAATATCATTATCAGTTTTTAACCGTGAAAGGAAATCAACCACCACATTTTCTTTACCAGGCCGATCTACAATTGTGATATCAAATTCCTACAGTAATAATAGCCATCTGGTAACTCTATCATTTGTAACAGATTTGTTCATTAAATACTTAATAGCTGAGTGATCAGTGTGGAAAAAAGTAGAATAACCAGTGATATAATGTCGAAATTTATTAATGGCATAAATTACCGCAAGAAACTCCTTCTCGGTAACTGTATAATTAAGCTCAGTAGGGGTCATATTCTTACTGATAAAGTAGATAGCATAAGGAAGATGATTTTTCCTCTTGTCCCAAGACAGCTCCAATTGCAGTGTCTGAAGCATCAGAAGATATATGAAAAGGGAGGGCCCAATCAGGCCCCCTCAAAATAGGAGCAGTAGACAACTGATGCTTGAGTTCTTCAAAAGCTTTCTGACAAGAATTAGTCCATTTAAATTCAACATTTTTCATAAGCAACACAAATAATGGAGAAGCTATCTTAGAAAAATCTTTAATAAATCTTCTGTAGTATCCAACATGTCCTAGAAAACTTCTCACATCAGTTTGTGTTTTAGGAACAGAAAGATTCTGAATGACCAATATTTTAGATGGATCTACCTGAATACCTTGAGATGAAATAAAGTGTCCAAGCACCACTCCTTCACTCATCATCATATGACATTTTTCGGTACTTAGGGAGAGGTGAGCTTGTATACATCATTTAAGTACTTTCTCAAGGTTTTGTAATGCGTCTTCGAAAGACACACCATAAGGAGTAAAATCATCCATAAATATTTCCATAGAATCATTCAGCATATCAGAAAAGATTCCTATAACAACTCTTTGAAAAGTTGTTGGTGCATTACATAGCCCAAATGGAAGAAATCTATAGGCAAAAGTTCCCCAAGGGCTGGTGAAAGTGGTCTTGTCTTGGTCTTGGGGTGCAATTCTTATCTGATTATACCCACTGAATCCATCTAGAAAAGAAAAGAATTTCTTCCCTGCCAGACTATCCAACACCTGATCAATGAAGGGTAAAGGAAAGTGATCCTTTTGAGTAGCTTTATTCAAGGCTCTGTAGTCAACACATACTCTCCATTTCCCGTTTTTCTTAGGGACAATTACCAATGGGGAAACCCATTCACTGTCAGATATAGGGTATATAAATCTTGCATTAAGCAATTTCTGAAGTTCTTCTTTAACAATTTCTCGTAAATTAGGGTTCATTCATCTTTGGGGTTGACAGACTGGTCGGCATCCCTCTTTAATGTAAATTCGGTGAGTACATAGTTCAGAAGAGATTCCTTTCATATCTGTGTAATCCCATGCAAATGCTTCCTTATTTTCATGCAATAACTTCATTAACTGCTGTGTTTCAGCAACTGTTAGATCAGGATTTATGTTTAATGTCTTGCCAGGTTCAATTTCAACTGTTATGCTTTTAGATGAGATGGTGGTTAATGTCTGAGATAAGTCTTCAAATTCAATCTTTTCTTGGGTATCTGTTTCAAAAATTGCAGTCAATTGATTGTGTGTTTCAGCAATTACAGAAGAAGGTTCACAAATAAAATTATTAATTATTTCATCCTCTGTATTTTCTTTAAGAGTTAAGGCTTGTCCAATAGTTAGAATGGGCTGAACAGCATTATCATCATAATCCATCCACATAGAATCTTCATTATTAATTATGGGTGTAGCATGAGGATAAAGAGTAAGTTGTTTGGTTTCATAACCATTAGAAATTGTCATTGAACCAGATCTGCAACTGATAAAGGCATCAGCTGTGGCCAGCCATGGCCTCCCTAGAATTAAAGGATGTCCCCCCAGCTTTGTTTTAGTCTGCAATACAACAAAATCAGCTGGGTAATTACAGGATTCAACTAAGATAAGTAGATCTTCAACAACTCCTTCAGGTTTAATTGTAGAACGGTCAGCCAACTCTAGAATGGTAGGTGTATCTCTGATTGTGTTATTCAGCTGTAACATTTGTGAAGTTTCAAGAGTCATTATGTTTATTGCAGCACCTAAATCTACCAGAACTTGAGGAATCATTATTTTACCAATCTGAACTGTTACGGTAGGATGGCCGGGATCACCATATTTCACAGGAGGGGTTTTTCCAGACATTAATGCAGATAAGTCACCCATCACATGTACTGTAAGGGGATATTTAGTTTTCCTACCAGGTTTCTTAACACAAATATCCCTTATTGTTCTGGCATAAATTGGTACATCTCTTAATGCCTGTAAAAGTGGAATTTTAACATACAAATTTTGCAATTCCCCTAAAAGATTAAAAGCAGGTGTTTCAGGTGTTCTAGTTAAAACCAAATGCTCGGGGAATGGTGGTTCTGTTATTTCAACATTCTTGTTAGAAGGTGGTTGTGCTTTCTTATGTTTCTCATTTTCCTCTTTATCAGAATCAGAAGAAGTTATGTCATCAATAATAGGCTCTACTATTTTCCCGGATCTTAAATGAATATCATTACATTGCATAGTAGGAAATATAGACTGATTCTGAATATCAATGACTTGCACAACTTTATTATTGGGGTTGGGATTTGGTTGCACAGGTAGCTGGGGTCTCATTTGGTTATTTGGCGGAGCATTTGATGGCAGAGGAAGTGGTTGTTGGAATTGAGGCAATTGATTTGGATACGGGAGTTGTTGGCTTCTCCAATTTGAATTCCAAGGGTTAAAAGAAGATGGCTGCTGTGGGGGCCAAGGAGTCCACATTGCAGTATCAACAAAGGGAGGGTTTGATTGTTGCATGGGTGGGAAATTCATTTGATTAAAGGGTGGGTATTGCATTTGATTAAAGGGAGGGTAATTTGTTTGACCGAAAGTAGAATAATTGTTCCAACGATTAAATGGCATACTAGAGTTCATACCTTGTCCTTTTGGTTGCCATTGTCTTCTTTGAGTTAGCAGATAAACTGCTTCAGCTTCTTCTTCCGTTGGCTGTAATGCTGCCTTTATTCTTGGTAGAGATGGACATTGTTTTGTTTCGTGATCTTTCTCACAAAGGGTGCAGATTGGTATTTTGTCCAATGGGCACTCCCTTAGTGGATGTTTGTCTCTGCACTTCGGGCAAAAGACAGCCAGAGTTGCTTCTGCTTCAGCCTGCTTCTTCTTAACCTACAAAGTGTCAATTTGTGAAGCAAAAGAACTTAACATCTCAGTTTTAAATTCTTCAAGTAAATTACCTATTTCAGCTCTTGTTGCTCCCCCACTGGCTGATTTTTGCACTCTTGAATAGGTGGGATCTCTATTACTTACTCTGTTCCTTGCAGCTCCCCTTGAACACCTCTTACAAAGTTCAACAATCTCATCATATGATTCTTTAGATATATCTCCCTTGCCAAGCATGTTTAACATGTCTAAACAATCATCCCTTAAACCTCTAAGTAATATTGTTTTGTGAATTTCCTTACTTATATTCGGATGATCAGATCTCTGTATATTGTACTGCAGCCTTTCTACATAGTCCTCCAGATTCTCGTCCGGCTTTTGTGCCATATTGAATATTTCATCCTTCTTTTCTCTCGTCCGACAGTAGTCTTGATATTTAAGTAGAAATTTATGTTTCATCTGCTCCCATGTTGTGATTACCGACTCCCAAGGCTCATGAACCATCTTAAAGCATTTCCTTTTAATGTTGCTGGAAACAGTTTCAACTTTTGAGCATTAGTAACATAATCATAACTTCTGCATAATATATCAAATTCAAAAAGAAATTCATCTGGATCTTCAGAGGATAATGTTGGAAATATGATGCAGAGTGTTGTCCTTGATGGCAACCCACTGAATGAAGATGAAGACATGCGACTGTTGACATGTGTTGTCCTTGATGGCAATCCACCTGATGAAGTTATTCTTGACCTGATGGACTTGGTAAATGACGTAAATCTGATATGAAATGATGTTTGCTAGCAATATGATGCTGAGTGTTATCCTTGAATGGCACTCCACTTGATGAAGATGATGGCAACTTACTTGTTGAAGTTGTGCTTGATAGAATATGTCTTGATGAACTAAATCTGATGTATCTACAGTGAGTACAGAAGGGAATGAAGAAAGAAATTCAGTTTGTGCTAAATCTATGATGAAAAGAGTATGTCTCAAAGGCAATTGGACCGTCTAGGGGTCGCGTATGCACGCTAGAACGTGCCAAGTCGGTATGGGCAAAAGCGCTCATAAAGTGCAAAACCAGTGGGTAACCACTATGGTATTGACCCATTGTATTGGGTAATGATTCGGGCCTAAATGACCCCGCCCGTGAACAAACCATCTAAGTAATGGTTTTGGCTCATGGTATTGAAAAGGGTAAACCTATATAAGGAGAAGAAATTTATTGTGCAAATCATGAGTGTGGGGGCAAGATGTCTGAGCTTGAATGAATACTTCTCTATGAAGTATATCTGTATGGAAAGGGTAAAGGTTTGATGATAGATCTGAATCTATGATGCACCTATGAAGAAATGATGAAGCGGAATATCTAGATCTGGAATGTATTTGTATCCGCTAGATCTGTTTATGGAAGGCCTAGATCTGAGATGAGGCGAACATCTGTCTAAAGTAAAAGAGTAAATCTGAACTGAATATCTGATCTGAAGAAGTATGCTGCTCTATAATGGTTGAAGATCTATACGCTAGTTTTCCACAGAGGAAGCGCGTATATACACAGCTTCGTTGAAGAGAAAGCACGTATGCGCAATGAAATGAGCTCTGTAATGTGTGCAGAGGTATACGCTGGTTTATGTGAACGAAAGCGCGTATATACGCGACATCAGTGAAAGGAAAGCGCGTATGCAAACTAGGGTTTGCTGAAGTCCGTGGTAAGAAATGTCTGATCTATTCTGCTGGTTTACTGATATCTGTCAGTGAGTTATATGTATCAGTTTCATGGTTGACTGTGCTTAAAATTATGGAGTGGGTCCAATCTGAAAATATGATGAAATGTGGCCTGCAAGTGGTGTCCTAAAGGAAGCTTTGGATCCAGTGTGAAAATTGATGAAATGTGGTCCATAGAGGTGCCGGGGAGGGGAAGGTAGCCTTCGGGTCAGTAAGTCAGGCCTCCTTCCGTGTGAGGTCAGTAAACGAGATCGGGGTCGTATCTCTCCCCTTCCGTGTGAGGTCGGCAAACGAGATCTAGGGGTCGTAGCTCCTCTCCAGGAGAGGCTGGTAAATGAGCGCAGGGGTGCCTCGCGTGCCTGGTAGAGTCTCTATAATAAAATATTGAAGGTTGAGCAACTGCAGCGGTGGTTTTCCCCCGACTTGGGTTTCCACCTAAAAATCTCGGTGTTCATGTGTGATGCTTTGTGTGATGATTTATTCTGTTGTTTCTACACATGTTTACTGTTAACTTAACATCAGATGATTGAATAGTGCAAAGAACTAAGTTAATAAACATCTACATTTTTATATCTCTGCTAATACGCGAGTTGCATGAAGGATATCCGCGTATATACGCGATTTTACTAAAGGAAAGTAGCGTATGGGTTTTAGAGAGTGAAAAAGTAAAAAGTTTTGAATATGCTGTAAATATTGATTCACCCCCGCTCTCAGTATTTTTCCCAACAGATAAACCATGAAAGTTAGGTAGAGATGACAACGGAATGTTCTTCATATGGGGTTGTTCCTCTAGGGAGATCACTGATAGGAAATCCCAAGGTAGAGAGAGATTTTTCATCCTTTCCTTCTCCTTTAGGATCTACATGTCCTCCACCAAAGAAGCCTTCGTTGTTTCCTTCCATTGTCTGTTCTCCTACTGCACTTGCTCGATTGTCAAGATCTTCTACTGGCTCCTCAATGTTTTCCACTGGTTGTCCAATACTCTCTATTATTTCCTCAACGTGCTCTGCTGATTCGCTAGCACTTTCTTCTGACTCTCCAGCACTGACTGCTGGTTCTTTAATCACTGGCTCCTCTATATTTTCAGGACCCAAAACTTCCTCTGTTTTGTAATCTGATTGAGGGGAGTGCTGAAGCTTTGGTCTCCGAGAACTTAATCCCTGTCATGATTCAGCCTTTGATACAATCTCGTCAATGAAAGTCTTTCTTCCTCCCCTTCCTTTGCCTTCGCCACCTGTGGGGTTAGTTTTCTTCTTGTTTCCGCGTCCTCTCATACAATCTGCACATCTAAAAAGAAAATATTAATTCTTTTGAAATCTATAATTGCCTTCCCCGACAATGGCGCCAAAATGTTGGTCGCTTTAATTGTTTTCACAATTCAAGCTCCACATAAATTGTCAACCCGAGGAAGTCTGTTTATTCTAAAGACAATCACGCACTGGATATGCTCAATTTCAAAAGCAGAAACAATGTTGTAGTAAAAAGCCACACAATTATTAATCGTACAAATCTAACTATTCACACCCTGTTTAATCAAAGCTGAAGTTACTTATGTTATAGTAAAAGTAATTCCTCTTTTACAGTTAGGAATCCAAATAAAGGGAAATCAATCTGCAGGAAAGGAAAACAATCAATCATAACAGGAACAGGACCCTATTCCTTTAATTAGGAACTTCAACACCTGCTGCCTGACACTAATCACTATGTAGAAAAGATAAACTCAAGAGAACAGGACCCTATTCCCATGAACAGGAACCTTCAGCGCCTGTTTCCTGTTTCTAATCACACTGCAAGAGAAGAAAGACAATCAATGAAAACATGACCCTATTCCTGTGTACAGGAACCTTCAGCACCTGCTTCCCAGCATCAATCATACATTCAAACAATTAACAGAAAGAGATATCTTAACTTCTTAAGAATGAATGTACTAAACACATGCAGCGTTAAAGGAAACAAAATGCTCAAATAAATTACAGAACTGTGTAACTAGTGTTTCAGCAAACAGAATTAAAGTAAAGTGCGAATGTCATAAGGAAATCAAACAAAATACATGAACAAATGGGTGAATCTTGAGAGGAAGGCGGGCCCTTTCCTTCTCACAAGATTCCCCAGAGAAGGGATTAAATTGGAGCGCTCAAAAGGAAATTTTATTCATCTGTCACAAGAAATGATACATTACAAATGGAGTCTAGCTCCTGTCCTCTCAAACACAATGTTCTCTTGTAGCTTCTGAACTCCCCTCTAATGATGATGTCTCCTCTTTTTAAAGAGGAGACATCTCTTACAATAGCAAATCTATATTTATCCCAATTCTGTTCTTCTTTCTTAAAACGGGGTTATTCTTCCATAAAAAGATATTGTTACAACAGATACAAAAAGAATACTATCTTCAAAATAATCCGTGTAACCACGTCTTCATGTTGTTGCCATTGTTCCACAAAATACTCTTTCCTAATCGCAAATTACGAATAAGTGGCTAATTTGCGTGCTCGGGCTGTCAAGCTTTCAAAGAACGGAGTCGACTACTTAAAGAATCTGAGTCGATCGTTTCAGCAACGAAGTTTGACCGTTTCAGCAACGGCCGATTGTTCCAAAGACAAAGACATACAATTTTATCTCTGCGATCTTAGACTTATGTTAGCACAATCTACTTCGATTAATGATGAAATATAAGAGTAATATGGAATTATATAAACAGATTAAATATATAATAAAGAAGAGGATTTTATATACCTTTGGATAAAGTGAATGAAAGTGATGATGGAATCTTTTTAAACATGGTTATAAAGGTAAGGTGGTGTCAAAATATATAGTAAAAATGATACATAGTGAGGTCCTAACAAGATTCTTCCTCATAAACTAGAGACTTGTTGCACCCGTAAGTCTCGTCTCCTCAGGGTCTAGTCCTTTAGCACATTAGACTACCTTACATTTCTCTCTCTGACTTCCCTCTTGATGTCTCGTGATTGAGTTCTTACAATGTACTTCGGTCATATGATTTTCTCCTAACACTTGTATGATGGGGGGAAATCTGTTACACCATTTTTTGTTCATCTAACCTATTATCATTAGATGAACCCAAGTACACCATGTAAGACCAATTTTACCCTAAGTAAATTGCTTTCACTATGTGAAATAACTTAGTAAAACACCTTTATTAAGTTTTTTATGGTCTAAACAGGAAGCCCCAAAAGGAAATAATTAACAAATCTATATTTGCTTGATTTTCCTCGGTCATGTTTAATCCAAAAAAAAGAAATTAATTAGATAAATCTTTATTTGTCTTATTATTTTCTAGGAATAATTATTTAAATCTTATTTAAATAATATTCCTTGTTAAATATGACTAAATCACCCATAAAATACTTAAATAAATCATTATTTATTTGATTATCCTTCAACCACTTCCTTAAAATGATAAATAAATCATTTATTTATTTATTATTCACAAATAAAGGGATTTGACCCAAGTCAAATACCTTTTCCTCCAAAAATATAATAAAATATTCCATAAAGGTGGATCGAGATTTTGCTAATGTTATTTTAATCATGCACCAAGATCTAGAATGACCCAATATTTTGTTATAAATAGAGTGGCTTTTCCTATCATTCTTCACCTTTTTGTTGCCTATTAGATCACTCCTGATCTATACACTTGGTCACATTTTCCATTATTTGGTCGTGGGTGGAGTTCTCTTTGAGTTCTACCTTTGTCCGGGTTTTCTACACCAACAGGAGAGTGAAATGCTAGATCTGAAGTGCTGAGGACTTCCAAGAACCCATCCCATTGAGGAGAATTTGAAACACCTTCTTGTTTTCCTCCCAAGTGCCCTTAATACAAAAATTCTTTCAAAAAATATTGTTCTTTGCTCCCGTCTATTGATGTATGGAGCAAAGCAAACTCCTTACTTTACTGCTTAATGTCTCTCTATGCATAGATCTGGTTTTTTGCAGCACTTATCTTGATCAACTAACTACAGATCTGAAGATGTTGGCAGCCACATTTGATGTTAGGCTATAAGTTATGTGTAGCTATAGTGGTTTTTTTTCGTACACTTCGACAAAAGATTCATACTAACAAAGAGTGCCAAAAAATAATATATTGAGGGTTGGATTTTATTGGCCGAGTTTATTTTCAAATATTTGCAAAACTGTCATGAGTTTCCATGAATGTAATATTTTTCATGGAAAAAGGAAGTTGTTACCGTTGTCCTTGCAGCCAATTTCAGTTCAAGCACCTTTTCAAAAGTGGGGTCTTGATTTTATCGGTGAGATTGACCCTTCATCTTCAGCTCAACACAAGTGGATCTTGACAACAACCGATTATTTCACAAAATGTATCGAGGCTATTCCCACCAGGCAGGCTATTGATGTGGTAATCATTCAGTTTATTGAGTATAATCTTTTCTCATGATTTGGTTGTCTGCAGGAAATAATCACATATAATGAAACTGCTTTTAAATCCAAGAATATAATCAATTTATGTGATAAGTATCACATAAGGCTCAGGCACTCAACAACATATTACCCACAAGGTAATGGGTTGGCTTAATCTTCTAATGAATAATTGGTAAACATCATCAAAAATTTGCTCGAAGAAAATAAGAAGAATTGGCACAAGAAGTTGATAAATGCTCTATGGGTGGACATAGTAAGCACTAAGAAGTCCATAGGTATGTCACCTTTTTAGTTGGTATACAGAATGGATACTATTTTTACTACTTCTCTTGTTGTCCCAGTCATGAAAATTTTGCAAGAAGTAGACAATGAGCCCAATGACATTCAACGGAGAATCAATCAGATGATTCATTTTCAAAAATATCGAAAGGAATTATTTCAGAACACTACGGAGGTTCAAGAGAAGATAAAAAAATATCTATGATAGAAAAACAAAGGCAAATTATTTTAGCGTGGGAGATATAGTTCTCCAATGGGATGCTCGGAACGAGGAAAAAGGAAAGCACGACAAGTTTGAAATTTTATGGAAAGGACCATACATAATTTTTTCTTTCAGAGGGAAGAATGCCTCTCTGTTGGAGGAATTTGATGGACAAGATATTTCGGGAGGACCAGTCAATGGTAGACTCCTCAAGCACTACCTCTCCTAATTTTCAAAAAATTTTCATTTTTCATTGTACATACCAGTTTATTTTGCTACCAAGAGTGAAGGAGTTCTCATGGAATTTTGAAGCCCGAGGTGAAGGCCATAAGGTTTCTTCGATCAATGCTTGTTTCAAAGAGTTTGTAAGTCATTTTAGTTTTTCGAGTAATCAGAGTTTGTGAGTCATTTCAGTTTCGAGTTTTGTTTTTATTTTTGACTCCATGCCCAATGGATAAGGATACTTGGTCTATGGTGTTCTTGACACCTCCTAAGGAGCTGCCATCTCCATCTGGAGCCAATGTTAGTGGTTTTTAGTCTTGGCAGTCACCAGTGATCAAATTATTCTCTTTCATATGGTTAATAGGGTCCTAGGGAAATTTTTTATAGTTTCAATAGGTTTTCAAATAAAAATTTGATCATTGCTTAGGGTATCTAGGTAATTACTACTCCTTTCATTCTCATGGTCAATAAACATCATCATGGTCAGGTTATTACTTATTGGAAGAGTGTCTTGGTCATATTGTTCATGATTTAGCTTATTTTTCCATGTAGTGTAATCATAAGGTCATATTGTCAAAATCATGAAAATAGGTCATGTCATCATCAAAATCACCATTAAAAGGAGTAGTAATAAGAAAAAGTTTTCAATAATGATTTATAAAGTTCATTTGGTTCTATTAAGATGTAAATACATGTAATTAGGTTTCAAAGCTACAGTATATAAGCAATCAAGTCAATTGGTGAAAAGACCAGGTGGGGCCACATCACCACCAAAGAAAAAAATCTCTTTCCAACCATTTAAAAGACCAAAAAAACATGTAATTTGATCATTTCACCCTCATGAGACATCATTCTATCAGCAAGGATCTTTCCACCCTCTGAAAATCGATTTCTTGCCTTGGAAAGCTAAATTCCCTTGCTGCAATGCGTTTTTCACTTACTGCGCTGCGCTTTTCTCAAGTTTGCTGCATTTTTCTTCAGGAAGGAAATATCTTCTTTCTAGTGGTTTCTTCATCAAGTGAAGGTCCCATCTCATCAGCTACAAATAATTTTGTCACCATACACCTCTCTTTCACTTTATTACATGCTTGAAGGCTCAGAAATCCCCTCTCCTAGGGTTTTGCTATGTTTTTTGTTAAATAAGAGTCTTTGGTCAATGTTTTGTGAAAAAACCTGAAATTCATGCTCATACACCTTCCCCCACCTTTCATATACCATCCTTGACACTTCCCCTCATCCATTTCCCTCATTTTCATCATTTACCTACAAACCCTAGCCTACACTACACTTTCCTAGGTTAGGACCTTTTTCCATTTTGCACCCTTTCCCCTCACTCATTTCCCAAAATTCCACCTCCCTACACTCCCTAACATCTATCCCTACCCCACTAAATTTTCCCAAGCATTTAGACACCCTCAAACCCCTTCATCCCCCTCCATTCCTGAAACTGCCTAAAATCCCCTGTTTTCCTACATTACAACCCTAATTCCCTTCCTAATGAGCTAGGGTTTCACATGTATTCAAACACCACTGAGAAAAGGAGGCATAATGTATGTCAGATAATCATATATGAACCCACTATAGTACAAGATCTCATGGCTTCACCATTTCTCAAGAAATCATTCTAGGATGTAGGTTGCCTTGTTTTTTGCCAAAAGATTGAAGAACTTTGCTTTAGTGATAAACTTACAAGCACCTTTGCCACTAGTCTAAGGAGGGATAAGGTAAACATTGCAGAGAATGTGTTTACTATTTCAGCAGAGGCCATTTCCATAGCCACTGGGATCCCAAATCATGGAGA
Source organism: Pinus albicaulis (assembly GCA_034641835.2). NCBI lineage: Eukaryota > Viridiplantae > Streptophyta > Pinopsida > Pinales > Pinaceae > Pinus > Pinus albicaulis. The sequence goes on from CM076579.1 coordinate 1,275,731,594, forward strand.
GCTTTGGTTCAAAATGAGATACCTAGATATTAAAAATCACAAGATGTTTTTGAAGCCTCCTTACAAAGCTTCTCCAAAGCACATTTTTCCATTTAGACACTTGCTTGAAAATTATACCCCTCTCATGAAGATGATCATGAAATATTTCACATGTGAGGATAGGTTTTCAAGGATATATCATTACCATGTTAGACTATTGATGCATTTCACCGGTATCAAAGCTCTCAACCTACCTCACCACCTCTACAGAAGCTTGGTAAAAATGGCATAGAAAGTACATAATAAATGGGAAGATCATCATGAAAGATTGTTCCATTATGGCTTGGTGAAAATCATTATTTTTCATCAAATCACACAGATCAGCTTGTTTTGGGATGGATTCATGCATTCAACCTCTTTTTTGCGTACTCCAACTCAATTAAGCAGTCACTCTACACCATTGACTTCACCAAGACAACAAGAAGTGGGTTCCACAAGAATTCTTGTCACAAGAACACCTAGGGATAAGGTGACTAAAACATATACTAGAGGAAATAGGCTAGTGTTTTCTCTTGTCAATGTGGAAAGGGCTTAGCCTACATCAGTGGAAAAAGAGACATCAACACATCAACATGAAGCACCATTGCAAGAGGAAGAAAAGATACATTTTGACACTGACATGGCAGACATAGAGATGCATGAGGAGGAAAAATCACCAAAGAAAATCATCAAAGAGAAGGAAGCTGAGATTAGAGAGCCAAAGGACAAATTTTCAAAGGAAAACTTCATGGTCACATTTCTTCAGCAAAAGAATAGGCAACTCCAAGTCAAAAAAAAAATTTCTTAGCAAGCCCAAGGAATATTTGGAGAAGCATGGTGGAAAAGGTAAATAATTTGTTGATGTTTATGAGCTTGAGGATTAGGAAGAAAAAACCAAACCAAGGTGGCCAAGAAAAAGGGGTCTCAAGAGGAAACAAGAGCAAGAAATTGACCCATCTCCACCACCAGGTCAAGAAGACTTTGATGATTTGATTGCAGCAGAAATTAAGAAAGATAAGGAATTTTGTCTTGAAAAGGTAAAATGTCACTTAGAGAAGCTTCTTGAGAAGGCTAACAAGAACAATAAACTTTAGAGGCACATGGCCATGCACTATTGGACAAGGAACAAGATTTCTCAAATCAGGATCAAGCATTTGAAGAAAAAATTGAAGAAAACCCTAATTAGGCAAAAGGAGAAGGAAAAAATTGATTCTTTGGTTGAGGCATCCCTCATTGCCTAAAAAATCATCTTCTAACTTCATGGGGCAAGTTTGGACCATTTTTGAGCAAATTTTGAAAAAAATTGAAATTTTGGTGGTTTTTGGCTTAAACAGGAAAATGCAAACAACCAAAAGGCGTTGCGCTTTTCCCTCAGAGGTAAAAATCACCTAAAATATACATCGATGGATATTTTATGACCTGTATATCTCATATATCTACTTTTTGTGCCATGTTAGTATTCAGGTTGGGAGAAAAGTTCAAAAACATGCTAAAAAATCACTTTCTGCCACCTTTTTTACCCAAGTGTTGCGCTTTTGGAGTAACCTTGGGAGAATGCATTTTTCTTAGCCTTGGAGAGGCCATTTTGCTTTCTTAAGGAGCATATGGACAACTATACATCCTAAGCTTTCCAATGGTATCTTCATATCATCATTTGGAGCACATGAAGGTAGTCAAAATTATCGTACAAGATGGCACTGTGCTTTTCCCTGGTGGCGCTGCGCTTTTCCCTGTTGGCGCTACACTTTCCCATGGAGGTAAAATTTTCGATTTTATTTAGTAAAAATTGGTTTATCATGATGTAATTACTCTTTTTTGAGTTTAAATGATATATATGAATGTAATTGGGATTGTTAATGTCATTTTGATGTAATTATGATGGTCATTTATGATAGATAGGTCAGTCAAAGGCTAAAATGAGAGTGTGTTTTAACCTCCCTAGTCTTAGGTTTGGTTGGAGAAATTTGTGTAAATTGTTCCTATATTGAGGGATTCGACCCTTGAGAGAGGGGAAGATGGTTTTGGTCTATATATATCTAGTTTTCATTCAGATTCAAGGTTGGACATCATAGAGTAGAAGGCTTGGAGCTTTGTGTACATTTGATATTTGCAGAAATACAAGTTCAGTTGCAGCTATTATATAGGGATTCATGTGGTATGATTTTTTGGCAGTGTTTTTCTTCTGTAATTAACTTTTATGAATGATTAGTTCATCTTCTTTCCATATCTATGCTTTCAGTGACCTTCCTATAAGATGTTAAACAAAATTATTTAAACTTATGCTCTATTTTGGTACGAATTTCATGTTTATGTTGTTCATCTTTTGAGCTTGGAGGAAAATTTGGTACAAGTATGATCTAGTTCCTGTTATCACCCAAAAAAAATTCAAAACATCATTGTGTCAACTCTGGTTTTTATCATGGCCTCAAAATAGGTTTGAAAGTCATTTTAGGTTTTGGTTAAGGGTAGGTTAGAGTTTTTATGAGTTTAAAGGTCATCATTGAATTCAAATAAATTCTTTAGAAGTCCATTCCATGATCAAATACTCACATTTTCCATTTAGGGGTCATTCCATAAGGTTTCAGATCGAATTTATGCAATTAGCCAAGAATCCTTCGTTTCGTAGTGTCACTAGTTCAAAAAATAGGATTTGCGCTACAAAAGCGCTGATACTTTCATAGCGAAAACTGCGAAAAATACACTGTGGGCAGTACGAAAGCGTGGTTTCTTAACCATCATGTCAATTAAGCCAAAATTTGTCAGAATATGTTGGGGAATGATAGGATAGGGGTATGGCGAGTCAGTTAGTTATCAGATTCAATGTACTTACCTATCTCACAGTCATCATCGTCATGATAGGGCATGAATGAGGCATCATTCAGTTATGAGATGACATGTCAAATTCAAATTTTTTCCTAACTTATTCATTCCCATTTTCATTTGCCTCCATACGAGTGTCTAAGCTCTGAAGCAGTCAAGCTAAGTCTGTGATTATTCTATACAAAGGCTATCTTCACCATAATCAAGTGAGTTTGTTCCATATTCTCAAGCGAGGTTGTTCATAATAAAGTGAGGATGTTTCATATCCTAATCAAGTGAGGATATTTTATAGATTCAAGAGAAGCTGATAGGTTTTTCTATGAAGCATGGCAGAGGAGAAGAAAGTCCACAGATGGGGGACATTTCTTAAGATATGAGCCTGAAAATGTGAAGGCTATAATTGAAGATCAAACACTGATGGAGGCTTTTAGCAAAGAAGGTTGTCTCCGGTTTTGTGAAAAGCCGCAAGGTTGCCACACACTGATGTCTAAAGAATTTTCCTTACACTTTAGTGGAACAACTACCAAAATTTGGATGTTAAATGTGCTAGTCACACCTTAGATCATTTCTTTTGTGACAGAAATATCAAGGGGGCAAGAGACTTGGTTTAAAGGTTTTAATTTTGACATGGAACCATGCAAGGAATTCATGAAACCTGAATATGCAGATATGGACATGAATAATGCAATACCTAGAAGCTGTATCAAAGACACCTATGCCAAGATTTTTTTCAACATTCAAAGATACTTTACATGTGAAGGCAGGTACCTTAAAGTTTATACTTATCATTTCAAGTTGTTGTTGCATTTTACAGGTATGATATCACTAGATTTTCCCTTTTACTTGCATAGGAGCCTTGCCAAAATGGCTGATAAAGTACAAGCCAAATCTGATGGTTGTGAAACATCTTTGTTTCACCATGGTTTGATAAATTTATTGGTTTTGAATGAGCTTTAGAAAATAAGTAGGGATTGGTCTTCATTTTTTTTTTATGAATGGATTTGAACAGGAAACCCTAACCCCAGCTAGAAACCCTAAAACTAAAAGGACTCCTTCACCACCAGTAGCAGAGTCTAGTCAACCTGTGGTTGCAAAATCAAAGAGGTTTGTAAAGTTGAAACCAAGGAAACAAGTTGAGAAAAGGACAAAGAAGACACAAGTGTGTGCATAAACCATCACCTGCAAACGGAGAGGTTAAAAAGTGTCCAAAGTAAAAACAAGCAATTTGACGGCAAGTGAAATCAAGAGAGTGACAAGAAGCCAAGCAGTGGCATCAAAGGCAAAAACAATTGTTTCAGGTACAGAGGACAGCTCAGTGATAAAGGGAAATTTAGATGACATCCTTCATGAAATTGATATAGAAGATTCACTCATTGTGCAAGCTGATTTCATTGGAGTTGATAAACACAAACAGAAAAAAGTTAAGTGAGCAAAGAAACTTGAATTTGAGGGTGAAAATGCAACCTTTATCTTTCAAGCAAGGAAAACTTTAAATAGGCATGCTAAGAAGCTCAAAGAAGGCAGCAAGGAGGTCCAAGAAACTATTGAAACAATCAAAGTCCCTGAAGAAGTGGTTGACCTCTCATCACCAACAGTGGAGCATGTAGCCAACAGAATAATGAAGGAAAAGGAAGCTAAATTTGTCAGAGTAATCAACACTCACTTGAGAGCCAGTAATAGAAGACTTAGAGATCAAGTGGTGAACTTGAAGCAGCAGCTGAAATTTACTCAGGATGAGCTTAAAAAACAAAGGTGCAGAATGACAAATCATTAAAAGGTCAAAAGCTAAAACAAATGGAAAACTAAGAATGAGCCTCATGAAAATTGTATTTTTAGTTCATATGATCTATTGTTTTGATGAAACCAATGGCTTTCTAAGTTTTGGCACATTTTTGGTTTTCATTTTGAATAAATCTGGAAAAAACTGCTCACTCAACATTTTCGTATCGCAAACAATGTAAAAAGAGTGAAAAGTGCTACGAAACTGCTGAAAGTTATGAAGAAAAAACTTTGTTTTCTGGTTTGAGCAGTCAACTTCCAAGGAGGTTTCTGAGCAATTGAAAATGAATTTTGAAAAAATGAAAGAGGTTTTTCTTCCTAAAAGAACTAACTACAAACACCTCTCTCATTTTCTTCAAATTCATTAGGAGTGTGAGAAATTGATAAATTAAAATGCGTTATGAAAAGCGCTACGAAACTGCTGTAGCAGCTTTTTTCACCCTTTCTCATAAATTTTTGAAGGGAAAAAATGTGGATTATGACCTAAAATTGATAGGGGAGTTGTGTTAATTGATAATGAAGACAAATATGGAAGAAATAAGCCAAATTTTTTAAGGTAAAAGGGTAAAAAGACTGTGCTACGAAATTTTGATGTTTTCGTAGCGCAGGTCTACTTCTGCTATTTTGGACAGTTTAATGGTGGTTTTGGACAGATGGGACTTGGTGAAGTTTTTTGATAGGTGTTACTTCAGTTCCTAACATAAAATAACCTAGAAGTGATGGGTTCATGATGGTTAAAGTGTCTCAAGAAAACAAAGAATCCTATGCCTAGAAAACAGGGGACAGTTTCCTAGTTTAATGGAGATCAGCATTGAGGTCATAAAGAGTTGAGGCTTATCATCTGGATTCGACCTTATGGGAATACAGTTGGAAAATGATGTAATCTAGTTTAGATAAGGTTTTTATGAGTATATTTAAGGAGTTTGAGTCCTATTTGTAATAGGACTGTTCATTAGGTTTGCAATTGTCATTTTGTAATAAATACCATTTCATATGGTTAGGAAAGGTGTCAAAAAGTAGGAATTCGATGTATCTAGCTCAGTATAAGGTTATCCTATGTTGTAAATGATCTACAAAGATGAAGAAATCGAAATGCTAGGGGTTGGACATTTTTTAGAAAAAATATTGTATATATTGTAAGTGATTGTTTTCAGCTTAATACAAAGTTTTCTACTTAGCCAACTCAAGATTCATGAAGAGTTCTTGTATGTTCTTGTTAGATGGCATATTTTTAATATCCTATTGTAGTGGTGTTTGCTTATGTTACTCAGAATTCATCATTGATGCTCTGACTTCCTTCATAGACAGATTGACTGTGTGTTTTACAGTTTCACATGTGAATTCCTTGACTTGAACTCTGATATGCCTTGACTTCCATGCTAGGTAGATTGTTTGGTTTTTCTGAAACTATTATGACTCCATAAGCCCAATGTACACTTGCTAATGTGGTTTACAACCAATTTATATCATTTATCTGCTTTTTACCCCACATAGAGTTAGACATCTATATTTCTATCAAAAATCATAAACCCTTGAGAGAGCCCTCTCAGGTTGAGGAGGTTAAACCTCAATCAAAATATTGGTCTAAAACAGTTACATGAGATTAAATTGATTGGTAGCCTATCAGGTCTGATTTTGTGATAACAGTTCCCATAATTATGGGAATCGGTAGTTCAACTACAAATTCTGTCACCAATTGATCTCTTGAAAAGGGGCGAAATTGAGTTTTGAATTTTCAACTTGACAAAATAATTCTTAGCATGGATTAGTTCATCAAACATACTTCCTACCATCTCACCTTTTGATCACGGCTCATGATTAGTGTAGGTTCTCATCCATTTGTTCAATTATTTAATATTTTTCGTTAGCGATAAATTACATACAAATTATTTTGAATTTAACCCTACCACATATAAATTCCCGTACAAGCAAGATTAATATAATTAATTACAATATTAGCAAGGGATTAAAATGGGGTTGTTACACATGTACCTCAAGCATTAAGTTATTACGTTATTGGAGTATTAGTAACGCAAAACAATACCTTTATGTTATGTTTGGAGGATTATACTATGCATCTAATGTAATACCTGAATAAATGTAAGAGCTTTTTTGAGAGAGATTGTACCATACTCCGAGTCAAACAAATATATTATCAATCATGTCTTACTAAAATTAGTCTTGCATTTTTTCCTTGAGCTAGTTCCCATGCAAACTATGCACGTTGCTTCAATTTTGATTTATTTCCTTGAGTTATTTCTCACCCAAGTGTATGCTACTTAAACTATTATTTAAGTTATCTCTCTTGAAATTTTCCTCCAATATTTTTTTTAGGATTAAACTTGCAAATTTTATTATTTGCTAAATATTTTCATGTCCCCTCATTGTTTTCAAACTCTTTTCTTTTTTATTTCCATATTGTGATTTTATAATTAAAAAATTGAAGTATTTAAGTATATGGCACCATTGTATTTCTAGACTACAATTTTTAGATTTAATAACAATTGGAGATCCTACGAACTGATGTAAATTGGAATCTATTTATCATTAGGAAAACAAATGAAAGATAGAATGTGTTTTTTTTCCATAGGACAAATATATTCATTCTTTCATATTCATATCTTCAATGATGTAAGATTTAATAGATTTGAAAAATGGATGGGTACTTTACCCATATTTATAGGATAGTTTGGTATAATCCGAGCTAGTTCCCATAATTTTGCGTAGTTGGTAGTTCAACTATCAATTGCCTCACCAATTCATTTCTTGAAAATAGAGAAATTAGATTTTTAATTTTAAGCTCCATAGATAGTTCTTCGCATGGACTTCAATAGACATGGTTGTACCATTTACCATTTCTATTTACCACTCATGGTCCATGGTCAATGTATGTGCAAATACCTTATTCAATTATTCAATATTTTTCATTAATAATACAAATACATATAGATTATTTTAGGTTTAATCCATTTTACATAGACATGTCCATATAAGAAACATTATTATAACTAATTACAGTATCAACAATGGATCAAAATGGGAATGTTAATGATATTAAATTCTACTTCCAATATTAAGTTATTAAATTATTGGGATATTAGTAATGCATCATTACATTTTTGTTATGTGTGTTGGTTTATACTATGCATCTAGTGTAACACCATACTCTAAGTCAAAAGAAATATATCATCAATTTTTTCCTACTAAAACTAGTCTTGCATTCTCTCCCTAAGCTAGTTCCCATGAAAACCATGCATGTTGCTTCAATTTTCATTTTTTCCTTCAGCTAGTTTGCACCCAACCCATGCATGCTACTTCAAGTTTTATTTAAGTTCTCTCTCTTAAACATTTCCTCCAATGTTTTTCATAGGATTCATTAACTTGCAAATTCTATTATTTGTTAAACAACTTTTTTTGTTAAATATTTTCATGTCCCCTCATATTTTTCATGCTATTTTCTTGTTTTTTTTCCATATTAAGATTTTTTTAAACTACAAATTTGAAATATTTAAGTAATTGGCGTTGTTTTATTTTTACATTACAATTTTAATATGATAATAGTGATAGGAGATCTTTTTTATTGATGTAAAATGGACACTATTTATTATGTAGGGAAAAAATTGAAAACTAGAAGAATTGTATTCACTCGATGAAGTGTTCACTTGTTGACCCAACTTCCCTTGTGCAGTTAGAGAAGTGGGGTAATTTTTTTTTTGAGTTATAAAAACTTGATGTAGGTGTCACCGTGACACTTGTCTCTACAAGACATTTCTGGTGATATATAATTAGCCCAAATTGGTCTCTCATATTTCAAATTAGGTTCTATCAAAGTTTGACTAGTTTGGAAGGTATCATCACTTCACTCTGCCATGTGGCACCCACATGGTGCCTATGTGGTATGACACTATTTCACCATGTCGCATGGCCACAATGTACACCTGGTGTTTATTGCATTATATATATATATATATATATATATATATATATATATATATATATATATATATATATATATATATATATATATATATATATATATATATATATATATATATATATATATATATATATATATATATATATATATATATATATATATATATATATATATATATATATATTTGTATGTATATATATATATTTGTATGTATCCATATATGTATATAATATATATATATATATATATATACACACACACACACACACACATATATATGTATATATCATTATCCCATCGACACAATTGAATAATTACACAATATATCACATTGTGTATCACGGGTATAAGTCACATTCATCGTTGATTGTTTGTAGAAAATTGAATAATAGCTGAATTATTCACCGAGATTATCCTGATTACACACTATTTAAGCTTCATGCATAATACATAACCTCTTCTACAATTGATCATCAATATGCGGAAATAGAAGCAGTCGCATGCGCACATTAAAACATAATCAAGCACATATATAACACAGTATGTAATGGGGAAAGCTTACAGCTGAAAACCCCCAACTATCTGTATATTATAATGATAGAGAACATGTAACAATACATAGCACAAACTCCTCACAAGCTCTCAGCACTATCTCCAATTGTTACACACAAACTAGCTCAGATCTGAACAAGTCACAGGTTCAAATCTCCTCCATTGTTTGCCTGCCTCTACTGCGCAATCCAAGATGAGAATGAATAAGATCCAAGTTCGAATCCCCTTGGCTTGTACTGCGCAATCCTCATTGGCAATCTCAATCAATGTGTGTGCAAATCTCATGCACAAGTATAGTCACAACTGATAGCCACACTCACCCTTTCACCCACCTCTAACACTGGTCTCCACTGAACTGTCCATGCATTGTAGTTAACTGATGTGTTCTTTAGTTGATTTATGGGTTAATAATTAGTGAATTAATTAATAATTAATTCACACCACTCATCACTAGTGTATTTGTCAGTTAGACTAAATACAACTAGTTCAACTAAGTTAAACCGAACACAACTCCACCAACTGTCTCATCAACTCCACCAAACTCTGCCACATGAGTTCTAACCGAAGTCAACCATGCAATAGCTCAACTAACCCTTAGGAAAAGCGTATTTCCTTCTGTCAGCTGCATGTGCCACATCCAAGCATCAAACTGAAGTGCTCCAAGAGGATAAGATAATGTTTATAGTCTAAATATTAATAAGGGCTAATAATATTCGACTGATCTATTTTTAGCCTGGCAGTCTAAAAATAGATTCCGCCCAATGTCTAAAAATAGAGGTCCATATATTTTTTACCAACTTGACCAACCATCCACAAATAGCATCCCGAAACTCATATACCATGATCCATATGTCTAAAAATAGACAATGTCTAAAAATAGACTTTGCGACAAAAAATCACCTGTGTGGCCCCCACCTAGTTTAGGTGATCACTTACCAACTAGGATCAGGAAAGATGTTTCAGGATGCCTCCTTCATTATTTCTTGTTGCAATCTTCAACACTCCCTCTCAACAAGAAAGGACTGTCTTTGCATGCGACATGCAACTCCATGCATTCGCCCTGCAACCTTCACAAGCGCCATGCAACTCCATGCATCTGCTTTGCAACTCCTCTGAAACTGAATAGGCTCCAAAAAACTCAATCAGTCTGATGCATCTATCATCAAATTCTTCGACTTCTGCTGGTACCAACTGCACATGTCATCAGGAACCACTGCGCTATTGAACTCTTACACCCATGCACTCTGCTCTTGCTGTCAACTCTGATTCGCGCTCCAGTATTCGACACTGTCACTTTGATCTACCTGCATCAATCCGACTGATCATGCTACTGCTGCGCTGTGGGCACCTCATAGCCAGGTTCAATTCATGAGATCCACACCATCTCATGAATCCTGCCCAGAAATCTCCTCTTGGGATTATTCATGCATGTCGCCCCACCTCTCACCTGGTGGTATAGCTGCATGCACTCCCTCTGGCCATCTGGCACGAAATTTCTCTACATGAGTAGTTTCGTCCACTCCATGATCCTCATCTTGTGGCTACTCCACATCCCTAGGTTCACTATTACCTGCATGCAAAACTTTCTCCCTCTCAAGCATCAATTTCATGTCTTTCTTGCACTTCCCAACAGTAGGAAGCTCCGTAGACATCCCATCTACTTCAAGTCTGTAGAGATTCTTTGCTCGAATCCCAACCTTCTTGACTTGTCATGTTGCCTTGTGCCGAAGGAAAACTTTTCCTTCACTGAAGACAACTTCATACCCTTTATCCTTTAACATTGCAACTGAGATCAAATTCTTCTTTAAACCTGGAACATGCACTACATCTTGTAAAAGAATGAGCTTACCTGACTCCCTCTGAAAGGTTATGGTACCAATGCCGGTCGCATTGTATCGTCCATTTTCGCCCAACTCAACATGCAACTGGAGATCTTTCTCCACCAAGTCACTGAAAAGATTCACATCTCCCGTCATGTGAAAGGAAGTGCCACTATCAAAATACCACCCCGATCCCAATGCACTAGACACCATGCATGCGATCAATGAGAAGTCCAGCTCAAATTGTGAGGCAAGAGCCTCACCAACTGCAGCTCCAGCAGCCTGCTTTTTCTTCTTCTTCTGTGGACAATTCGTGGCGTAATGTCCATGCTCGTGACAGTGAAAACACTTCACTTTGGACATGTCACGCTCTTTACCATCCACACCGGATTGAGAAGAATTCTTCTTGCCCTTCCCCTTCCTTGCTTTGGCAGCCAAAGCGCAATCTTCTTCATCAGATACCTTTGATGAAGATCCATCCCTGGTACTCCGCCTTATCTCCTCTTGCACAAGATCAGACCACAGTCTTTCCCATCCTAGCAAATTCTCCCGACCATTGACAGAATCCTCATAGTTGCTTGGAACTCTTTCGAAGCCCAAGGAGAGCCAAGCTCACCAAGTCTTCTTTCTATCCAATACCCAACTCCTACCACCTCACAAGTCATCCCCATGGACAAAATTTTTTCAAGTATACCGAAATAGTGTCATTCTTCTCCATCTTTATTTTCCTGAGTTTATCCTTGAGCGCCAACTTCCTCTGGTCGCTCTTGCTTTGGAATAAATCTGTCAACGCCTTCCACATCAAGTATGGAGAAGCTTTTCCATGCAGGCTGGACACTATGTGATCCTTCACGCCCTCCAATAGAATCCTTCGACATTTTGCTGTCTTCTTTTGCCAAGCCTCAACTTGAGCAGCATCAGTAGGCTTTGGGACCTCAGCATCTATGAACTCCTTCAACCCATTGTCATCTAACACCGCCTCCATCCTGTCCTACCATGCAACATAATTCGAGCTACCCTCAAGGGCATACTCCAGTCGCAATCCGTTGAAAGACATTTCAACTTCGACACCAAGAAAACTTTTCTGCAAATTAGAATTCCACCAGCTCAAAACTCAACCGCTTCTGATCTGTGAGAACAAAGTATTTCTAGCATATAGATCGACTGTAGGGGAATTTACTGGATATATCACCTTTTAAGGAAAGGATGGATCCAGAGGCTACCTGGCCCGCTTACAGACTCTGTCTACCGAAATAAATTGTAATCACTGTAATAGATCCGATGATCAATTTCGCTCCGATACCATGTAGAAATTTGAATAATAGTTGAATTATTCACCAAGATTATCTTGATTACACACTACTTAAGCTTCATGCATAATACATAACCTCTTCTACAATTGATCATCAATTTGCGGAAATAGAAGCAGTCGCATGCGCACATTAAAACATAATCAAGCACAAATATAACACAGTATGTAATGGGGAAAGCTTACAGCTGAAAACCCCCAACTATCTGTATATTATAATGATAGAGAACATGTAACAATACATAGCACAAACTCCTCACAAGTATCCAGTACTATCTCCAATTGTTACACACAAACTAGCTCAGATCTGAACAAGTCACAGGTTCAAATCTCCTCCACTGTTTGCCTGCCTCTACTACGCAATCCAAGATGAGAATGAATGAGATCCAAGTTTGAATCCCCTTGGCTTGTACTGCGCAATCCTCATTGGCAATCTCAATCAATGTGTGTGCAAATCTCATGCACAGCTATAGTCACAACTGATAGTAGACTCACCCTTTCACCCACCTCTAACACTGGTCTCCACTGAACTGTCCATGCATTGCAGTTAACTGATGTATTCTTTAGTTGATTTATGAGGTAATAATTAGTGAATTAATTAATAATTAATTCACACCACTCATCACTAGTGTATTTATCAGTTAGACTAAATACAACTAGTTCAACTAAGTTAAACCGAACACAACTCCACCAACTGTCTCATCAACTCCACCAAACTCTGCCACATGAGTTCGAACTAAAGTCAACCATGCAATAGCTCAACTAAACCTTAGGAAAAGCATATTTCCTTCTGTCAGCTGCATGTGCCACATCCAAGCATCAAACTAAAGTGCTCCAAGAGGATAAGATAATGTTTATAGTCTAAATATTATTAAGGGCTAATAATATTCGACTGATCTATTTTTAGCCTGGCAGTCTAAAAATAGATTCCGCCCAATGTCTAAAAATAGAGGTCCATATATTTTTACCAACTTGACCAGCCATCCACAAATAGCATCCCGCAACTCATAGACCATGATCCATATGTCTAAAAATAGACTTTGCGACAAAAAATCACCTGTGTGGCCCCCACCTAGTTTAGGTGATCACTTACCAACTAGGATCAGGAAAGATGTTTCACGATGCCTCCTTCACTGTTTCTTGTTGCAATATTCAACAGTTATTATCTCTGCAATGTCGTTGTCTTTCGGAAACACCCAATGTAGGTTTATACATATATAATATGTGAATGGGTTGTGGACCCACTAGCCATGGTCTCAACCCTTTTCAATACTCACGGCACCATGCATAGGTGTATAATGTATATGGTTATGTACCCAAACCATTCTCTTCATCATGGAACACATATGATGTTACCCTCGCACCCTTCATGTGCATATATTATGACCATATGCTTATACCACATAGCTCGCCTTGCCATGATAAGACGATACTAGATAGGGTCATGTTGACCACTCAAGTGTCAACTACCTAATGAGCATAATATATTTTTGAACATTCCATCATGGCTTGAAAGTCAGAATTCTTAGAATTCTTCATCATCATTCAGCTTCTAGTCATTAATTGTATTCCAAATTATGCAACCCTACGAGATGATGTAAAAAATGTTCTAGTATAATGAATATAAATCCATGTAACACATCTAGGTAGATTAATATTTTTTCTAGTGTGTTTTCACTCTAGGGAGTATTTTTTTCCTTAACTAATTATTTTTTATTCTCAACACTAAATAATTGGCTAAGTTTTTCTCCCAAATATAACCCAAAGCTAGAGGGAAGCTTGATGGTAAAGTCTTAGTTGATTCCTAGTGTATATAGTTAATGTAAGATTTCATACTTAATCATGTCTAAAGTTTCACATAATTCGATTGTGTCTAGGGGTCAATTTTTAATTGTCGAAATTCCCCTGCTGAACGAGATTTTTGTGTAATATTTGATATAAAATGTAAAAAGTGATTTCTATAGAATGTGTAGGAGGTATGAGTACTCAAAATTACACCTCAACACCTAAAATTTCTATCTAGACACACTTTGAGGGTGAAAAAATATGATTATATGATCCGTATGTACACAAGAATTAAATATAATACTGATATAAAAATAAACGTAGAGATGTAGCAAAAATAGAACTTCATTTCATTAATATCAAAGAACTAAAATATGCTTACATACAGAATGGAAATAAACTAGCTCAGACGATGGTAGCTTATATCTAAGAAGAGATGTGGCGGCTACATGCCTATAAACTATGTTACAATGATTCTTAAAGGCCTATTTATTATTAAGAAATAATGGAAAACCATAAACATCCAAAAACCTAACCCTAGGAGATGAATCGCCAAAACTGTGGGCCCCGTTGGGGTAAATTGGTACATCAACTTTCCGAGGTTGTAAATTTGGCATATGATCTTTGTTTGACGAGAAAAATACCTCGTTAGAAAAATATATCTGAGGAATACAACTTTCGATTACAAACATCAATCAAGGACTTGATTTTTCCCGTTTTCCAAAAGAGTGTCCTTTAGGGCTTCAAAATTACTATGGAAGTTCATGACCTGAAAAAACTGCAAAAATAGTAAAATGTGTTATAGTTAAGGAAACTAAAAAACTGAAAGAAAAAATGGTGGCGGTCCAAGTGGAATAGGCAGGTGGTCACCAATATCCACCTGGATCATTATACCCTTCTAGAGTCATATTATTTTTTAATTTCTAGAAAAAAATGGAAAATATTTAGCTGGAAATTGGTCAGAAAAATAAAAAGAGTGAAAAATGAAATTCTCTCCAAGTGAAAATTACTTTAAAAGGGATGTTGACTTTACCAAGAAAGGAATCAAGTAAAAAATTATGGAATCTCCACAAATCAAGCAGGAAAATTCCCAAAAAGTATATGGTGGTCCAGAAAAGAAATTAATTTCCTAGAAAAATCGATTTTTAAATTAGATTCGAGGAGACAATTGGGAAAAAAACTAATTTGGTACGAAATCAATTTTTTGGTCAAACTAGCGTCATCTTCAAGGGAAATCGAACTCCATCCTCAAGATCAACACAAGCAATAAAGGGACATGAATAATTGGATGTGGATCAAGCCTTGGAATAACCGTTTATTATGGAATCTAGTCAAATTTGTGCAACTCATTGGACCTGGCTATTTTCACTTTTAGAGGGATCTAGATCTCTCATTTTTTCTATAAATTGAGCTCTAAGCTCCTCATTGTATCAATAATATAGAATTTTTTGACTACTGAAGCTCTACTACAGTTTTGTACTTGAAATATTTATGAATAATAAAGAAGTGCTTGGGGGTTAATTCATGGTGGTGTTCCTCTTCTATATTTTATGGTAAATTATTTCTAAATTTTGTTCTTAGTGCTCTAATGGTTTTAATCTAAATTATTGTTGTTTCACTAGCCAATTTGTGGATTTAGTATTTTAACATGTATCTTGCATTAGTATTTGGGTTTAGAAAAGCATTTTGAAATCAACCGATCTGGTGGGTATCCCTAGATATTTTGTTTCATTGTGTCATCTAACTCCTTACGATCTAAAAATTTTATTTTAAGTGTGTAGAGATCATTCTATTATTCATATCTTGGGCATTTGGGGACGTTTTTGGTTGAACCAACCAACTCCCAAGACATATAAGTGAGGATCCTACTTTGTTTGTTATCAAATATTTATCCAACGAATTTTGCAGGTGTTTCTTAGTCATTGCTTGTAATAAAAATTATGTATCTCATATTTTCTATCCATATTGTGCTTTAACTTATTATATATGCTATTTTAAGAGCTTATTATTTACTAATCAAGGAAAAAAGTTGTACTCATATTCCTTTGATTTAGCAATTGTAAATTTGTAAATAAAAAATCTGTATATAGATCTAACCCTTGTATATATAATTTTGTTCATCTTAAATATTTATTTTTGGGCTTTTACTAACTATTTTCTTGCACATTTGAAGACGAGAGTAAGGGTTTGGTTTTGGATCTCTTCATAAATATTTTTGCAAGTAGATTGGATTGAAAATCAAAGGAAAATTGAAAATTTTGAGGCCAAAACTCCTTCTCTCCTATACAACTAGGGTTTCTAGCACATCAAATTTTCTTGAGGTTGTCCACCTTTTTTGGAGCTAATTTCCCTAGGTCACAAGAAAAGGGAGTCTCCTCTTTCCATCTAATGTGATATTATTTCAAGGATTTTCATTTAATAAATTTTATAAAAAAATAAAAATAAAAAAAAAATCTTAGATATTTTTCAAGATCGATTTGGAAGGATCTCACTTGGGGTTTTAATTTTTTTTTGCAGATCTAAAACAATTTTTTTTGGGTGATGTTGCAAGCCTTTTTAGCCTCATTTCACTGATATGCAAGCATTAAGAAGCTTGATATTTTCTTAAATATGGAATTAACTAACCCTTGAATGTTTTTCAACTGAATCCAAGAAATTATTTAGGGTTTCAAGCTCAGTTTCAGGGAGATCCTACTTTATCTAATCTTATAATTCATTTTTTAAAGTCTGGTCTCCTTAGACTGAGTGCTCAAAGAAGCCATAAATTTTCTCTAGTGCAAAAGCCTATCTAGCTTGCACGTCTTGAAAAGATAGTGAAATATTTGTGAGGGTTAAAGGCTTTAAAATTTAAGGAATTAACCATAAAAAATTATAAAATTTTGAGTCAGTTTCATTGCTTGGTCATGAGCTATTGAGTGTCATTTTTCTCTAAGGATGTGAGCAAAAGGAGTGTCCCTTTTCTTCTTGTGAAGGTCATATTCAGTTGACGGTTTAGAGTGAGTTCTTATGGAAGATTATTCATTGTTATTTGTGGTTTCTTTGTAGCTTGAGGGGGGATCTTCCTTGTTGTTGTAAGGATCTATCATTTTTAAACCTCCTCAATATTGTATATCCCTTCTCCTTGTCTAAGGGTCTCTCTCTTTATAAAATTAGTAAAAAAAATCTTGTCTCTTGAGGAAGATTGGGATTTATTCCCATGGTAACCCACATGCTTATTTAAAAGGGAGGATTCCTTGTTCTCTTAGCTTAATTTTCAATTTCAATGTTATCTTAGTCTTCAGATTTTGTTTCTAACGTGTTTCATTTCTCTCATTAGATTAGTTTTGGTTTCATGTCCATTGCATTTTAGAACTAGACTTTATTGTTAAACGCTTGATCTAATTGCTATTGTGTTATCTTCACTACTTGGTCTAATTTACACTTGAGAAGTTCTTGTCTTTATTTCACTTGTGTTTTAGATTGAAGTATTACATATCTAAAAATTAGATCTCTTTAGCAATATCATTTTCCATCATTTGAAATAATTGCTTGTGCTCTATAATTGCTTACCAATGGAGGAAGGTAAGTTACTTGGGCATATCATACCAAAGAATGGAATCTGCATAGATCCTTCCAGAATTGAAGCAATCTAGCAGTTATATTTTCCAAGAAATAAGAAGTAAATCCAATCCTTGAATGGTTTGTTTAACTTTTTGACGAGGTTCATTCATAACTTGGCTGATAATTTATGGGAGATAACTGATATGTTAAAGAAAGATAGTGAGGTAAAGTGGTCTGAAGATACTAAGAATTATTTCAATTCAGTCAAGTTTTCTTTGTCCCGTGCACCAATTTTGATCAGCCCCAATTATACTATGAATTTCCTTATTTTTACATTTTCTTCTGAGCACACATTTGTTGTTGTCCTAATTCAGAATAAGGACCTTAAAATAGAACAACCAATTGCATTTTTTAGTAGAAAAATAAGGGATGCTTCAATGAGCTATAACATCATTGAGAAACAGGCCCTGGTGCTTATGAAAGCTTTGAAGGATTTCTGGGTGTACATACTTCACTCGCATATTGTCATACGCAACAATCAGGGATGTTTTGATGCAGCTTGATCCTGAAGGTAGGTGGAAAATGGATTTCTACAATGTTAGAGTATGATCTCGAAATTAAGCCAACGAAGGGAAAGAAAATGCTCAAAACCCCTTCCTATATGTATTTCATTAATCAAATAATCTGGATGAATACAATATGCTTGCTCAAGCTTGAGCACAATATGCACAAGTATCTTCTATCCTTTGCCTGACTGAATGAATTTGGCCAACACTTGGCCAATTTTCCTAGCTTCCAAGCTCCTATTTCCTTGCGATTTTTTATGAGGAATTAGCCCCCTATTAATTAGGGAAATTTCTCATTGAGGATTGTGCAATTCTATTATGCACTTATTTTACTGCATGCACCACCTGTACAATTTTGAAAATTCTACAATTGATAGTACATTGCCATTGAACTCCAATATCAATTGGGTAACTCGAATTTCATGCATGCATGAGTTAATTTAGGCTGATTTATCAGTTAACTAGTTAAACACTGAAGTTACACCCCACTTCTAGACCTCCCACTAGTTACTCCAACAGTTGGAACTAGTTTAACTGACCTTCACTCAATTTAACTAAATTAAATTGTTACAACTGAAATTAACTCAACCTAGGCTCCTAAAATTTAAAATCATTGTACACAACTCAAATTTAGGCTCATAACCCAAATTAATTAAGCTAACTCAGTGATAATAAGTTAGCTAACTCATTCAAGTTGTCTAGTGATGTGGAATTTCAATTTTATCCTAATTTAATTCAAGGGAAAATTAAATTAGTAATTTCTTGCTACATTTTCAACACTCCCTCTCACCAAGAATGGGATTATTAGATACCCCAATCCTACCTCTATGTAAATAGAATTTTCCTCTGGACAAGACCTTTGTCAAAATATCTGCATCTCGATCCTCTGTAGGAATGTATTCCAACAACATGATCTGCCTCTGCACACAAAATCATAAATGGAGGTATAAGATATCATTGTGCTTGGATCGATCATGAGAAAATGGATTCTTAGTGAGTTTTATACAGCTCTGATTTCCATATTAAATCATAGTACGATCCATAATTTGACCAAATAACCCAACAAGAATCTTTCTCATCCAGATAGCTTCACAAGTTGCTTGACTAGAAATGTGTACTCTGCTTTTGTTGAGTTGAGTACAATTGATCTCTGCTTCCTGTTGTACCAAGAAACTCTTGTTGACCCCACAACGAAAATTCCTCCTGAAGTTCTCTTTTGATCTGATGGACTCCTTGCCCAATCTACATCTGTGAAGCCTTGAAGCTTCACTCACTTTGTCCATTTTGTAGAAATTACACCAATGGATTCCATCCAATCATACAATGTACTAAAACAAGATATTGAATCCTTATACAATATTTGAGGAATATAAATTACGATCGCTCAATGACATGCAACTAAGATAAATATGTAAATCAATCGCACAACACAATATTTTCCTGGAGAAATCAACTTCTCAAAACCCCTCCATCTTATTGTATAATCAACCAAGGAATCATGAAACAATACAATGCATGTGTGCTCACCACAACCTCATACACTCTACCAATTGTATCACACTGATCTAGAAAAAATTGGACCAATACATAGCCAATTTCCTATGTTGAAGATGCACCCTGATGTTCTCTTCATGTCTGATGGACTACCTGCCCAATCTGCATTGGTGAATCCTTGAAGCTTCACTCCCTCAGTTTGTCTGTACCATAATCCATACTTTATAGTGCCCCTAAGATATCCCAATACATGCTTCCCCACCTTCCAAAAGAGCTTGGTATGCTTAACCATAGCTTGAACAAGTTGGTTAACTTTGTACCATATGTCTGGTCGTGTGTTCACCAAATACAAAATTGAACCCACAAGCTGCCTGTAAACAGTAGCATCCACTACCTTACTTGAAGTAGCATCCTCCTTCCTATAGTTTCCTCCAAGAGGAGTCTTTATGGGTTTCCTTCCCTCCATGTGGAACTTCCTCAGAATCTCCTTGGCATACTTTCCTTAAGATAAAAATATATCCCCATATCTTTGCCATATTTCCAAGCCAGGGAAATAATGCAAGAGCCCCATGTCCTTCATCTCAAACTCTCTTTCAAGATCCTCTTTGCAAGAAGTTATGAGTTGCTCATCACCTGTCAGTATAAGATCATCCACATAAAGTACCATAATCAAAAGCTTACCATCAACCACAATATGATAGGGTTTCACATCTGCTTCACTCTTTGTGAAGCCCAACCCGGTGAAATATCTGTCGATCCTAGTGTACCAAGAACGAGGTTCTTGCTTCAGCCCATACATTTTTCTCTTGGGTCTGCACACATGCGACTCCCTGTCAAGGTCTCAAAACCTTTTTTTTTCTCAATATATAATTCTTCCTCAATAAATCCATCAAGAAATTTTGTCTTTACATCCATCTGATGGATCTGCCACCCCATCTACGCTAAGAGTGCAAAGATAGATCTAATCAATGAGTACTTTGCAACCGGTGCAAAATTCTCCTCATAGTTAATCCCCTCTACTTTTGAGAATCCTTAGGCCACAAATATATCCTTGCTTCTTGCTTCACCTTGTAGATCCACCTAGATCCAACGACTAACTTCCCCACTGGTTTTGGGACCACTTCCCATGCACTGTTTCTGATAATGGAGTCATACTCCTCAATCATGGCATCAACCGATGTTGGCTATTGCATTGATTCCTCAAAAGAGGATGGTTCTGTCATAATGTTTGGGGACCTTCTCTACCTGCGCAGTGATGTAGGTGCACCTACATGCTCTGTCGCATCTAATATAAATCTGTCAACCTCTCTAGTGTGTTTCCTACAATTTCTGATGGATAGCTCTACATGAGTGGTTTCTGCCACTCCATGATCCTATGCTTATGGCTTCTCCACATCCTTAGGTTCATCCTTTGGAACTAATAGTTCCTCATCTACATGCAAGTCAAGCTCCCTCTCAAGGGATAATCACATGTCTTTCTCCTCATCAAATTTAACATATCTCCTGAAAATTGTCATCCTGTTAGCCGGAAAATACACCCAATAGTTGTGGGGAGTATCAATGTACCCCATAAATATCCCAACCTCTGATGTTGGTTCTAGATTCTTCCTAGCATCTTTGGGCACATGGAAATACACAGATGAGCCAAAAATTTTGAAATATGAAACATCTAGTTTCTTACCTGAAAAAGCCTCATCTGGTGTACTCATGCCAAGTATCCGATGAGGACTACCGCTCTACACAAATACCGTTGTGTTGCATGCCTCTACCCATAGATGCAACAGTACACCCTGATCATGTAACATAACTCGTGTTTCTCCCACAATTGTTCTGTTCTTTCTTTCTACAAACCTATTTTGTTGTGGGTTATGAGGTGCAATAAATTCTCTCTGAATTCCTTCTTTAGCATAGAATTTCTTGAATTCATTAGAGATATAAACACCCCCATTTTCTCTCCTTAGAGCCTTCACCTTCTTCTCTGTAACTTTCTCTACCAGTGCTTTGAACTCACAAAACTTGGAGAATGTCTAATCTTTCTTCTGCAGAAATGAGATCCAACACTTTCTAGAAAAATCATCAACAAAAATCACATAATACTTGTGCTTTGTTGTGAAAGCTATTGAGAATGTTCCACACACGTCTGAGTGAACTCTCTCAAGGATTTCTGCTACTTGGTTCTCCTTCTCATGAAAAATGGCTTTAGTATACTTCCCCATGGTACATCCCTTGCATGTGTCTATCTGCACAAGAGTACCCTTTGGAATACTTGTATAAATCTACTGCAGGATCCTCAAAGCACCGTGGTGTAGATGGCCCAATCTCCTGTGCCATAACACACCTGTAGCCTGGCTTACCACTTCCCTTGCTTTACTACTCAATGTTGCACAGCCATCTACATCGACTTTGTATAGGCTCTTCACACGAACCCCAATCTTTCCTGTCACGTGGCTTTGTGACGAAGGAACACCTTTCCTTCACTGAAAACCACATCATATCCAAGATCCTCCAACACAACAACTGAAACTAAATTCTTTTTCAAGCCTGGTACATGCATGACATCTTTTAATATGAAATTTTTACCCGACTGTCTCTGGAAAGTAACTGTACCAATCCCGGTAGCGTTATACCTCCTTTCATCACCCATCTCGATGTGCATCTGAAGATCCTTATCCTCCAAGCTACTAAAGAGTTCTTTGTTTCCCGTCATGTGGAAATATGCTCCATTATCCAAGTACCACATAGATCCCATCACAGTTGACACCATGCATGCGATGAGAGAGAATTCCAACTCAAACAGTGAGGTAAAAGCTTCACCCATTGCAGCTCCTGGAGCCTTCTTATTGTTCTTCTTCTTCTGTGGAAAATTTTTGGCATAGTGTCCATGATCATGACAGTGAAAACATTTCACCTTTGACATGTCACACTTCTTGCCTTCTTTTCCAATCTCAGATTTGGAATAGGACTTCTTCCCCTTCCCGTTATTTTCCTTACCATCCAAGGTACAATTTTCCTCATCATCAGTCTTGGATGAGGATCCAGCCCTGGTATTCCGCTGAAACTCTTCTTGTACCAAATCTGACCATAGTCGCTCCAAATATGGTAACTTCTCCCTCCCATTCACAGAAAACTGGTAACTATGTCAGCTCTTGGGAAGGCCTAGAAGAGCTAGGCTCACAAAGTCATCATCATCTACAATAATCCCAACACTTCCAAGCTCATCTTGACATTGAGTGAACTTCGTCAAGTATTTCTAGATTGTGTCGCCTTTCCCCATTTTTATTTTCCTGAGCTTGTCCTTGAGTGCCAATTTTCTTTGGTCATTGCTGCTTTGAAACATATCTGTCAAGGCCTTCCACATAGCATATGTTGTTTCCTTTCGATGGAGACTTGAGATGATATGATCTTGAACTCCCTCTAACAAGATCCTCCTCACCTTTGCTACCTTCTTCTGACATGCATCAAGAAGTTGGGCATCTGCTGCTGCGGGCTTGGGAATATCATTATCTATGAATTCCTTCAACCAATTATTATCCAAAACAGCCTCCATATTGTCCTTCCATGCAATATAATTCAAATTTCCCTCGAGTGCATATTCAAGTCTCAAGACATTGAAAGACATCTTGATCCACTTCTAGCTCCAAAGAAAGTATCTGCAAATTTGAATATTTTTCAAGACAAACTCAATTTCTTCTCCACTATTGTGATTCCTGGCGCTCTGATACCATGTATAAATTATACCAATGGATTCAATCCCATCATGCAATGCACTAAAACAAGATATTGAATCCTTCTACAACATTTTTGGAATATAAATCATGATCTCTCAATCACATGAAAGTAAGAGAAAGAAGTAAATCAATCACACTACACAAGATTTTCTTGGGGAAAGAAACTGCTCAAATCCCCTCCATATTTATTATATAATCAACCAAGGAATCATGAAACAATACAATGCATGCGTTCTCACCACAACCTCATACACTCTACCAATTGTCTCACACTGATCTAGGCAAAATTGGACCAATATATAGCCAATTTCCTACCTACCTTCAGCCTGCCTTGTTCACGCGATTCCTAGGCAAAATAATTCCTATTAAATAGGAATTCCAACCTTCCTTGATTGTGCAATTCATCATGGGATTCCTGTGGCTTTATAACTGCACCTGGGAAGTTCGCTAATAATACAAATGATAGTTTACTTACCTTTAACCTTTGTCTCAACTGGGTCATCATCAGATTTGACATGCATGCAACTATTAAATCTATTACTTGGTAGATCACTACTTGTGAATTAAATCTATTTTAATTCACTTGATCTTCCAATAGCTCATCATTCAGTTAGAACTAGTTAAAATTATTTTAACTCAATTAATTTGAGTTAACTGATTGCACTCACACCACACTAGTGCTACAACTACAACTGGGCCCTGTAATTATAGAATCACTCTACATGCCTCATCTTTGATCGTCAAATCAAAATTCTTGAGATAAATAAGTCTATCACACTTAATTAACTATTACAAGTTGTTATGAGATAAGATTACAATTTATTTTCATATTTATTTAAAAATTGGACGCCCACATTAGCACTAATGTGTCACTGAATTCCTCACTCATGTGTGACCTCGAATCCCACATTAGTATGTGGTGCATTTTTTTGTTGAATTTCAACACTCCCTCTCAACAAGAAATGGATTATTAGCTAGCCCGATCCTACCTCTGTGGTATTTGAATTTGTTCATTGCAAGCGCCTTCTTCAAGATATATGCATCCTGATCTTCTGTGGGAATGTACTGCAACAACATAATGCGCCTATGAACACAATATCTGAGATGGTGGTACTAGATGTCAATATCATTGGAAATGTCATGGAATACCAGATTAGCCAATATTTTTATGCAAATCTGGTTATCACAATGTATCACCGATGGATCCATCTGATGACTAAACAAACCAACAAGTATCTTCCTCTTCCAGATGGCCTTGCATGCAACCTGACTAGCTGCCATGTACTCTGCCTCGGATGAAGTGAGTGCCACTGATCTCTGCTTCCTACTATACCAATAAACTATTTTTGATCCTATGCTGAAGATGCCCCCTGATGTGCTCTTCGTGTCTGATGGACTACCTGCCCAATATGCATCGGTGAAGCCTTGAAGCTTCACTCCCTCTGTCTGTATGTACCATAATCCATACTTTTTAGTGCCCCTGAGATATCTCAACACATGCTTCCCCACCTTCCAAGAGAGATTGGTAGGCTTAACCATAGCTTGACTAAGTTTTTTAACTGCATAGCATATGTTTGGTCATCTGTTCACCAAATACAAAAGTGAACCCACAAGCTACCTATAAACAATAGAATCTACTACCTCACCTAAAGTAGCATCCTCTTTCCTCCAGTTTCCTGCAAGAGGAGTCTCTATGGGTTTGCTTCCCTCCATGTGGAACTTCCTCATAATCTCCTTGGCATAATTTCCCTAACATACAAATAGCTCCCCATCTCTTTGCCATATTTTCAAGCCAATGAAATAATGCAAGAGCCCCATCTCCTTCATCTCAAACTCTCTGGCAAGATCTTCTTTGAAATAAGTTATGAGTTTCTCATCACTTGTCAATATAAGATAATCCACATAAAGTAAAATAATCAAAAGCTCACCATCAACCACAATATGATATAGGTTTTCATCCGCTTCACTCTTTGTGAAGCCCAACCTAGTGAAATAGCTGTCGATCCTGGTGTACCAAGAACGAGGTTCTTGCTTCAGCCCATACATTTCTCTCTTGATTCTGCACCCATGTGACTCCCTATCATAGGTCTCAAAACCTTATGGCTTCTCAATGTAGAATTCTTCCTCAATAACTCCATTGATAAAGGTTGTCTTTACATCCATCTGATGTATCTGCCACCCCATTTACGCTGAGAGTGCAATGATAGATCTAATCGATGAGTACCTTGCAAACAGTGCAAAAGTCTCCTCATAGTCAACCCCCTCTACCTGTGAGAATCCTCGGACCACAAATCTAGCCTTGTATTTCTCCACACTTCCATCTGCTGTTGGTTTCACCTTGTAGATCCACCTAGATCCAACCACTGACTTCTACGCTAGTCTTGGGACCACTTCCCATGCACTGTTTCTGATAATGGAGTCATACTCCTCAACCATGGCATCAACCCATGTTGGTTGTTGCACTGCTTCCTAAAAAGAGGATGTTTCTATCACAATACACTTGCTCATAAGAGCCATGTATCCAGTATACCTGTTAGGGTTCCATCTCTACCTGTGTTGTTATGTAGGTTCACCTACATGCTCTGTCACATCTAGCATCAATCTGTCAGCCTCTTTGGTGTGCTTCCTACCATTTCTTGGGGATGGATCTGCATGAGTGGTTTCTGCCACTCCATGATCCTCTGCTTGTGGCTGCTCCACATATTGAGGTTCATCCTTTGGAACTAAAGATTTCCTCATCTGCATGCAAGTCAAGCTACCTCTGAAGAGAAAATTGCATGGCTTTATCCTCATCAAATTTAACATCTCTACTGACAATTGTCATCCTGTTAGCCGACAAATACACCCGATAGTTGTGGGGAGTATCAGTGTACCCCACAAATATCCCAACCTTTTTTTTTGGTTCTAGCTTCTTCCTAACATCTTTGGTCACATGTTAGTAGACAGATGAGCCAAAAAATTTAAAATATGAAACATTCGGTTTCTTACCTGAAAAATCCTCCTCTAGTGTACTCATGCCAAGTATCCGATGAGGACTATGATTTTGCACAAATATTGTTGTGTTGCATGCCTTTTCCCACAGATGCAACGGTAGGCCCTGATCATGTAACATAGCCCATGCCGCTCCCACAGTCGTTATGTTCTTTCTTTATGAAACCCCATTCTATTGTGGGTTATGAGGTGTAATAAATTCTCTCTAAATTCCTTCTTTAGCATAGAAGTTCTTTAATTCATTAGAGATATACTCACCTCCATTTTCGCTCCTTAGAGCCTTCACCTTCTTCCATGTATCTTTATCTACCATTTCTTTAAACTCACAAAACTTGGAGAACGTCTGATCTTTCTTCTGCAGAAAGAAGATCCGACACTTTCTAGAAAAATCATCAACAAAAATCACATAATACCTATGCTTTGTTGTGGAATATGTTTAGAATGGTCCACACACATCAGTGAACTCTCTCAAGGATTTATGCTGCTTAGTTCTCCTTCTCATGAAAAGTGGCTTTAGTATACTTCCCCATGGTACATCCCTTGCATGTGTCTATCTGTGCAAGAGTACCCTTCGGAAGACCTGTATAAATCTACTGCATGATCCTCAAAGCACTGTGGTATAGATTGCCCAATCTCTTGTGCCATAACTCCCTTGTATCCTGACTCACCACTTCCCTTTCTTTACTGCTCAATGTTGCGCAACCATCTACTTTAGGTTTGTAGAGGTTCTTCACATGAACCCCAATCTTCTTTACTCGTCCTCTGGCTTGGTGATGAAGGAATGCCTTTCCTTCACTCAAAACCACACATATCCAAGTTCCTCCAACATAGCAGCTGAAACTAAATTATTTTTCAAGCCTGGTACATGAATGACATCTTTAAATATGAAAGGTTTACCTAACTATCTCTGGAAAGTAACTGTACGAATCCCAGTAGCGCTATACCTCCCATCATCACCCATATCGATGTGCATCTGAATATCCTTCTTGTCCAAGCTACTAAAGAGTTCTTTATTTCCCTTGATGTGGAAATATTCTCCACTATCCAAGTACTGCATAGATCCCATCACAGTTGACACCATGCATGCAATGAGAGAGAAGTCCAACTCAAATTGTGTGGCCAAAGGTTCACCCACTGCAGCTCCTAGAGCCTTCTTGTTGTTCTTATTATTTTGTGGACAATTTTTGGCATAGTGTCCATGATCATGATTGTGAAAACATTTCACCTTTGACATGTCACACTTGTTTCCTTATCTGTCAATCTCAGGTTTGGAATAGGACTTCTTCCCCTTCCCCTTCTTTTCCTTACCAGCCAAGGTACAATTTTCATCATCGTCAGTCTTGGATGAGGATCCATCACTGGTATTCCACCGAAACTCTTCTTGTACCAAATCCAACCATAGTCGCTCCCAATCTGGTAACTTCTCCCTCCCATTCACAGAGTCCTGGTAACTATGCCAGCTCTTGGGAAGACCTAGAAGTGCTAGGCTCACCAAGTCATCATCAGCTACGGTAATCCCAACATTTTCAAGCTCATCTCGACTTTGAATGAACTTGGTCAAGTATTTCTGGATTGTGTCGCCTTTCTCCATTTTGATTTTCATGAGCTTGCCCTTGAGTGCCAATTTTCTGCGGTCACTGCTGCTTTGAAACAGATCTATCAAGGCCTTCCACATATCATATGGAATTTCCTTTCCATGGAGACTTGAGACAATATGATCTTGAACTCCCTCTAACAAGATCCTCATCGCCTTTGCTACCTTATTCTGCCATGCATCAAGAAGTTGGGCATCTTTTGTTGCGAGCTTAGGAATATCATTATCTATGAATTCCTTCAACCCATTGTCCTCCAACATTACCTCCATCCTGGGTATTTATTTTGCATGAAAAAAATCCAGCACTTAGGTGAGAAATCATCTAAAAATATAACATAATACCTAAGCTTGGTCTTGGAGGTTGTTGAGAAATATCCACAAACATAAGAGTGGATCCTTTCAAGGATTTCATGTGCCCTACTATCCTAATCATTGAAGGTAGATTTTGTGTACTTCCCCAAGGTACACCCTTTGCATGTATTATGCTCCTATAGTGCTCCGTTGAGGAGTCTTGTGGTGATATGTTGCATGATCTTCAAATCTCCATGATGGAAATAGCCAAGTCTTCTATGCCATAATTTTCTGACATCTCAGCTCTGCACCTTCTCCACCTTTGTGCTCAAAGAAACACAATCTGCCACATCCAACCTGTATAGGTTCTTCACTTGAACCCTGATTTTCTTCACTTATCCTGTGTTGATGTGCCTCAGGAATGTCTTTACTTTTTTAATATCACATCGTAGCCATGGTCTTCCAACACTGCAACGGAAACCAAGTTATTCTTTAGACCCAAAACAAATATCACAACCTTGAGCCTGAGAGGGGAGCCAGACTCCCTCTAAAAATTAATTGTATTGATACTAGTCGTGCTATACCTCCCATCATCTCCCATCTTGATGTGCATCTAGAGGTATTTCTCCCCCAAGTTATTGAAAAATTCTCGGTTGCTCGTCAGATGGAATGAGGCGCCATTATCCAAATATCACACACTACCCATAATTTTATTTTCCATGCATGTAATGAGAGTAAAATAAACTCAAATTGTGAATCTAGAGCTTTACCTGCCGCTCCTCCTAAGGGATTATTTCTCGCATTCTTGTGTGGACACTTCGTGGCATAATGTCCCAATTCATGACATTCGTGACAATGAAAGAACTTGATCTTGGAGAAGTATTTCTTCTTGCCCCCTTGTCTGGAATATATTTTGGATTGGAATTTATTCCCTTTCCATTTATTTTCCTTTCCAGCCAAGGCATAATTCTCCTCATACTCAACCTTGGATGAAGTATCGTCTCTTTTTCTCTGCCTTATTTCTTCCTACACGAGATCAGACCATAAGCACTCCCAAATTGGTAGTTTATCTCTACTATTTACTGAATCTTGATAATTGTGTCAGCTCTTGGGAAGTCCCAAAAGAGCTAGAGCTACCAAATATTCTCCAGGGACAGTAACACCGACCCTGCCAAGTTCATCATGACACTGTGTAAAATTACTCAGGTACTGCAGAATTTATTCATTCTTTTTCATATTGATACTTTGAAGCTTGTCCTTGAGTGCCAACTTCTTGTGGTCACTATTTCTCTCAAAATAAAAATTGTGTTTTCCACGTAGTGAATAGAGTCTATTTCCTATGGATATTCGAGAAAATATGATCTCTAACTCCCTCCAATATGATTCTCCTCACTTTGGCCACATCCTTCTTCCACTAAGCAAGATCATGGGCATCAGATGCTGGGGGATTTTCTCCATCTATCTTGATGTGTTCTAGCTTCCCATTGCCATCCAATACTACCTCCATGCAGACCTTCCATGCCACAAATTTTTTGGTTCCTTCCAAAGAATACTCAAGCTCGAGTCCAATGAAATCCCTCTTCTCATTCCTGGAGAAAACATATAACATTAATCTTGAAATTCAAACCTCTTGCAATGAAAACTTAAAATTCTCTTCTCTATTATTAATCTAGCTCTGATACCATGTAGAAGTTAATTGTAGATTCAAAACTGCTCATGTAAGTACTGAAACATAAGACTCAAATCTACTCTACTCATATGCGGAAGAAAATTCACGATCGAGAACACATGTCAAAAACATGCATTATTATTCAACACACATACACAAAGATTTATCTAGGGGAAAGAAACTGCTCAAAACCCCTTAATATATGTATTGCATTAATCAAATAATCTGGATGAATACAATATGCTTGCTCAAGCTTGAGCACAATTTGCACAAGTATCCTCTATCCTCTACCTGACTGACTGACTTTGGCCAACACTTAACCAATTTTCCTAGCCTCCAAGATCCTATTTCCTTGCATTGTTTGATGAGGAATTAACCCCCTATTAATTAGGGAAATTTCTCATTGATAATTGTGCAATTCTATTAGGCCCTTCTTTGACTGCATGCACCACCTTTACAATTTGGAAAATTCTACAACAAATAGTACATTTCCCTTGAACTCCAATCTCAATTGGGTAACCAGAATTTTATGCATGCATGAGTTAATTTAGGTTGATTTATCAATTAACTGGTTAAACACTGAAGTTTCACCCCACTGCTAGACCTCCGACTAGTTCCTCCAATAGTTGGAACTAGTTTAACTCACCTTAGCTCAATTTAATTTAATTAAATTGTTATAACTTAAATTAATTCAACATAGGCTCCTAAACTTCAAGAATGATTGTACACAACTCAAATTATGCCCACAACTTGAATTAACTAATCTAACTGAGTGATAATAACTCAGTTAAGTCATTCAAGTTGTCTAGTGATGTGGAATTTCAATTTTCTCCTAATTTAATTCAAGGGAAAATTAAATTAGGAATTTCTTGTTGCATTTTCAACAAATGATAGATTGAGTGCCTCCTTGTCCTAGCCTTCTTGCAATTCACCTCAGTCGTTACCAAGCTTTGAGAAATTGATGGGAAGCTTCACCATATATTACGCATATAATTAAAATCAACCAAGATCACTTTCATCACACATTGTCTAATCTTGCACTTATTCATTGTACAAATTGAATTGTGAGCATTCCATTTTACTTGTGAGCACCACTCTCATATTTCTCTTGTACTTTTCATTTTAATTACTTGTTCATTGTCCTTTGATATTGTTCTATATTGATTGAGCATATCTTTAAAGTACAAGTTTCATTTACCTTGCAAATCTTTCTGTCAATCTTGTAACTTGAAAGATAATTTTTATTTTGCAAGTATTAAAATTTTATTTGAGCATTGTTTAAGGCATTGGTCTCTCATCTTGTATCTCATTGAATGTCATACTGATTTATTTGAATCTATCTTTTTATATTTACATTGCTCATAAAAATTTAAACTTTCTAATTAATCTTTAAATTCATATTCAAGTTACATTGAATGGTAATTTCCTTTCCCTTTATCTCCTACAACTTGTTTTCATCAATAAGTTTTCCTTTGATAATCATATTTAGGGACTACCCCCCTTATCTTAGCTAGGAGATAGCTTAAATGGAGAGATTTGGGAATAGGCGACAACCCCTACAATTTTGTTGCACTGGAATGATCGACGGTAGGCGGGGGTCTCACCTTCCTCCATTAATGTCACTAGATAGGACCCCTGTTGAGATCTTGGTCATCCAAGTTCATGCACCCATCCAACGGTCATTGTTGCGGCAAGGCCTTAACCCTTCCCTGTCGATGTCAAAGGGGGAGAGGCCCCATGGATTTATCACTTGTCGATATCAAGGTTCCATCACCACCATTCGATGATCCTACACCCTGCACTGAGTCTCACCCTCAGGCGTGTTAACCTATGGCTCGACATTTGGATACAATTCTCGACAGGACGCATCATTGTCATTCGACAGGGGTTGTTTCACCCTTGGTCTTGCGTGTGATTTTTTCCATATTCGTTAGTTATGGGTATGGTGCTATGACTTAGAGCCTTGGCCCATGGGGCTAACCCTGGCCATTGATACGATAATTTTTCTAGGTTAAAGCTCAGAGTCTTCGACAGGGACAATTTGTATGCATATACATATATGAATAGTTATAGGTTTAAGAATTTAAATAAACCATCATTGTTGGATATGCAATGGTGTTCCACCGTGCGTGGTCGTAGGCTTATAGGCATGGACTTCGTGGCTAAATTCATATCACATAGTCAATGAAATTTGGATAATGTATATGTGTGTGGGTGTGTGTGTATTAATTACCTCTCATAGATTTATGTTGTTCCTCCTGTGTGAAGGTTGACCTATCGACACAAATTAATATGCCCACAACGTTATGGGACATTTTAAAACAATTTTCACTACTCATCAACCACTAACATCGTAAATTCGATGCACAATTAATCGTGATATATACAAGATAATAAGCCCAGAATTCCAATTTTTATTCAATAGTGTGAGTTATATATGTGTGTGTGTGTGTGTTATCACCAAAAAATGTTCACTTAGCCATATCTAACTAAGTGCATCGAACTACACCATGTAAGACCAATTTTACCATAGTAAAATTGCTTTCGCTACTTGAAATAACTCGATAAACCATATTTTATTAAGTTGTTTCTAATTAAAATAAGAAACCCCATGAGGAATAATTAAATAAATAATTATTTATTTGATTTTCCTCTAGGAATAATTAATTAAATCACTATTTAGTTAATATTCTTTGTCATATTTGACCCAATCATGAGAAATAGTTAAATAAATCATTGTTTATTTGATTTTTCTTTAGGAATAATTAATTTAATCATTATTTAGCTAATATTCCTTGTCAAAATTGACTAAATCACTTATGAATGATTAAACAAATAATTATTTGTTTATATTCCTTAACCACTTCCTTGAAATGATAAATAAATTATTTTTTTGTTTATTATTTCTAATTAAAGGTATTTAACAAATTTAAATATATTTTCCCTCCAAAACATATAATAAAATATTCCAAGCGGGTAGATCTAGATTGTGGTTAATAATATTTTATTATTTTCCATTTTTTAGAATAACCTAATATTTTGTTATAAATAGGAGGGTTTTTCATCCATTCCTCGCCATGATCACTATCATCATTATTATTATCTTCTTTTTGCATCCGAGTTCCCCTCTGAGTTCAACACACGTTTTTGGGTTTCACATATCAAAGAGAGAGAGAGATCCAAAATACTGAAGCATAGAGGACAATGAAAGGACCCATCCCATTTGAGAGGGACCTATAGCTATCATATGCGTCTCCTTCACCAGCTGTAACAAAATCATAATATATCATTCATTATTTTTAAATTGATTTATCTATGCTATGGGGTTTTACATTAGTTAAATCTTTTATTATTTAATGAATTTTGTTGCACGGATCTATTATTTTGCAGGTTTTTTCTAACTTTCTGTTGCAGTTCTGAAAATTTAGACAACCATATCTTTTATTAGGGCCATTAATCACTCATGGCTTAAGTAAGGTATTTTTGGTACACTTGTCGAAATATTTTACACTAGAAAATGGTGACTCCACTGGTGTAATTCAGATTTCCTGGGGGATCAATAACTTCAGCCATAAAGGTTTTTCCTTATCTGGTTTTCAGTCTATTGATGTTTAGTTTCAGCTTTTATGCCCTTATTTAGTTAAAATTCCAAATTCTGATACTTTTCGGGTGTTTTCCGCAAGTCACAGGTACAAGCTGCATAGAAGGCGAGAAATTTGTCAGAGTCCTGCTGCCCAATAATCAAGGAGGGAAAGTCACACTTTTCAACCCAAAACCTGTGTTTTCAACTCCAACTCTCACTTTTTGGCTCAAAACCTACGTTTCAGGTCGGAACTTGCAGTTCAGATTTTTTTTTCCCTCGGGATTTTTTTTTTCTAAAAATTTCAAGGTTTGCCAAGAGCATTGTTTTGGGTTGTCTGACCTTAGTTTCAGCTCGTCTTAGGCCTATATATGCTCAATTTGTCTCTTTGAAGTATAAACAAGCCCCCTAGGTTTTTAGTACACTTCCATATTTTTAGGAGGAGTTCAGCTGAGTAGGTAGTCTGAGATTTTCAGTACTTTCAACCATTGTTTCAGGGTCTGATCCATTCTTTTTGTAGAACTTTAAGATAGGTTGTTTTAGCATCCAAAAATAACTTGAGTTTTATTTGGCCTTCCCCTTAGGGTCCCATTGTTTTCCCTAGGTTATAAAGCTTCTGCCCTATCTTTTGTATCATTTTCCCTTTTGGATTCTTGTTGTTTTCTGCACCATTTTCAATAGCATACAATCATTTAATCCTAGTCCCATAGACATTAGATATTATGACCCTTTTAGTATGTTTTTAGTTTCTTGTTTTCATTTTCTATTTTTTTTGTTTTAGAGCCTTGTTTGGGTGGGGTTTATGCTTGATTTGTTGTTTATTTTACTATTATTATTTCAATTTCATTTATAGTTTTCAGCATTTTATTTTAGAAGCACTTTGGGATCATCATAAAACATTATTAATTAACTCATCCACAATACACAGTCACACCTAAAGAGAACGAGAGTTTGGTTCAAGCAGCCAAGCCAATACTTAAACACGCCACTTAATAAATCTAACTCACATAGATTAAGCCCACTTAGGCATCAGGTCCAAACAATCATTGTAGTTAGTTGTAGGATCAATGGCATAGGATTCCAATAATACCCATTGATCTCATACGTTGAGACATATAATTTTGAGTTAATAAGGAGCTTAAAATTCCTCACCATCCCGCGATCAAATCCCGAGTGCGTCAGAAAACTATTTCAGAGGGGTTAGGCATGGACATCGTGCGAGTGGTTCTCCTCGGGGCTACCCAACTCATGGTAGGGAATTCTTTGTGTTTTATAATTTACCAAGAACCTCAAGACTCGACCACCCCCGTGGGACGAAGGTAGCCTTAGTGGAAATTATTAGGAAAACTCCTTATAGGACTGGCTATGGGAAGCAATTGGTTCTCTACCCTAGATTTCTGCGTGAAAGGATATATAAAACAATAGAATCTAGGATTGTTTGAGAATTTAGATCAAATTTAGGTTATACGTAATTTTTATTTTGATAGGACATGCTTACTTGCATTAGAGTAACTCATAGAATAGTTAGTTTACACTTGGCACCACTGCACTAGGTGTTTTCTTGATGTTTTCTACTCTTTTTTTTCTATCATTCTTTAGTCTTTAGTGTCATCTGGGTCTTGAAACCATTGCACCCCCAAGGAATTTGTATGAAGAATCTGAGGTATCCATCCCCAATTTCCATTAGGACATATTTCTCCATCCCATTGAGTTAGAAATAATCCTCCTATTCCTCCATCGAGTCCCTCTTACGACTCATATTCTTCTGATACATCGATTTCTTCCTTTGATTTCACATCCTCTCATCCTCATATCAACACCATGTCTGGCACCAATGCAGGTCCACGACCCCAAGGTGGTCTCAGTCCCAATCCGGGCACTGCCACTAGTGGAACCGTTACAGCTACAGTCGTTTCCACTCCATTGTTCCCCTTTATAGTTGGTCTAAGTCTCCCAGATTTTAACTAGTTAATCAATGATCCTATTCTTCATGATGTTGTTTGGCCATCTATGCCAACCAAACTTCCTTCTGACATTCCTAATTTTGAAGGAAATAGTGGAGAAGACCCCACAAATCACATTTTTTCCTTTCACATTTGGTGTTCATCAAACTCCATCACTGATGACTCCATACGTCTTTCGTTATTCCAACGTATGCTCACTGGAGATGTTGAAAAGTGGTATATTAACCAGTCCGCCGCATATCATTCCACTTTTGTGACTCTTGCTAAATAATTTCTGTTATATTTCCAGTCACCCCTTAGTTATGATACCAGCATCAAGTTGTTGACTACATTCTGTCAAACTTCTGCCACCCGCTTTTCTGACCATGTACAAGAATGGCGTAGAAGGAACATGTGTAGAGCTCCTACATTCGATGACCATGTTTATATGGATTGGTTTCTAAGAATTCTATTAGCCCCCATAGGTAAATATGTCGCATCTCATTTTCCTCATACCAAGGAAGAAGCTCTCCAGATAGCTTTAAAATATGACTTGATTTACGCCCAGTCAGGTTATGTTATACTATTTTACCAGACCTTCCTAGACCTGGTGGTGCCACTGCACCAGGGGCATCTCACGCCACCGAAGGTATTGTTGGATCCCTTTCACACCCATCACCATATTCTCCTCCTCATATGAGTTATGGTCACCCTCAAGGGGGGACTAGTTCCTCTAACACTTACCCCCTCCTCTAGGCAACTTGTATCCCAGTCAAAGCATGTCTTATGCATTCTCCCAACCGCATCAACCAATGCTAGGTGCAGTTGTTGCTAAAAAATTTTACGATAATTTTGCCCCATATCCTTATTATCCTTATGCACTGCCCAGCACTCCAACCCCTCAGGCATCAGCGCCCCCGCCTCCCATGCCTTATCAACCTCTGCCACAACAACCAACTCCTACTCAAGGTCAAGTGTATGCTCAACAGAGCACGAATAATCTGCCCAATTCAAAGAAAAATAATAAGGTGAAAGGCAACCAGAACCAACAACCACAAGGTAACTAGGGTCACTAAGTTACTCAACCAAATGCACCCCAGGGGAAACCATCCAAGTACCACAACGAGCAACAGGGCGATCATCCCAAGCAGAACAAGGTAATTCGTATGAATAAGCCTTGTGCATGTTGTGGTGTATATGGACATTACACACATGATTTTCCCATTTTACCCCAGATGCATCAAATTTGGGATTCCCAAGAAATGTATTGAGGACAACAACTCATGGTGTTGCTTCCTCAGAACACTCCTCCGGCTCAACTGGTTGTGCTCACTAATCCTTTCCCTCAGTAAGGATATCTTGTTGCCCAACCTCCACAAGGTCAGGTTGCTCCCCCACCTCAGTAGTTTGGTCACACTGATTACCATGTTATCATGATGAACTCTAACAAGGTCAAGACTATCAATGTCAACATTCAGACCTGCTTGCGCCAGTATGATAAGCAACCCGCTAATTCTGCAACTGAGTCCCAAACCAAAGTGTCCACTGAGTCTATTTCGACACCAAATGGTCCATTACAGATCCCTTAGCCAAAGGAAGAGGTCATACCAAAGATCCCCAAAGGGCCATTATGTTGTAATGTTGATCTCGCGAAAGCTACCCACACATACAGTATAGTATATGAGTTGGCGTAGTCTCCTACCGCCATGTCAACGCTGGAAGTTCTCTAGATGTGCCCATCCCAATGGAAAGTTATACTATCTACTTTGGGCATTTTGGACCCTTCATATGATTGCTTGATCGTCTTTGATGTTGACAAGTCAGAACACCCCCCTCTACTCGCATCTGTTTCTTTTCAAATACCAATCACCATTCGAAACACCATTATCCTGTGGTGTATCATAGACGGAGGCACATCCACATGTGCGATGTCCACCAATGTTTGGAAACAACTCGGGTCACTTGATTTATCCCCATCGACCATCACTTTACGTGCTTGGGATGGTCACCCTTCACAACCGCTTAGCATGTATAAAAAAAATTTTGTCACAGTTGTGGGAAATACTATTTGTATTGACATAGAATTCATTGATGCCCCCTTGGATTACAATATTATTTTGGGTCATATATACACCTATGCAATGTCATTTTCTGCATATTTAGTTCACTGCAAGATGTGTTTTTCCCATGATGGAAAGATCGTCACCATCGATCAGTTGACATATTACAATCTGAAGTCTCAGACATCACCCCAGTCTACCATCTCATCGATGACCGAAAATCAACCTGTTTCACCTCTCACTAATGTCTCTCCAGGAGTCTATAAATATTCCACATTTATTGGTGTATATTATGGCCTAACACCTACCCCTTTTGAGCCTAGCTTGTCTAGTGTTTGCATGTTGCGAGCATCATGAGATAATCATAAGTAGTATGGTACGCCTATCTAGCAGCCAGTGCCATTGCAACATGTTTTTGTTCACTCGAACCAACCATCAGGATCAATTCCTCAAGGACCTTCTCCTTATGTTGGTGTCTCTCCTCATCCTTTTCAACTAGGAACAGTTATGTGAAGCCTTAATCATCTGGGAGACGTTCCGCCAGGCCACTATCCTTCAAGTCAAATACCATTTTTAGCTCCCCCATGTCGAATATTTTCTATTCTTATCATGGCTATGTTTATTTTACCAAATTTGACCCTAGGGATCCCAGTCTGGTACATTGACCCCCTAGTAAACACTCCACTAGATAAACTCAATCTATATACTTCTTTAACCTCAATTCAACTAGTCGCAATGACCCCTTCCTTTACTTCAGTTTCATTGCAACCTCAATAGGAACCCACTCCTGTTTCGACAACATCTGGTGAGGGGGGAACATCCAAAAATATGGAAAATAAGGAAAAGGCTCCCTAAACAAATCTACCTCCACCTAAGCCTCCAAAGCCTACTCCACCATGTGATTTGTGTGATGTTGTTGGGCATGCCACCAATAACTGTCATGAGCGTCCTCATCTCAAACCTATGGTTGAGGATACATTTCATGACTCTAACATCCCGGAGGTCCATGTTACCTTACCTGAGTCTTCCAAAAGAAAGAATCTGTTACACACAAACCACCCATGTGATTTTTGTGAGAACTATGGCCACTATTCCCACCACTTTCCTCGTATCGAATAATTTCACGATACCCTTCAGGCACTTCGTGAAATATAGGTCGCTCATAGTGAATAATCTACTCCACTACTTGTGAATTCTAGCTCCACCATTACCCCAGAATAGGAGGATTGTAATACACCCATTGTGATACCTCCCCCCGATGTCAAGATGACAGACCAGTCAATCGCTATTCTCTATCTGTCGTTATCCATGAGATCCTTGAAGGAAGACCCCTCTGGGGCTTCCCATAGTGCTTCTGATGAACCTCCTTCATGAACACCCTGGTCTCAACATCGGTAGATGTTCCATATACTAGCTCTTCATCTACCCCTCTTGACGATGCGTATATGAACCATATCTCTCATGATGATGCACCAGGTAGATCTGATGCATCAAGTGGTCTCATTTCCTCCATTTCTCTCATATTCCATTATGGTGAAGACATTATGGAAGCCATGACCACCCCTTATTTTCCTTGGGATGCTATGCACCATCGTGTGTACTTCCTTCCGCAGAAAACTCATGACCAATATGTTGTGGAGTCTAAATACTTTATTCACGGTGAAGTCGATTGGTTTAGAAATCCCATTCCTGCGCCAGATGCTTTCGAAGAAGGAAACATGGCCAATAGCTCTCGTACCATTAAGATAAACATTTTTGATAAACCAGGGCTTGAAGAAAACATTACCTTGGGGGCACATTGCACCCTAGAATAAATTTATGCTTACACCAAGGTATTCAAGGAATTCCATGATATTTTCACCTGGGCTTATTCTGAAATTCCCATACTTGATCCTACTATTGTTGAGCACCATATCAACACATGGCCTGATGTCATTCTTGTCCGTCAAAATTTGATACCCAAGAATCCTTCTAGACATGAGGCTATCAAAGTTGAAACTGATAAGCTCAAGCAGGCTGTATTTATCTATCCCATTGAATATACCACATGGGTATCCAACCTGGTTCCAATTCTTAAGAAACAAGGAACCATTCGTGTCTGCACTGACTTTCGCGACCTAAACAAATCTTCTCCCAAATAAAACTTTCCCAAACCATTTATTGACCAAATCATTGGTGAGTGTATGGGGCATGAGGTTCTATCCTTTATTGATGGATTCTCCGAATACAACTAGATTACTATACGTCGTTTTGATCAACTTAAAACCGTGTTCATCAGTCCATGGGGAAATTTTACTTATAAGGTCATGCATTTTGATTTAAATAATGTCGGATCCACTTGTAAGTGGGCCATGTATTACTGCTTCCACGACTTTGCTAATATTATCCTTGCTTACCTTGACGACCTCATTGCTCGTTCTAGGATTTGGGCGCAACATATTCATGATTTGCGTACCATTTTACTTCGATGTTGCAATTATAATATCCACCTTAACCTACTAAAATGTGTATTTTGCGTTCTTGGGGCATCTCAAATTTCAAGCCATTCTTGAACTGCACCCCCCCCCCCCCCTCATACCTTGCGCTAGTGACAAAGCCTTCAAGGCAAAGACAACTTCCTTTGTCAGTTCGTACCTAACTATGCCACCACTACGAATGAGTTTCTTAGACTACTTCAATCTAGCATTCCATTTGTTTGGGATGATTATGCTTAAGAGTATTTTGATGCCCTGAAACATGCTCTCACTTCCACTCCCTTTATTAGTCCACCTAATTTGATAGGGACTTCATCATATATATCTCAACTTCTGCCCACTTGGTTGCTGGGGACATCATATAGGAATATGCTACCAGAATCGAGCATGTCATTTATTATGTCAGTAAAAACCTCATTGGCCCCCCTCTGTCTTATGCACACAAAGAGAAATTGGTGTTCACCATTGTGTTCTCAGTCCAAAAACTTTGTCATTATATCCTTATGCATACTACCAAGGTCGTGACAAATTCCAACCCAATGGCTTTCATGTTAAGTCGATGGATCATTAATGAGAAATATGCTTTTTGGATCGTTATCCCCTAGGAATTTGATCTTGAATTCGTCACACCAAAGATTAAAAAAGGTTTGGCCCTTGCAAAACTTATTTATGAATTACCTACTGGTGCATGTGATTCGCCAGTTAATGATGATTTACCCGATGAGCATTTGTTTTCCATCACTTCGGATGATCCTTGGTATGGAAACATCCTTACGTATCTACGAACATAAATTCTACCCCCATCTCAATCGTGATGATCGACGATGTATATGACACCAATCCCCTTGCTACCTTCTCATCAGTGATGACCTCTATCGTTACGATGTTGATATTGAATCCACCGTTGTCTCACTCACATTGAAGCTAAGCAAGTACTTAATGCCTACCACAATGACACTTATGGTGGCCACCTCTCTAGTATGGCCACTACCCAGAAGATCATGCACATGGGTTATTTTTGGCCTTCTATATTTGGTGATTACATTGAGGCAGTCAAACACTGTCCCAATTTCCAACTAATTTCCCCAAACACGAGAGCTCCACCTGCTTCCCTACATCCTGTCATATTAGTCAATCCTTTATGAAAATGGGCTATTGACTTTATGGAGTGTCGACCCCCATATTCTAATAACCATAAGTATATTATCATGGCCATCGACTATTTCACCAAATGGGTTGAGGCTACGCCAACATTCAATAACACTGCGGCTATTGCTGCCCTATTTTTCTTTAACCATGACATCACTCAATTCGGGGTTCCGAAATAATTGGTCTCTGACCATGGCCGACATTTCAAAGATGAGATATGGCATGAGCTATCCTCTATTTTGGGCTTTGAGTACCAATATTCATCATCTTATTATCCCCAAGGTAATGTAAAATTTGAAGCGGTCAATAAAATCCTTAAAACCATGCTTCAACGGACGGTGAACAAGCGCAAAACCAGCTAGAACGTTATGTTCTTCCCATATTTGTGGCCTATCGAACCTCGGTTAAAACCACCATAAATTTTACTCCTTTCCACCTCGTTTTTGGAGAGGAGGTTGTCTTTCCAATCGAGTGTGAAAACCCCTCCCTTCACCTTGTCGTCGAACTCCTCCCAGACACCAAAAAATTAGAATAATTATCTATCATGCTTGAGCGTGCCAATGAATACTGTCATGTTGCATTGCAAACCATCGAAGTGGGAAAAAGGCACACCAAAGCTTAGTATGACCGAAAATTCCACCCTCATACCTTTCATGAAGGCGGCCTTGTTCTTGTATATGACCAAGCTCATGATGTCTTAGGGCACGAAAAGTTTGAATCATTATGGATAGGACCTTACATCACTCGTAAGGATTTGGGCTAGGTGGCATAAATTTTAGAGGATTTTGAAGGCCAACTCCTTCATAATCCTCACAATGAACTTTAATTACCTAAATATATTCTATCCATAACATTTCCCATAGAAGTGATTTTATTTGTTTCTTTTATATATTTAGGTAGCTTACATTCGCCACCATCTCATTTGTTGTATTTTGGCACCTTTCAGATGGATCCATCA
The DNA here is from genome assembly GCA_034641835.2 of Pinus albicaulis. Taxonomy (NCBI): domain Eukaryota; kingdom Viridiplantae; phylum Streptophyta; class Pinopsida; order Pinales; family Pinaceae; genus Pinus; species Pinus albicaulis. The sequence goes on from CM076579.1 coordinate 1,275,773,651, forward strand.
TCCACACTGTATTTTGGCCATGTCAATGGTGTGAGTCGCTTCTCTAGGAATCTAGCCTAGACATCTTGGGCCATTTTTACCCCTTTGCATTTGTTAGTTCACTCCAACGACGTATGCATTAGACTTGCCACCAACAACCAAGCTGAATATGATGTAGTGATAGGTTTTTATTCGATGCCCTTGATCATCGCATCCCTCATCTTCATGTTTGTTTAGATTCCTTGCTACTTGTCATGCAATTGGCTAGCGTTTATCGTGTGCATAACCATGCCCTATTTAGAAAATATCTATGAGTGTAGCTTTTACATGAATTTGAATCCATTACATTCAGTAATGTTCCTAGAGCCCAAAATAACTATGTCGATACCATTGCAAATAACATTCTAGATTAGAATTTATCACATGCATATAACAGAAGACAACCATAATACAAAAAATGGCGAATCACAATCATCATATAAAAAGATGCATATCCATATTATTTATCGTCACAAAAAACATAAGTGTTTTGAGTCTGCTACTCTAAATACATCTGACATGCCCATAACATGTTATAAAACAAAAGGGGACCCACATGTCCCTATTCCTAATCACTATCTAGACGCTCTTGGGTCAATGGCTCTGCACCACTAGCTCGTAGATACTGCACGGCCTGACCGGCCATCACCATGCGCCGTATGATCCATCCCCACTCTGAGGGAAGACCCGTACACTCATTAGTATACCAATATTCTAGCTCATTCCACCCACACTCTGATACCCTGTTTAGTACCACATAACATATGCGATGTAGATCCTCCAGTAGAGCCTCATAGTCTGATCTCTAGTGTGATGTCGATCCACTCTGTTCTGTAGCCCCATGCATTGCAGCTCGTCCTCCATATCCTATTGGTTTTACCCGTGATATATCTATATACCATAAGTTAAGAATCAGTACCACATGTTGGGGAAAAATAATTTCCTGTTGTTTAATTTTCAACCTGGGAGTTTCGTACACTTGTGAAGCATGCGTGTATTGCATGTGCTAGAAATTGTCTTTCAGTTTAGATCAATCTAACTACAAAATAATGAAAAGAAATTAATCTAATCTATGAAATCAAATAATGAAAATGAAATTCAAATAACCTATGAAATCAAGTAACGAAAATAAAGAAAACAAATTCAAAAGAAAATGTAGCGCGTGCAATCACACTTGCAGGAATTGAAATTTTAATCTAAGAAAGCATTTCAAAGCATGTAAAGAAAAAACTCAATTGATGTATAGGTTAAACACTCAAGCATCCAATTTGGAAGTATGACAGATTCACCTTCTTGGTATGATTTACAAGCATCCAATTATACATTTAACTGAGAATCTTAATCTAGGAAATCAGTTTAAAAGCATGTAAAGGAAAACTCAATTATTGCATAGGTTAAACACTCGAGCACCCAATTTGGAAGTATGAAAAGTCACCTTCTTGGCCTTGTTATCACTCCAATAATTCTCCAAATTTGTGGGATTTTTTATTTTAGTTTAAATAATATCAAAGGTAACCACAAACCTACTTTTAAGCCTTAGGATCTAGCCTTCCTAATGCTCAGAGAGGGCTCTCTCTATATGATTTAGCTTTATTTGAAATAGATATTAGGCTATTTAATAAGTACAGAGTTGGTTTTTTTAATTGGTTTGGCTGGAAATGCAAAAGAAGGCCATTGGGTAATGGAGTCAAAGAGGCTTGGGTGATCAATTTTCAAAAGTATCAAGCTTAAGTGGAACAAGGCAAGATAGACATTTCTACTAGATCCTTTAGATTTGGATGGTGAAAATGGTTTCGATCGGGATGAGAGAGAAATTAAGGGTTTTCAGATCTGGATATCAAAATGAGAGAAAAGAATCGGGAAAAGAGGGCAATGAAGGATCCTCTAAACCGGATAATGAAAGAGGTCAATCAAAATCAAGGAGCAATGAATAATTCCCTAATCTGGATATCAAAAGAAAACATGTAGATTACTAATAGTTAAAGGCAGAGTGTATGATATCAACACATTCTGCAGTAATACTCCTGTTAGACAATTCAGAATTAAGAAAACAATAAGATGGAAACAAAGGAAAGCACATATACAATAAGAAAAACTTCACCAATAGATATGGCACATGAATCCTGAAACAACTGCTCTTTTATTAATGCAAATAGTCACTTGAACTTAGTGGGTTGCATCACCCTGAATGGTGAATGGTGAATTCACGCTCAATGGTGATTGGTGAATTTGTGATGTCAATGAGTGAAAAAATCATGTCGGAACACTCGTCTGACTCCCCATCCTCCACCTCGTCATAGTAGCTTCCCCCAATGGCACATCCTAGGCTATTGTGGGCCCCCATCTTGGATCTACATGTGTGGACATATGGTCGGGATCTTCTCAAAGAAGAAGGAGCATAAAATTTTCTGAGAACAACTCTCATTGACCCGTCACCTGCATAGTGAAACTTTCGTTTCAACGATGACAGCATCATCTAGGCCCACCCATTGTAGGTCCCTCTCAACACACTCTCTACCAACATCATGTGTCCCCTCTTCATATGATGGAAGGCCTGGTTTCCCAAGATCTGCAACACTTTTGCGACGACAACCCATGTCTCTAAGTGCTCCAAGTCCCCGACAGAGATGGTTGTGCCCTTTGCATGACCACCTGGTCGGCAATGGCGCTCCACAAACTCTCATGTATGCCTCCCATGAGGCAACACTGGCTATATATCCCCTACTACCCCCAAGGGGGCAGTCCCGTCAAAAAATAGATATCCTGGATTGTGAGCTTGATCATGTTCCCCTGCACTATAAAGGCCTCATAGTCTGGGTTCTAATAGCTCACAATCCTCGATAGGAGGGGCTCGCCTTCCCTCATCAATGGGTTTTCCAACAACTTGAGAACTCCATAAGGAGCTAATGCTCCTCTCACTGCCTAGTTCCCTTGAATCTCAGTCCGAAGAGTATCCAAGCCTCATTCACAGCAATCAATCTTTGCCTCTACCATACTTGCAAACACCATAATGTTTGTCAGTTCAGAGATAAAGATCATCATCAAACTAAATTGTTCTCAACCCTCACTAGGAAAACAAACCAATCTCTCCTTTTAGTCTAGAGAATAGGTTTTTCCTTCAAAACTGTGATCTCGCACCATTTTGTCCTTTATATGCAGTCCAGAGTGCAAAACAGACCCTAAAAAGCATGAGCTGACCGTAAGGATGGCCAGTAGTCCCCAGTGAGCGCTGAGACCCAAATCTAAAAAATTAATTCAATGGAAAAACAAAGTAAGGTTAGGCCACCTACCTCCAACTGAAAAATCCTGATTCTGACGGTCGGCTTGTCCACTACGATCTCCACAAGATTTAGGGCCTTCTCCTCCTCTCCAAATTCACCAGAACTCACTTAGCAAATTAATTAAAATTGGAGGAAAAAAACCCTTTTATAGGAAAAACCCTAGTTTTTTCGACACTCAATGCGACCAAACTGCATATCAGTTTGATGAACCGTCAAGACCATTGGAATCTCTCACCTATTACTATAATGGGTCTTTCTCTGTTTTGGGTAATTTTACACTTCACCTGGAAGCCATTTTTTCTTTGAAGTTTCACTTTGCCACCAATTTAGACCAAATTTATTCATATGAGTCGCTTGTACTTTGGTACCACTTTGCCTTGGAACTTGTTATCTCATGTGTCGATTTTCATCATGAGTAACCATTATTTACTCATGTTTTCATGGTCCCCCCTGGGCCTATCCTCTGTGCCAACATCATCGTGTCACCCTTGTTTAGAGCATTCAAGTTGAGTCATCCTCGCATTCATGGAGTCTGTTCTGAGTCCCACTATCTCATGTTACAATATTCCATCCATATTTGTGTCACATTCATCTGGTGTTGCTCATTTTTTTCCCCCAACTCTACCGACCATAATCATCCCCTCCGGAATCGAGTCATTCGCTACCAGGTCAACCATGCATTTTATGCTCTGACAAGGGAAGTCGTTAGTCTGCCTCTCATTTTTCCTCCTTCCATCATTATCCCTGGTGTTATTCCATTTTTCAATCTACTATGATCCCTTGTGCCTTAGTTGAGGATTCCTTATTGCCTTAGTTATGGCAGGCCCTATTCTGTCGACCTCAGCACATTCATTCCAGAAGAACAGTCTAGAGGGTGGTGTACCTTGGTTCCAAATTTCATCATTGTTCAGTACCTCGGATCAAGCAAAGGGAATCATTATTTCCCTTTGAATTGGTTGTTTCTCATGTGCTCGACCCCATCTCATTATCTCACGATTGAGAATCGTACACTTGATGGTTTAGTTTTCGAACAGATTGTACCAGTGATTCTTGGGTGTGTGTGAGATGTTTCAGACCTCATGAGGGGGTGGCCCTTTAGGTATCCCCCAACATGCCCAGATGACCTCAAATCATGCTCCAACCTTAGATGTAGTTTCGCATATTTGTTGGGTTCATTTCTAGCATCTTGCAGCGCCCACCACATGCATTTTTCATTCATATGATATCGCCAAATCTTTAGAGCCCTTTCATGTTCAACATGGCTTATTTGGTTGTAGTTCCCCCTCCCCGTGTCATATGGAGGGGCATTATGTCTCATGTAATCAAATGTTATTGTATTCAGTCCTGACCTTCTTTTTCCAGGTGCATTATGTATATGGGATTCATTGTGTTATCTCCTAGCCCATTGATGCCAACATGTCATGTACCATGTATCATGTACTTTTTAGCTCAGTCCCACAATGTTGGGATCATCATTATTCTTTGTACACAGTTATCTCGGCGAGTATGGGTATGCCTCCCTCGCCTCATTAAGGTCATGTACTCCACAACAAAAGGAGACTTATATCCGTTCATAGGTCGTTTCACTTCAGTTATGTCTCTCTCTTTATCTCTAACTCCCCTTTGGTATCTAGTTATTGTGTTCTTACAATGTATTTCAGTCATACAATTTTCTCCTAACGCTCGTACGTTGGAAGGCAATATGTTATCACCAAAAAATGATCACTTAGCCATATATAACTAAAGTGAATTGAAATACACCATGTAATACCAATTTTACCATAATAAAACTTCTTTCACTACATGAAATAACTCGATAAGCCATATTTTATTAATTTGTTTCTAATTAAAACAATAAACCCCATGAGGAATAATTAAATAAATCATTATTTATTTGATTTTCCTCTAGGAATAATTAATTAAATCACTATTTAGTTAATGTTCCTTGTCATATTTGACCCAACCATGAGAAATAGTTAAATAAATCATTGTTTATTTGATTTTTCTTTAGGAATAATTAATTAAATCAATATTTAGCTAATATTCCTTGTCAAAATTGACTAAATCACTTAAGAATGATTAAACAAATCATTCTTTTTTTATTATTCCTTAACCACTTCCTTAATTTTGATAAATAAATCATTTGTTTGTTTATTATTTCTAAATAAAGGCATTTAACCAATTTAAATAAATTTTCCCTCCAAAACATATAATAAAATATTCCAAGTAGTTAGATCTAGATTGTGGTTAATAATATTTTATTATTTTCCATTTTCGAGAATAACCCAATATTTAGTTATAAATAGGAGGGTTTTCATCCGTTCCTCACGATGATCACTATCATCATCGTTATTATCTTCTTTTTGGATTCGAGCTCCAATTTGAGATCAACACACATTTTTGGGTTTCATATATCAAAGAGAGAGAAAGATCCAAAATTTTGAAGCATAGAGGACAACCAAAGGACCCATCCCATTTGAGGGGGACCTATAGCCATCATATGCGTCTCCTTCACCACATGTAACAAAATCATATTACATCATTCAATATTTTAAAACTGCTTTTTCTATGTTATGGGGTTTTACATTAGTTAAATATTTTGTTGTTTAATATCTTTTTAAACCACAAATCTATTATTTTGCAAGTTTTTTCTAACTTTTTATTGCATATTTGAAGATTTAGACGACCATATTTGTTGTTAGTGCCATTAATCACTCATGGCGTAAGTAAGGTATTTGGTACACTTGCCTAAACATTTTACACTAACAATGTGTGTGTGTATGTGCTTTGGAAGACATATATTATGTTATGAATAGATATGTATTCGCCTTCAGAATAACAACAAATGAAAATCCGTCCAAGCTTTAAAACACTTAGTTTATTTGTTATTATTTTTATCTCTTTTTTTTCCTTTGTGTGGTTTATACACCCCCTCGCTCCCATATATGTTACAGTAAATATGTCAGTGCAACGAGAATGACTCAAGTCTCCTGCACAAACCTTGGAAATTTCATATCTATCATGGTTTCAACTTGTAGTTAACGTCGACAGGTAATCAATGAATATAAATTATTCTCCTACATATAATGATCATTCACGGAAATAATGCAATTTTATTAAACTATTCATTCAACACACATATATATGTAATTGGTAGTTCCTATAGGCAGAATGTAAACGTGTAAATCCTAGTATCCAGGACCAATCGTCGAGCCTTGTTACTTTTAGATTCAGGAATAAACTCTATTCCTATAGCAATGATGAAAGTTGGCATTTTTTTATTCTATTTAAACTCCCTATGCAAACAATAATTTTATCATGTTTGGGATCGATATAAAACAACTCGTGTAAACTACATTCATATAAATGTTATATGTATGTGCATATCGTCCGCACAAGGAATGTAAATACAAATCCCACAACAAAAAAGCATAAATATCAATATCACATTTATTTAACCACATGAAGCCATGAAACTCCATTGAGATAATACAAATATCAATCCATCAGCATAGTATAATTTCCTAGTGGATATTACATGAGAGGAAACTTATCTTGGATTCAAACTGAAGATGGGAAACTAATTTTGGAATTACAACTCCCACCCAACCATAGGGTGGTTAAAACTAGATATCTCTTGTAGTCGTCACCCCTAAGCCATATTCCAGAAACTTAGATGGATATGCCAGGGATAAACACCAACTGTCGATTGAAACATGGGCTTCAGAGGTCCTCCCACCTCCACTAAAAAACTAATCTATAATCAACAATTCCTTATGGAATCGATAGGATAACTGCCTCTACTCTACTATTTTCCAACAATAAATGAACTCTAGGGAGTCTAGATGCTTCACCTCCACCCTAAACTTGTCACACAAATATTCCACCCACTACGGGGACTCTAGAATCCCATGCCAAACCAAACATAACGAGCAAAGGAGACGTTACACTTCGTGTGAGGACTCCAAGGGATAAACCTCAATCCCAGGCTGTCAAGGGGCTCTATAGACAACCCATCTCCACCCTCCATCCCCACAGGGTGCCCTGAGATTTACCTCACCTAGATAAACTCCTCTCGTACTCCTACTGCTCAACCAAAAATGTAAATAGCTCCTCTGATTGCCCTGTGAAGACCATAAATGTGTCCACTATTATATTGTGTTTTCCAGGAGGTCCTTTGTTTTCCAATCCACACTCTGTTATCTATGTTGGTTCCTCATTCCAGCAATGCCCAAAATCCAGGGCGTTAAATACAAAGGAATGTGTGTTATTTTTTTTTGTCTTCCATTGTGTATGCATATTCTCCTCTGTTAAGTGTGTTTCTAATGTGTTAATTGTATTCCTTGTGTTCCAAATCTCTGAGCTCCACAAGAATGTTATCTTCTTCTTTTTTCTCCCTTGTGAGTGCATTCATTTTTCCAAGTGTAGAATGTCCACCTTATTGTTCACTACTCTCCTTTTCCCAAATCGAACCCTACTCTAGCCGTTGATTTCCTTGCATCCATTTTTTTCCTTAATTTATTTCTTCTCCCTACTCATGCATCCTTTGTCCTAGCTTCCTACACTATCACATCTACCATTAGTTTTTGTCTCATTTTTCCTCGTCAACTCCTACCCTATCCATCTTTCCCATTAAATTTTTATCTCGTTTATGTATTTTTTCCTACTCCAAGAAATATGGGTTTGTGTACCTCTGTTGCAATCCATAAAATTTCAAATATCAGTGTTATTGAACCACAACTACCAACCTTCAATGATTGTCCCTCAATTCATATTTTTCCCTACAACAAAAAAAGTGAATATTCTAAGAAAAATCCATCCTTAGCCCCTAGAATCTATGTCCCTACTCAATGCATTTTTTTAAACATCAAAATAAATGAAAATGTTAGCATAGCATTCATAAGAAAAAATTATAGTCGGGGTTATCAGACAACCTAACAATGATCCAAAAATGATCTTGGAAAGGAAAAAAATTCAAAATTCCCAAAACCTGAGGAAGCAATGTCATTTCGAAGAGCTCAATGAGACAATTCTAACACAACTTGAATTACATCAAACAGAGCTCATATGCAGAATTTATGGCAATCTGAAGTTTGTGCCAAATAGTAAAAATGGATTCTACAGGGCAGCCACGTGGCGTTGTATGGAAGCTAATGTGGTAGAGTGCATACAATGACGTGGTAGATGTTGATGTGACAGGGTTTTTACAATGACATGGTAGGTGTTGATGTGGCAGAGTTCGTACAATGACATGGCAGGTGATGATATGGTAGGATGAAAAGTTGAAACATGGTGTTGAGTTGGCAGCGACACATGGCATTTATACATGGACATGTTGCAATATATTATGTGTTGAACATGTGCTAACATAGAAACATGTGGAAATTTGTGTGGCAGCTAATTGGACTACAATTGGACCAATTGCAGGCTGCCATGTGGCCTAATCGAAGGGCACCACGTGGCACCCTGAACAACAAAAAAATTTGATGGGTACCTCACCCAAGGTCGCCCAACGGGATAATCGTTAGGCCAATGGTGTCGCTTGAAACTAACCACCAAATTATTTTATTTATATTTTTTTGATATTAATTTGTATTTAATAAAAGGGGGTTTGTTTATTTGACTACGGAACCTTCCCCAAAACAGTTCCAACATAGCAACGATCATTCGTTGTAAATTTCGCCAACACCCAAATTACTGTTGGAGCGACATGCCAACGAGCCAAGGGAGGCTCACATACAATGCACCATGTATCATTTTGGTATACTACCAACATGATAAATTGGGTTCACAAATAAATATTATATATAAAAGGGGTGTCATGAGTTTGGATCAAGGGAATCCTGCCCCAATTTAACTAATAGTAACTATTGTGCTACAAGGGCATATTTGATTGGGCCATGACATATGTTGCGGCTAATTTGGGACGGGCTATGGTTTCCAAACCTTAACCAACAATATTTTATTGGCCCGACAACATATTTCTTATGTTATTATTTTCCTAGTCTACAAATCATAACCACTCGCAGGGGGATTTGGCCCGAGGTTAGTTGGCTACAATGTTTTAAATAGTACAATCATATACCAATGTGTCATTCTGGTATTTTGGATATGATAACATAGTCGAGGGCCTTTAACCTTCATTTTTAGCGTGTGTATTTTTGTAACCAAATGGGTTTTTAGAGCTCAAATTTGTAGCAACCAAAGGATTTTTTATGGAATTTTGGAGGCCACTTCATGGTAGCAGAGAGCTCTATTTTGAAGCAGGTTTTGGAGGCATGACTCGAAGACGTAGTCCAAAATAGAGGAACTTCGTTATCAAATGGTTGTTGTGCTTCTTTTCTTCTCTTCTCGATTTCTCCTTTTTGTATAGCTTCATTCAATTCCTTTAAATCTTGTTTTAAATTAAATGCTAATATTTTTAAATTGGTTAAAAATAATAGTTCACACTTGAAATTTTCTATAAACCAAGTCATTTAATGATCCAAGACCAAAAAAATCACCCCCTTTAAAGTTGACTAGGGGAGATTAACCCAGTCCCAATCATTCATCAACTGTCTCACCTGAGATCTCACATTTCCCCCTTCAAGCTAGGATTCCAATACCCCTTCCACCCTTGTACCTATCCAAGTGGTCCATTCTAAAACTTGATGACTCTATGTATCATTGCAGTACAAGTATGTCGAATCAAACTCTTAAGTCCTTACAACAATATGTGCTCATGCACAACATGTATGCCTAAACAATAGGTCTTATAACTTCATGCTGAAATACACCTACCTTGGACCAAAACCTTTAGGGTTTTCACACACCATTAGTGTTATCACACCATTGCGACTAAAATTAAATGTTGGATCCTTCAATATTCTCAAACTATTTGTTGAACACCTAATATTTGGGATTAAGAATCCTATGTAAATATTGTAAATAAAAAAATAAGTGAAGTTGGAAGACAAAGAGACATTGGGAGATGAAACCCAATAGTCTTCCTCTCCTTGTATATAGTCATATTATATCTTAATGTAAATGAAACAAGTTATTCGTGGAGTTACTCCTGGTATAACATGGTATCATAGCCAACCCTCTTTTTTAGCATTTTCTACCCTACAACTCCTACGACCATTATGCTTTTCCATTATTCTATGTTCCTTGTGTGAACATTGTGTTGAGAGTGTGATATGATCGCACACCCTTTCAGACTAGAATGGTGTTGTTGACTGGCTGAGTATGCAAATTCTGGGCAGCGTATTGACCGAGTGAGATGTCCGTGGGTCTACTGGAAATCTTGAGGCTGAGTTCCCTCTTATGCCTTTAACTATGACTCCATAATCGCACTTGAGGGAGGAAAGTATGTTTGTTATGCCTACGTTGTTTTAGAGGCCCCTCTGGGACAAAATGAAAAATATGATGCATAAATCTTATCACTAGCGGGTGATGTAAAACTTGCGCAAGTGTGTTAATTCTAGGAAACCTCTTATAACCAAGGCAGGGTCAATGTAGCATTCAATTTAGAACCGAAATCCTGAGACCAAGTGGTTGCTCAAATTTCCTCTAAGTCGAGTTGTTGCGGGAGTCGAGCTGGTGAGTGCTTAGTTTATACCCAGTGTTGAATGGTGCGTTGATTTTTTATGTACCTAAATTTTGCATTGGTTGTGGTAAAACAATATTGAATTGTGTGATTTAAATATCGAGCATATACGTTTGGTGATAGTGTGTGGTGCCCTGACAATACGTTGAATTCCATTTTTAAAGTATTGTGAGGGGTGTTTATAATATGTTATGTGGAGTAATAAAAATTACGGTACATCTATAATATATATTGACCATACAAAAATTCATGCACCCCTTTATTTTATAAAGATCATATGTGGTATGTAATAGGGTATGTGAGCATTATGTGATGAAGGATTATTGAGAGCCTATATTTTAGTTCGAAATTTTTTTTGAAGACATATTAGATTTTTTCAAGTATTTTGGGAAAAATTTAGAATTTATGATGCATTCAATCATATCCATTGTGGGAGTAGTTCTCTTTAGCTAAGAGAACTATCATGAGTGGTCTTGGAAGATAAAACATACCTTGATTTTCAATGAGTTGTGGAAAGGGGTTTGTGAAGGAGAAGGAGACAATGCACCTAAAAATCCTACTTCAGACAAGGAACTTGTCATTTGGGAAAATAAGAATAACAAGGCCTATGCCTTGATTGCAACATCCATAATTTAAGAGGCGAGTTGTCATATTTCTCCATTTTCAAATGCCTTTGAAGTCTTAAATAAGTTGAAGGACTTGTATGACTCACTTTCTGAACTTGAAGTTGTTAAATTGATGATCACATTGTTCAATATTGAGCTAAAAATTTATGACCCTCTTGCCTTAGCATTAGAAGTAAGATCCATTATGTATGACATAAAAGCCACTAGTGTTGAAATAGATATTCCTCTCATATATTATTTCAAGGCACTATATCCCACCTATTCACATTATCTTGAGTCATTGAAAGAAGGTGCCAACCTTAGGGAGATTACCTTTGACTCCCTTAAGAAGAAGTTTGATGAAAGAGAGAAGGATTTTGGGAAGAATATAACTCCTCAATCTTCTAAATAAATTGTGTGCCTTGCACAAAAAGAGAATAACCATGTCGAAGATTCTTCCATAGGAAAAGGTGGTGAAAGAGGAAGAGGAAGGAACAATTTTAGAGGCGAGGGGTACGGGTGGGGGGGACATTTCCAAGGAGAAAGGTGTGATATTCATTGCATAAAATACAATAGAGATGGACATGATGCTTCCACATGTAAGTTTCCTTGGGACATAATTGAGTAAGAAATAAATGAAGGAAAATGTAAAACACTTGATAAAGGAAAAGGTAAAGCACTTGAGTCCTCTCATTATGTTGCGGCACATTGCAAAATTGGAGTAATTGAAGACTTATTCAATGCTTCACTTGCTTCATGGAAATATGCTTGGTTGCTTGATTCAGAGAAACTTGCCACATGACTTTCAGAATATATTTATTTGAGGAATTCACTGATAATGTTGATGGAGCAATATACTTTGAAGACAAGTCAAAACTCAAGCTATCAGGGATTGACACCATCATGCTCAAACAACCTATACTTCCATAATTTCTACTACATGATGTTTTATACCTCCTGGAGTTGAGGAGAAAGTTGTTATCTTTGGTTCACATCTGCCAGCAAGGACACTCCATTCACATAATTTATGGCAAGGTTGAGGTCAGAAAAGCATCATATCACTCACTTGTCATGACTGGGATATAAGAAGAAAGACTTCTAAAGCTGCAAGGAACATCTACTCATGCATAGAACTTTTCATACATTTCTCATTATGATTAAGGTATTTCCATCAAGTCTTTAATGGCATGCTAGATTTGGAAACTTGAACTATGAAAACCTTAGTTTGTTGAAGAAAAATGGTGGTACTAGTCTGCCTACTGGTTTTTGGTTCCGCTTGTTATGCCTTGATACCCAAGGAATAGAGAAAAAAAACTCAGGGCAAGGAGTCGTAAGTGTATCTTCTTGGGGTACTCAAATACCTCCAAAGCATACCATCTCTATGATGAAATGAATAAGAAGTTTATAACATCTAGAGATGTGATCTTTCTTGAATCTTCCAAGACTAGCAATGTTATTGAGTGACAACTTGATCGCCTGGATAGATTCAAACATGCAAAGTATTTTCAAGAGTTTAATAATGAGATTTTGCATCTTGAATGGGGCATCCCTATACTGGATCAATCTTTGGAATCTTCTTCTAAATCACTCTCTCCCCTGCATGAAGCTCCAGCCACTGGTGATACTTTGAGTGATGTGATTGAAAAAATTAGGAGACTAAATCTCGATTCATCCCCAACTCTGTGATTCATCCCCAACTCGGTCAATTGAGCAGCCCGTGCCATCTCGGTAAAGATTCTCCAAATGGATGACAAAGACACTCGAAAGTGTTCATCCTAATGAGGTTGGAAAGATAGGAAGAAGAAGTTCAACCAGATAGAATGGAGGTGATGTAGATGATTCTGATTCACCTGCTGATATGGATGTTTCTTATGATTATGAATTGAAATTTTCTACAGCTTTTGAACCAACTTAATTCAAAGAATTTTCTTCTCATAATGAATGGAAATAAGCGATGCAGAAATAATATGATGCTTTGATAAAGAATAGCACCTAGAATTTGGTTGATCCTCCATTGGGAACCAAACCAATAGGATACAAGTGGGTCTTTAAAAAGAAGTATAAAGAAGATGTCTCACTTGAAAAGAACAAATGCAGGCTTGTGGCAAAACGTTTTTCACATAAGGAAGGGATCGATTATGAGTAGACCTTTCCCCCACAGAAAAATGGGCTACCATCCAGAAACTCTTTACCTTGGTAGCTCAGAATGGTTGGAAATTCCATCAGATGGATGTAAAAACTTCTTTCTTGAATGGAGATCTGAAAGAGAATGTTTTTGTGTCGCAACCATAAGGATTTGTTGTGAAGGGTTAGGAACATAAAGTATGAAATATTATAAAATCCTTGTATGGCCTTAAGAAAGCACCGTGAGCCTGGTATGAGAAGTTAACTGCGCATCTTTTGAAACTTGATTTCAAACATTATGATCTTGATGATGCAATTTTGTTTGTCAAGAAAGTTGGCAAAACAATTGTATATCTTGTGGTGTATGTAGATGATCTTTTGATGACAGGGAACAATGAGAGCTACATTGCATCCATAAATAATTGAGGAAAGGTTTTGAAATGATAGATTTGGGATACGTTTACTACTATATTGGTATTGAAGTAACTCAACATATGTAGTTTATATCCCTCTCTCAGAAGAAGTACATTGGAGATCTGTTGAATAGGTTTGGCATGGATGAGTGCAATCCTTTGACTACTCCAATGGAACAGAACTTAAAGCTCACAACCACTGAAGGAAAATAATTTGAGGATGCAACGAACTATATACAACTTGTAGGAACTCTTAACTACCTGAATACTACCAAACCAGGCATTACATTTGTTGTTGGAATCCTCTCGAGGTTTATGCAAAAGCCTTGTGAGGGTCACTTTTCTATTGCAAAAAGAGTTCTAAAGTACTTGAAGGGAACTCAAGACTTTGGACTCAAGTATACACAGGTGGATGAATTTGGCTTGATTGGATACTCTGATTCAGATTTTGATGGAGATAAAGAAACTGGAGTATCTACTTCAGGTTATGTTATGAGTCTTGGATTAAGGTTTGTCTCCTGGAGGTCACACAAATAATCAGTTCCAACATATTCCACAATTGAGGCAGAATATGTGGCAAAAACTGAAGCAACAAAGGAAATTGTGTGGCTCAAGAAAATTATGGAAGATTTGCAGAAGAAACAAATGCATTCAACTCCTATTTTTATAGACAACACTTCTGCAATAAATTTGGCCAAGAACCCAAAGTTCCATGATCGAACCAAGCACATAAATACAAAATACCATCTTATTCGACATCATGTTGAGGCCAAAACAATCCACCTACGATATTGTTCTACAATTGAGCATATTGCAGACATCTTCATCGAAGCACTTGGAAGAGAAAAGTTTTAAAGATTCAGAATGATGCTTGGACTCACCAGCATCCCTTCATATTAAGGGGGGGAATGTTGAACACCTAATATTTGGGATTGGGAATCCTATGTAAATATTGTAAATAGAAAAATAAGAGAAGCTGGAAGACAAAGAGACATTGGGAGATGAAACCCAATAGTCTCCCTCTCCTTGTATATAGTCATATTCTATCTTAATGCAAATGAAAGAAGCTATTCGTGGAGTTACTACTGGTGTGACTTTATTGAATCCATATTCGTTTTCTCATCCATACTACCACTCTCTCGCTATATCTCTATCATGTGCCCATCCATACCTTGATATGGCCTTCCAACAACATTTTCACTTAGTATATCCACACAATCTCTCATTAACACAACTTTTATCAATTTAGTGGGCATTATTATCCTTTATCATGGCCAACATAGCCTTTCACTACACATGCACAATCTTTTCCTAAAAGCTTCTCCATGACCTCCAAAACCTAATTTACCTAAACTTGGCTATGATACGAGTTGTTAGGATCACAAAACTGAGAGAAATGGTGGTGTCTAAAGACACTATTGTTGGGATCCCACTAGTCACTAGGACAAATTTATCGTGAGTGTTTGTGCCTTTAAATAGGCTTTTTTCCATATGAATACCATGGGTAAAACCATAGACTCCAATAAACTTAAAGCTTGAAAATCGTTGGTAATTTAACCAGGTCAAGTTTACCCAAACCACCCTGATATATAAAAAGTCCATGATCTCAAATAAATATAATATCTGGTATTCCTTTAATATCTAGAATAACCCCACTTAGACTTTCCTTAAAATTTTAAGAAATTTATAATATTTTGTTTAATTCTAAAGTAGCAATCATCATTAAAAAAAGAAAGAAAGAAAGAAAGATAATAGTCCAAAATAAATTATATAAAATAAAGATGAAAAATAAAGTTCTCTACAACACCACCCACATCCACCTTTATCTATGTAAAAAAAAAATCATAAACATTTCACTCTCCACTTTCATGAGTATGTTTCAGACATTTTCATAACCATTGTTTTTCATCGTCACTAACATGCCTCACATTTCCTTATAACCATTTACATTTTCAAGTTAAAATTGTCTCCAAATTAGTCAGTAAAATTACATAATTTAAACTTTATAGTTAATTATATATAAAATAGGTTACAATAATGTAGAACAACACTTTTTATCCTCTCTTTTTTAAATAATTGAAAATGTAATATTTATATGTTGAATTTAAACTAAAAAAATTTCATTATGTGAATTTATACTTGTTTAGATCCATTTTAATTTTGGATCTATTAAGCATCTAGAGGAATCAAATTTTTTAAGATGCAAACTTTTTTTAAAGTGAAAAAAAATTACACCTTTTATGCCCTTGGTAGATTCAGAGTTAAGATGGATCTAATTTGTGTATCTAAGTATAACATTGAACTAAAATGGATTTAGGCTAGTTTAATTTTCCCTTAAATAAGTTATATTACACATGAATACCATGGATCATTTTTATTATCTATTTTTTATAAGATTATTTTTATTTCTTATTTTTATTTTATTTTCACCAAGTTAAAATGTGTACATTACATTAAGTTACACATATCTACTATATTTTAATTTTATTTTTACCAAGACAAAATGTTTACATTACATTACATTAAGTTATGTTAGACATCTCTAGCATACTGGAAAGCACCTCTCATCCCAATAAAAATTAGTAATTTTATTAAAAATAAAAAATATTATATTCAAAATCTAGAATCCCAAAACTATGAATGCTAAATTATTTTACTTTAATTATTAGTTTACTTTAGTTTAATTTAATTTTAATTTTATGTTTATGGAATTTGAGCAACTCAAATGTTAAACTTGACAAGATAGAATTCCAAAACAAAACATTACAACATATTTACCATACTACAAAAATATTTACAATATTAAACTGGAAAGTGCCTCTTAATATAAAAATATATTACAATCTTTACCCTATAATCTCAATGCACTACAACATTTTCTATATGCTTCTTTATACAATTTAAAATTAGATAATTTGTATGATACAAATTTGAAAAAACATCCAACTTAATATTAATTTATGACTGGAATATTAAGATGAATATGCAATGACACAATGCATTGAAAAAGCATGGTACATTCAAAAGTTAGTCTCCATAAATGCTAGTTGATGCTAAAGCATTATGGTAAGGACAATAATAAATAACAATGCCTGGTAAGGGAGAATTTCAAGATATTGAGTATGGTATACCAAATTTGGAGGATATACATATGGGCATCATCCCCATACTTAGACACCTAGCGAAGGTTCATCATATGAAATCATGAATATGTATAATTTGCAAAATAATATTATAATTAGACACCTAGCTAAGGTTGTCATCATATGAAACCATGAATATGTATAATTTACAAAATAATATCATGTGGCAAACATAATTTGAAAATATGGATGATTTTTCATATCATCGTGTTTATTTTAATGTATTAAATAGGGGGAAAATGATGAATTGATAATTGTATAAATAGTAGTACAAGAGGATTTGTGTTGATATTGATTTTAGAATATAATTTTATGATTTCCTCTATTTTACTAAGGAGCTTAAGTTGGTATTTGGCTTAAAAAATTTTGGAAATTTTCACAATAGTATAAATTGAAACAAAGTACTCTTTTATAAAGTTGATATGATATGATATGATATTTTAATGTTCACGAGACTAAAACTTGTCAATGGGACTACCAATTTCTTTGTTTTTTTCTTTATGCAATTCAATCCTTTTCTTACTCAAATTGATGATGAGCTGACTCAACCTTATAACAGTTGGTGTTCATTTTAGGAAATTTAATGATTCTTTCGAAATTGTATAAGGTAAAACAAAAAATCCTTCTAGGGCCTTGGCATTAATCCCCATAGTTTTAGTGGACATCTAGATAAGGGTACCATCATTTAAAACCATGGATGTGTTTAATGTGCAGGACAATACTATGCAATTAAAAAATATGGGCGATTTTTCATGTCATGTCTATTGTATAAAGGGCAGTACAAGAGGGAAAAGTTAAATTAATAATTTTATAAAATGGAGTACAAGAGGGCCCATGGTGTTAGTCCTAGAATTTAGTTTCAAAATTGTAAGTGGAATCAAAGTACCTTTTCTGGGGTCCAAGTTGGCGTTGGTTCTAGAAAGCTTTAAGATTCTCTTACAATTGTACAAGTGGAGATAAATTAGTGGAGATAAATTAGGCTCATGTTGGTGTTGGTTCAAGAAAGCTTTAAGATTCTCTTACAATTGTACAAGTGGAGCCTAATGGTACAAGTGGAGATTCTCTTACAATTGTACAAGTGGAGCCTAATTGTACAAGTGGAGATAAATTAGTGGAGATAAGTTAGGCTCGTGTTGGTGTTGGTTCTAGAAAGCTTTAAGATTCTCTTACAATTGTACAAGTGGAGCCTAATTGTACAAGTGGAGATAAATTAGGCTCATGTTGGTGTTGGTGTTAGAAAGCTTAAGAATTCTCTCACAACTCTATGGGTAGAAATAAAGTATCTTTCCAAGATTTTACAAATTTTATTTTAAAACTCATTTTATGAGTAGAAAAAAATATTTACATTTCGTATTTTAATATTTAATAAATAAAAATCTTAATTGTAAAATTTTCAATTAAGATTTTACAAAATAGGCTCCCAAGATTTTACAAATTTAGTTAATTTTTTTAATTAAAATAAAATATCTATTTTTAACAATTTAATATTAAAAAAATTAATATTAAATTATATTTTCCTTTTCTTCCTTCCATCAGCAAAACCACGTGATTTAATATCAAATTATATTAATATTAAATTATAATAATATCAAATTAAAAAATATATATCAAAATATATTAATATTAAATTAATATTGATTTACCAAATGGACCTCGAAAACCTTATTCAAAATTTTGAAGAGGTTTATTGTGTTCATATGGTACTTTTCTTTCTTTTAATTGTTTCATATCATATTTTTCTTTCTTTTAATTCAAATTAAACTTTGTAATTAAAAAATACAATAGAATTAAATTAAATTAATGTAATAATATTTTTAATCATAAATTTACTAGATAATTTAATTAGTATTTTATGTATTATGAATTATTATGTAAATCATGGTATTTTTTGTATTATGAATTATTATGTATATTATAAATTTAAAATTTAAATTTTAGTTTCTCAAATTTAAATAAATAAATTAAAAAAAATATATATATATATATATATATATTATTATTATTAAATAAATCTTATTTTTAATTTGAATAAAATTTTTAAAATGTTAATTTAATTATTATTAATTATTAGGAAGATTGTAGGTAATCTTTATCACATAATATCTATCAAATATTTTCAATTATACTGATAGGTGTGTTTATTTTGGAACAAGGCTTCCTGAATTTTAATTTAATTATCAATAATTAGTAGGTGAATGGTAGGAATTTAATTTCCACAAAATATTCTTAATAGTATACACAAATCAAAAGTTGAGATTTATCTCCAAAGTAGTTATGTGGCTTTTACCCTTTTAATCTAATTAAATTGATTAATCAGAAAAAAAGAAAAAAAAAATAGCATATGAATCATTCTATATGAATTGAGTTATGGTTTTTGGGGCATGTAGAATTGATAGACTATGAGATTGAGCTATGGTATTGTAACAAAGCATATTTATAAATTAACAATTTCCATGATAAAATAAGGGCAAATCTCCATAGTTAAGAATCTTCTTCCATGTTTTTAAAAAAATATATATGTTTAAATTATATATCAATTCATTTTAATAATAATAATAATAATAAAAAGTTACACTTTAGTTAATTTTTATGATTTTTTTATTTTTATTTTAGCAAAGTGAGATGTATTATGAAGTAAGCGTTTTGATGATTATTATGGATTGAAATGCATGATTCAAATGTGTGTTCACATTTATTAGCTATTTAATTTATATGGTTGCACTAATAATAATCAAGATAAAAGATTGAAATTTATTTGGTTATATCATTTTTGTTTTTCAATTTAATTTTAAAAAACACATTACTATGTTATTTTTATAGCATGTTTTTTTAAATGTATATATTCATTAACTCATAATAATAATAATAATAATAAAAGTTATAATCTAATCAATTTTTATGCTCTTTTTTTTTTTTTTTTACAAAGTGAGATATATTATAAGTGTTTTGATTCCTATTGATACTTATCAACCATTTAATTTATGGTGTCGAGTTAATAACTAATTTAAATTAAACCTTTCAAAAAATCTAAATCATGTATCGAAGAAAAAGTTCCAAACTCCACAGGTTGGATAGATGTTCAAAAGAAAAGGAAAGAAAGAATATATTAGAGCCACTCAGTGATCACAGATTGTCCTCATGTTTTCTTAGTATGTTTGTATCAGTCCCAAGAAGCTCCTGTAGAATTTTACTTACTAAAAGAAAAAGAAAACAACAATTTTGTAATTTATAATTTTCCTAATCTATGATTATTGTTTATATAATATTGCATAATTTTTGTATTAAAAAATTTAAAATGCATTTTATAAATTAAGTGGAAGAGATATACTAGTTAATAAATTTTAAAAATGTTGTCAAAGGAACTTAGCTCAAGTGATATGGGTCACTATTTGTGTCCTAAGTAGCATGTGTTCAAACAAGTGGTAGTCATTTCTACAAAATTGCTTATTTTGCTTAGTGGAATGTACTCATTATTGTTTAAAAGATAATTCAATTTTAAAAATAATATATATATTAAAATAAGAGATACCAATTTTCTTGTAAATACTATCAAAGGTAAAATCACTTTTTAATCTTCAAGTAAATCTTAAAATTATGCCTAATTAGTCAAAAACTAAATTCCTTAAATATAAGAAAATAGACATTTCCATCCCAATAAATATGTTAATAAATGAATTAATTAACATTTATGAATAGCAACCAACCATAATTTTAATCACTATAATCACTATTAATTAAGAAAAGTAAGTTTTCTTTAAATAATACAAATGATACATTTAAGACTTTTGTGATCCATAATGTAGATAAAAGTACTTTCAGAAAAATCACATTATTAAATTAACATTTATCCAAAAATACTTTTATCTATAATACAAATGAATTAATTAACATTTATGAATAACAACTAACCATAATCATAATCATAATCACTATAATCAGTTTTAATTGAGAAATAAATTATGATAGATTTTATAACCTTAATTATAAAATGAAAATTATATTTGAACTATAAACTTTCCAATAAAAAATAATCGATTTTAAAATTCTGGCCTCGTTTAGGCTCCATGCGGTTTAATGGCCATGGAAACCAAAATTCGTGAACCTGCATTAAAAACAAAGGGGCCTCAACTTTTAATATTCCAGTCAATTTACAGGGAATGATTGTTACAATTTACGTTAATTGAAAATTTTGAAAATGATGGAAGCCTGCATCATGCACTTAACAAAAGCCTCCATGGAAGCTCAAGGTTTGGGAGCTTTATAGGCTCAATGGATGTCTAAATTGAACGAAACGACCGACTTTTGGGCTCAAATTTGTTTTGTTTTTGGGAGCCAACATCATCTTAGTGTATACTATTTAAGTTTTTTCTTATGTTTGGGAGCCAACATCATCTTAGGGTATATTATTTAAGTTTTTCCCTAAATAATGGGAATAAATAGTTGAGATAGTTTGAGTTTCTTTCATTTATTAAGCTCAAGGATGGTATAAAAGTTATAATTTGTAGTGCTAAATTTATGTTTTTTTTTTTAATGGTTGATATCAAATGGAATTTGTTTTGGAGATTTGGATTCTAACTGTCCTTAAAAAAATTCATTTGATTAATTCTAGGTAAGGATGGAGTACATGTTTTGATTAATATATTAAATTAGTAAGTTGTAGAAATTAGTTTTTGCTTTAGGGTTTCATTACAAGCAAAGTGAGTCATAAGATTTAGAAGAGAAAATAGAAGGGTTTTTGTTTGAAATTTATATTAAATTAGTAAGTTGAAGAAATTAGTCCTTGTTCTAGGGTTTCATTACAAGCAACATGAGTCTTAAAATGTAGAGGAGAAAGTAGAAAGGTTTTTGTTTTTTATCTAATCATATAGAAATGTATAGGGTTTAACACTTTAGAGCTTCTAAGTTTGCATCCCTAAACATATTTGTCTTTCATGTCTAAAGGGGCCAAGAAGAAGATGATCATGATTTTATATGCAGGGAAATATAGATTAATCTTGCAAGTTGTAGGAATTGACTTATACCCTAGTTTTTTCAAAGTTAAATAGTGAAAGTTGTAGAGTGTTAAAGGAGAGGATTAATAGAATATTTTGGAGAAAAAATATCACTTTTTCTCTCTTTATGGGAAAGAATTTGACAACAAATTAGTAAACTTTGTTTCTTACTATATATATATATATATATATATAAAGACTTGCATTGTATTTAAGGAGTTAGAATTTTGTAGGCATTTAAATGTTTAGTTATTGAATTGCATTTACCTTGTTATTTGTGGAATGCGCATAATCCCAACTAAATATAATATTTTGTGATCATGAGATATCTACAATGATTTTACTCCTAAACCTATTGCCACCTTTATACCTTCCTTATAATATTAATGATTTATAAAGTTCTACTTAATTGCAAAATAATAATAACTATAAAAGTAAGAGGGATAGTTGAGAATAAAATGAAAATAGAGAATAAAATTCTCTACACACTTTTACCATCTACACTCCCCTCCACTTTCATAAATATATAAAAAATAAAATTTCTTATATAATTTCACTCTCCTAGAAATCTTTATTATTTTCCCTAACCATTTAATTTTCACTCTTATTAACGTATCTCACACTTCTTTAGACTTGTTTTCTCAAATTACTTCCATAATTTAAACTTTATCAACATTTAAACCCACTGCAATATAACATTTAAACTTTATCAACATTTAAACCCAATGCAATATAACATTTTCCTTTATCCCTCCTTAGACAGTGTATGTTATTAATTTATAACTATAACCTATATAATTATTAAGCTGAATAAATGATGACGTAATTGATTGAAAAGCATGGTACAATCAAAAGTTACTCTCCATAAATGCTTGCATTTCAAAAATGAGTTGATGCCAAAGCATTATGAAGGTACACTAATAAATAAATAAATAATTAAGTGTCTACCATTATAATGGAGAATCTCAATATCTTGAGCATGCCATACAAAATGTGGACAAGCAGCATATGGGCATCATCCACATCTAGGTAGGTAAGGTTATTATCATATCAAATTATAGTTGTGTGTAGTGTGTGGAATAATAATACGGGGTAGAGTTGAGAAGATATAATTTGAAATATGGGTTGTTTTTAATTTTTATTTTAAGATTTTTCAAAATTATGATGGAATAAGTTGATTTTTTTTTTTTAATAAATAGAAATTTATATTAATAAAGGTGGATTTTTTTGGTATGAAATTATTATAATTTTTCTAAAAATATGAATTATAGTTATTTCTTGAAGGTTTGGGTTAGAACATGCAAAATCAATCTAAAACCTTATGAGAGGACATTTTGCTATAAGAAATTTGTTCTCATTCCAACTATAAACTTTCCAAAAGACTCTTAGAATCTAGATAAGTTTACAACTCATTCTCAACTTAACTTTTTAGCTTTGTGTGAATTTTCATTTTTTTTAAGAATTACTTTTCATCTTTTTCCCTAATTCAGTCCAACCCAAGTTTTTTGTTGATTCTGACAAATCCCCCTTCTTTGGTGAATTTCTGCAAGTAGTTTCCTTCTTTTGGCCCGAAGAAGAATATTCCACTTCTGCTCGATCTGCCACAATGGAGCCTTCCCATTGTTAACTTTTGAAGAAACGCACCAAGACGATTTGAGATTTGCAATTATGATATTGCCCTGGTTTAGAATTAGGATTTTAGTCTCAATAATCTTTTTTCCACGATGAATCTTTAGAGAAGCAATTAAATTACTAGTTTTATCTATGGAACCGAAAACCTCTACACCGTTATTTATCTTTACTTGATTTGCAGCTGAAACTTCTCGATCCCGAGGAGGATCGGCCTTGAGATCTAATAATTTTATACCATTTTGTGGGAGGCCTCATTGCAATGAATTAGATGGGGATCCTCCTTTGAAATTGTGTAATGATCAGGATTTGCACCTGCCCACCATCTTGGTTTTCAATTGGAGTTCTTTGTTTTGAGCTTCTCAACTTCGGGACAAGTTTTGACATTGTGCCAAGTCTCATAGCAAGCTCTACAATGAAAAATAGAAGTTTTTGTAATCCATATTTTGCACCCATGAATAATCAGGTCCAATTAGCTTAATTTCAACAAGAAATCCTTTGTTGAAATCCATTTCCACACAAATGCGAGCATGTGTGGGCTTCAGATAACATTTTGTGTCTTCGCTTAGACAATAAAATTTTTCTAGGGCAATACCATTTGAAGTAAAGTAGCTAGATTCCACATATGCAAAGGAAGGTTGGGGAGCCTTACCCAAACTGAAGCAGACGAAATTGATGTTGAAAGATGATCAAAAGAGAGGAACCAAGGTTGCATAGAGAGCCATGCACTGCCCTAGAACCATGGACCAAAATCAACAATAAGTGCTCGATCATCAACTTTGTCAAATATTGTGATGAACAAACCTCTTTCCAGAGGGTATATGTTTAAATCATTAGAAATAATGGACTTTCACTGCTCAAATAATCCAAGAATTGAGGTCTATAAGCCTTGGCCACAAGTCTTTGAACTTGCAAATCAGACCCACCTTAAAGAAAAAATTTGCTTCACACAAATCTATATCCCTTAAGGGAACCTCAATCGATTGAGCTTCAATAATAGAAATCCCTGAAGAAGAGGATCTAGAGACATGGATCAACAAATCACAACAAGAGGATTTCACCAAATCACTTAAGGAAAAGGGGGTGCCAACTGACGAGATCCCTCTTGGCATGGAGGAGCAGTGCTGAAATCACCAAGAGCTAATACAGATGACAAAGTTGAGCTGACCAAAAAAGTTGCAGAGGAGTTTGCAATGCCCATGGTCGCATTAGGCACTGAAGTAGAGGTCAATCAGCCAACCACAGAGGAAGAAAATCTCTTTCCCAAAACAAGAAATGCAGACATGCTTCTGGTCATTGAAGACGACAAGATTGGGGAATGAACTAAGGTAATATATGAGAGCACAAGAGAGCTTGAGGATTCAGGTGCAAATAGAGCTAGAAGTGCCACCATCTAAATGAACTTTGAGATGGAAGGGAGAAGCGGTTGGCTAAGGCAAAACCTTAGACTTCACACCAAAGAAATGCAACTCCATTTAAAGCTTGATGTGGGTTTAAGTTTATTTTGATCCTGAAAAGCTTTGGTATATTTTCCCAATTTTATAAGTGGAAACAAAATATATTTTTGGAGGGATCATGTTGGTATTAGTCTCAAGAGGTTTTAAGTATTTTTTCATAATTATAAAAGTAGAAACAAAACACCCTTCCAAAACCTTACATATTTACATCAACCCTCTTAGTTTTAATGGACACAGAGGTAAATCTACCATCGTCTATGTGTAATGCGAAGGCAAATCTACCATCGTCTGTGTAATGCAAGGAACAATATGCAGTAGAGTTAAGAAAAATACAATTTAAACCTGAGTGATTTTTCATGTCATGTATATTCTCATGTATCAAACAAAAAGAGAATGTTTAAATAGAGGTCAATGCAAGGGGTTCATGTTGATGTTGTTCTTAGAATTTGGTTTTAGGATTCTCTCATCACTGTAAGTGGAGATGGAGTATCCTTTTTAAGGGCCCGTGTTGGTGTTGGTCCTAGAAAGTTCTAACCATCTTTGACATTTGTGCAATTAAAAATAAGGTAGCTTTTTAAAGAGCTTATGTTGGTATTGGTATCACGAAAGTCAAGGATTAACTCACAATTGTATAAGTAAAAACAAAATATATTTCTAGAGTCTTACAAATTTCATGCCAAGACTCATTTTAAGGGTACGATAAAGAGATTACTTAGAAGGTTTATGAATTTTATTTGTATGTTAAAAAAGTATTTAAGAGAAGTGTAACTTGTTTTTGAATCATCATACCATTACTATTGTTGAATTAAAAGTAAGAAAAGCTTTCCAAAACCAACATAGTTTTATGGAGTTGTAATGTGAGAATTATGTTGAAATATTTTTATTTTTTTTTAATTGGCTCGACCCATAGCAGATTTGAACTCAAGCAATTATCCATAGAGTTGCCCAATACACATTTAAATTTAAATTTTTAATTTAAATATAAATTAAATCAATTTTTAAAAAAATTTACATTTTCATCATTTCACGTATCTTAAAAAAACCAACTTTTCATAATTTAATAAATACACTAATTTATAATGTAATAACCTTGAAACACAAAAATAAAAAACAAACAATATGTTTTAGTTTTCATTAATAAACAATGATATTTTTGTTACAACATTCTCCACATCTAAATATTATTAATATTTTTAATTATATTTAATATTATTTAAAAAATAATAATATAATAAATTATAATATAAATAAATTAGAAATAAATAAATAAATAAAAACAATTAATTATAAAATATTTAAGTATTAAGTGAACTATTTAAAAATTATGAAAAATTAATGGATTAACTCTTATTGAAATGGTCATTAGTAAATAACTTAGTTAACACAGTTAAATTTCAAAAATAATATCTAATATAAAATATTATATTATAGTTAATTTTATTAATATAAAAATTTAAAACAATGTTATGTTATTAATAAACATTTTTAAATTAAAATTTATAAAAATATATATATTTTAAATATATAATTAAATTTATTCAAACCATATAAAAAAAATATCCAGTTTCTAAATAAAAACAATTATTTATAAAAATTAGTAATATATTTAAATAATAATTTAAAGTTATGTGGGCTTTATAACCCGATTAAATGAATTAAATGAGTTTAAAAAAAACGTTATAAATGAGAAAACAAATATAATTTAATTATTTTTTAAATTAGTTTAGTTAATATATTTTAAATACTTAAGCCAACTAACATTGGTAAAAAACACTTTAGTTTATTGTTTTTTTACAATATTGTTAATGATTTTAATTTTATAATTGGGAGGTTTTTAAGTTTGGTTGTTATTTATATGATATTGTATAAATATTTGTATTGAAAAAGTAAATTGCATTGTTATTTAATGTATATGATATTGTATAAATTTTTGTATTTGAAAAAGAAAAGTGTAACATTAATAAATTAAATCCATCAAAATAACATTAATTTTAATGGAAGATGATTTAATAAAAAATTTAATATAAATTTATATTAAAATAAAAATTTAAAATGTTTAAAATAAATTTGAATTATTTAAAATTTTTAATATAAATTTATATTAAAAATAAAAATTTAAAATGTTTAAGATAGATTAAATTAGTTTTAAGGATATATAATTATAACAAATTAAAAAAATTAAAATTAAAATTAATAATAATAATAACATTAACATTCATGAATTAGTAAATTAAAATTAATAATAATAATAACATTAACATTCATGAATTAGTAAATTAAAATTAATAATAATAATAATTTCCAGTAAGTATAGAAAATCTATAGGATATGGTGTTTGTGTGAGAGCTCTAATAGGGTTTAGTACTATCATTTTTCTTTGACGACGTCGACTTTCTGCAGAACTTGCATCCTCTGATTTGGATGCGTGTGCACAAGCCCTTCAGTGTTGTACTGACAGGTGATCGATCCAAACAATGATTGGCCCCTCGTTGCGACAGGAGGGGTCGTTGACCTTTAAATATGTGGTGAACCGCACTCCCTTCGTCCAGGGCCGCCCAAATAATGGATCAATGAGCACCAATGCCACTTCGGAAACCCCTGCGATGGGAACTCAATGGAAAGCCAAAGAAATGCGCAACCAATATTGAGCTTCGAATCTGAGCCAAAGGATTTTTTATTGTTTTCTTTGAAGATCTCGAATATAGGAAGAGAATATTTGAGAATGGATCATATTTCATGGGCAATGCGGGCCTATTCCTTCGATACTGGGAAGAATGCTATAACCTGGATAAGGAAGAATTTATAGTTGTGCCAATCTGGGTCCGGCTGTACTCACTGCCATCTAACTTCTAGGGACCGGACATCCTGGAAGGGATTGGAAATTCCATTGGCTAATTTGTCAAGATCTTAGAGATCACAAAGTGAAGGAAGCACACTGCCTATTTCATCATCTGCATCCACATGAATATCTCCCAACCCCTCCGTGAATCGATAGATCTGATCTATCACGACAATACCTAGATCCAACTACTCGATTATGAGCGTGTCCCGTTCAAAATTCTAGGATGTCATGAGTATGGCCACCTCTTCCAATATTTCCCACTGACCCTAGCGGAAAAAGCCAAACTTGCAGCTCATTTTCGAGATGAATAGGGATTCCAACAAGTGAATAGGAGGCAAGCCCATCCCAATCACCCCCAGACGTCACAAAATTAGACTCGCCTTGGGCATCAGGAGGCTCCCCAAACTCGACCTAAACAAACCTCGCAAACTCTGGCTCCATCGAAGCCTTCTGGGTCAAACAACCCTTTTGCAGTCCTAGCATTGGAAGAAGCAGATCCAACCCTGGTACATGCACATGAGGCACCCTCCTCCTCTAAGGAAATACCCCAATCCATGGAGGTGGATAAACAACTCATAGTCCCAAGAGAAAATATGGTCTTCAAGAGGGAAATCCCAGAACACACAGAGGTTGATCGATTGGTCAAATAAATACTCCTCAACATAAGCTGGATCCTTGAAGCAGAAGAGAAGTAAAATGGACTACAAACCGAGGAAAAGAAAACGTTAGAGATATTCAAGCTATGGAGAAAAGCAGATGTCAATGAAATCCTAGCTAATCAAATTTCCCACTTTGGTCACCTATTTACTCAATGGTCAACCCGCTATGGCTGCTCAGAGTCAGACCTAAGAGGGGTAGGCAAAGACAACAATGTCATGACCCTAGCCCTTCTGGATCTTTTGGGAACACAAAAAATTAATAAGGGAAAGAAATCAACAAAGGAGTTAATTCGAGAAGTTGGAGAATTATTGTTGAACTCGAGACAAATGGGAAAAATGACATATTACTTTCCCAGATCCATCTCTCCATCCCAATGAAGATAATATCTTGGAACATAGGGGGCTTCAATAGCCCAGGGAAGATTTGCTCCCTTAAAAAAAAAAAATTGGTAAGTACAAACAAGAGATATTCCTTCTGTAAGAAATCAAGGCAACTCATGAAAAGGTCAAGGAAAATAGCAAGTGTTGCTGGAGGAATAGTCAGGCCATGTCTATAGAGGCAGCTGGAGCAACGGGAGGTATTTCGATCCTCTGGGACCAAGGAAAATTCATTCTATCAGGCTGGGTGGGAACAAGGTTCTCTCTGTAAGCATCTTATTGCTTAATTAGCGAGCAACGATGGATGAGCTTGACTACAGTATATGGCCCTCCCACGCACCGTGAAAAATCCATGTTTCTGTCTCATCTACAATGATTGAGTTACTCCTGGGCAAAGGAAGATTAGATATTGGGGGGTGATTTCAATATGATTAGGAGTCTAGATGAGAAGAGATGGGGAGTTTGCAAGCTAGAGCCCTCATCTCAAGAGTTCAATGACACAATTGAGGACTTGCATCTGGTTTACGTCCTTCCTCAACAAGGACTACATACTTGGAATAACCATCGTGGAGGCCCCAATCAGATTGCATGTCAGTTGGATCAGTTCCTTTTATATGAGCATCTTATGCTGCAAGACCCTCGGATAATCTCAGATATCCTGCCATTTGTGGGATCAGACCATTGACCTATCAGCATAGATCTAACCTCATCATCCACCCTACCGAAAAAACCCTTCGGGTTTGAAAGTTTTTGGTTGCACC
This sequence comes from Pinus albicaulis, assembly GCA_034641835.2. Taxonomy (NCBI): domain Eukaryota; kingdom Viridiplantae; phylum Streptophyta; class Pinopsida; order Pinales; family Pinaceae; genus Pinus; species Pinus albicaulis. The sequence goes on from CM076579.1 coordinate 1,275,803,540, forward strand.
ATCTGAGGTTCCTGGACAAGATTGAAGCCTGGTGGACATCTATGGTCAACCCACTAGGAAACAAGATACAATCCTTTTAAAAGAAGCTCCAGGTCTTAAAGACCGAGATCAAGATAGAGAACCGAGAAGAGTTTTGGAACATCTTCGAGGAGAAGTGCATGTTGGAGGCTCGTATGGAATAAATGGAAAGATCCATTATTCAAGAAGGTCGATCTCAAGAGCTGGCAGAAGCAGAGGAGTATCTTTCTCAAGATCTAGAGGAGAGGCAACAACGGGAGGAAATATTATGGCGATAGAAGTTGAGGATCCAATGGATTCGAGAAGGAGAATGAAACTCCAAATTCTTCCATAGATCTATGATACACCATCGTCAGCACAACAAAATATCCCATATGTAGAGCTCATATGGAACTCGACTAGAAAAACAAAAATATATAGAGGAAGAATTGAAAACCTTATTTCCCTCTTTGTTGCAAGATAAAGGCTACGATCATTCTGATGCCATGAGGACGATCATTCAACACATTCCTTCTTTGGTCTCTGGAGAACAGAATGAGACTCTCCGCAGCCATATCACACTCAATGAAGTGGAAGAGGTTGTTAAGGCCCTACCCATGAGCAAGGCACCTAACCTGGATGGGTTCACCTCGGAATTCTTCAAAGTTAGGTGGTCGTTGCTGGGGCAGGATATCTTGGATTTAGTAGAGGAATCATGACAACTAAGACATGTATGGTCCAACTTGAATGCCACCTTTATAATCCTCATACCTAAATCTCAAGAGGAAACAGGGCCAAGTGAATTCCACCCCATCGCTCTCTGTAATGTTATTTATAAAATTATTTCTTCCATCATGGTTCACCGATTGAAACCTCTTCTCCATCACATCATCAGTCATGAATAATCAGGATTTGTGGAGGGATGCCAAATTCTTAATGGGATTTTCTCAGCTCATGAAACCATTCACTCCATGAAGGCACAAAAGTCCAGGGGGATGATTATGAAACTTGACCTATCTAAAGCCTATGACCACTTGAACTGGGACTATCTACTAGAAGTCTTGCAAGACTTTGGCTTTATAGCAGACTGGATCCCGTGGATTAGGTCCATGATCTTCACTCTATTTTACTCCATTCTAGTTAATGGTTCCCCCACTTCAACCTTCAGACCATCCCGTGGAATCCGATAGGGGGACCCAATATCCCCATTCCTTTTCATTATAGCGGCAGAAGGCTTGGGGAGGGTAAGAAAAGCGGCTAAGCAATCCCACTTTTTGGAAGGCCTCCATCTGCCTAGAAAAATTGTGGATATGACCCACCAACAGTTTGTGGATGATAATCTCCTCTTCGGGTAGGCCATGCTAAGAGAAGAAAATTTGCTAAACACAATTCTAGAAGACTTCCAAGACGCGTTAGGTATGCTACTAAATAAAATCCAGTCGAACATTTGCTTCTTCCATACTCCTAGACCTGTGAAATTCTACTTGGCTATAATCATGGGCTTCAACATAGGATCCCTCCCCTCTAAATATCTTGGAGTTCCCCTTATTTTCAACCCACTTTGCATTGCCCCCTGGAAAAATTTGTTTCCCAATCTCACTAGTAAGCTCTCCAATTGTACCTTTCATGTTCTTAATCTAACCGAGAGAGCGACACTCTTTAAGTATGTCTTACAAGGCATGCCAATGTACGAACTGTCTGCCCTTCCCTTGCCTAAATGCATCTACTCTGAGCTATCAAAAATATTTCAAATATTTCACTGGAGTGGATCATTTGACGACAGGAAATGGCCCCTAGTGGCGTGGCCAAAGCTATGCCTCCCAAAACTAATTGGAGGGTTGAGCCTAAGAGATCATGTTGTCCTCAATGCCACCTTGGGGGAAAAACTTTGGTGGAGATGGATAAAAGGAGGAGAAGAGCTTTGGAAGTTAATTTGGACTAAAAAATATGGATAGGGGAAAACCAAGGAGGAGTTGATTCGTGATCCTCATCATTGAACTGGCTCATCTATCTGGAATTTAGCTAACACCAACAATGATTTGTTCAGCGAGCATCACTTATGGTAGACCCTCTCTACCCCAATCCCCTGCCTCCTTATCCCCTCCCTCATAGGGGTGCATTCAGATAAATTTTGATGGTGCTTCTAAAGGAAATCCCTACCTGGTTGTATATGGGGGGATTTTGCGTGACTCCATAGGATCCCCATGTGTCACCTTTGCAGGATCAAGTGGGACAAGGACAAACAATGTGGAAAAGTTATCAAAGATGGAAGCAGGTCTTAAATTGGCTTCACAACTCCGTTATGAAAGAATTCACATTGTAGGGGACTCTCGCCTTATTCTAGACACGGTACAAAGGATAATAAATGGCTAAAATCCTCAGAAGGTGGCCAAAATCTGGCTACTGGAAGCCCAAATCTACTGGATCCAAAGTTCCCTCAAATCATTTGAATACGCTTCCACAGGTCATGTGTTGCGATCTGGAAACAAGGTAGCTGCTTGGGCGGGCATCATTTCTAAAGTGGACCTTGACCCAAGAGAGCTTAAAACTTTGCAGTCCATTATGGAAGCAGATCTCAGAGTCCCTTATGGGGGTGTCTTGTCACAATGCCAAATGGTGGTTGAGAGACCGGGAGGGTCCGACTTGTAGCCACACACCAAGATGGAGCAATCATAGCACGCATGATTGAGATAATGGCCCATAATTCTATGTATTGTCACGATGGGTTGAGGAAGAGATCAAGGGAGGAGATGCAGATCGCATTCAGTAACGGTTGGGCGATTGTGTGTTTGTCGTGGGAGAGACCACCCTATGCTGCAATGTCTTCTCTCAAGCCATGGCTTGAGCCTCATGTGTAGGTTATGAGCTCGAGAAACAATGAAATTGTGAGCTGGGTATGGTTATTTTTGTGACCGTGGGATCCTAGAAGTCGGTCTTTTGATGTGAAGTGCGCAGTAGTGGAGGTATCCTCGGCTCTGCGAGTGGTGGGAGAAAATCCCAATTGAACGGATCTATCAGGTGGTGAACGAATCTAGGTGGTGGTGCAGCTTGTGGTGACTATGGATGAGGCAGGGGAGTGGTATTGGAGCGGGATCAGGTGGCGCTCTAGAGAATTTTCATCTTGGTGCATCCGTAGATATAGAAGTCCTTCAGCAGAAATAAGGGAAGGGGAGTGAATTCTTGGGATTGTAGTCGTGGCTAGCAAGCTTGTAGGTATCGGCGACAGGGCGAGCAGGGTGGGTCTCTGCACTGGTAATTCAAGCAGAGGTAAGGCATCCTGCGTGGGTGAAGATTTTTCTTTCCCAGTGGGAACACAGAGTGGGTGTAGGGGCTGCATGCTGTGAAAATGAGGCAAAGTTCGCAGAGGTGGCCTCAGATGTGACATGGAGGAAATGAGACCGAACGTGGAACCGATCTTAGAATCAGAGTCCATGGAGAGCCATAATTTGGTGGCATCTATGGTGATTTCTCCATCTCGTTCTTAGGGACAAGTCGAAGCTCCAGTCACCCTAAATGTGATATCAGCCCAACTCCAACACATTTAGCTCAATTTGGACAAAATCCGGGAGCAAAGGTATGAAGAACGCAATGTGATTATTGCTTACATAAATGATATACAACACATGCAGAATGAAACTATGGAAACTTTGGAGAGTCTACGATGTCAACTAAGGCGTTCCCATGACCACCTCCGAGCACTGGAAATACAGGTAGAACGCATAGAATACCATGTCCATAACTGCGCAAGTTTCTTTGGAATGCCACCAGAAGCTCCTCCTAATTTGTCGCCATGGTGTTTTATGTTTTATTGTCTTTTTTCAATTTTGTGCCAGAAACAACCATTGGCACCATTTGCCGTGGCATGCACCCAAGACTTCTGGTTGAGAGGCCGTTGGTCTGGTTCCCTTTTAAGCTTGGGTTTCTCAGATGTAATACAACTATGTTGTTGTGTTTTGTACATTTTGAAATGATAATATAAATATGCCTTTGACCGACAAAAAAAATAAAAATGACATTAACATTCTTGAATTAGTTTTAATGGTATATATTTATAATATAATTTTCTATTAACATTTTTTATTTATAGAAAATTTTGATATATTTAAATCCCTGATGGGGTGCTTTTTGAGATTAATGGGATTGGGGATGAGCCCACCACCCCACAACATAGAATGTATTAAATACCAGGAGTGGCATGGTTGCCCCCATGTAGGTTTAAGTATGTGATCATTAATGTTTTTGGGTCATATGGTTTATGAGAAAGGGGTGCCTTCAGGCCAATGTGCCCGCTTGCAAAATTGGCTAAAAAGGAAAAAGCCAGGTCCTTCATTGTAGAAGGCCTGGCTGGAGGAAACTTGGAGTGATGAGACATTTATCAACACCTGTTTACATCTATTTCTAGGCATCCATGTCGCGTTCCTGGGAAGGAATTTAGAGGGAGGAATTATTACCCTGGTTCCGTATCACATTGGTTGGGTGGGAGATATTGTAGAGGAAAGGAGAGCTTTTGGATATCAGAAGGTGGAATTATGAGGAGGTTGTATATCTAATGAAAACTAGATCTCCTCAAATGCATCTCGTTTCTCCATTATTTCAAACTATATAGTCTCCCTCCAAGTTATCTGCTCGATGTTAGGAATTGTCCTTTGGTTATGCGTAATTTGCAAACTTTTACAACTCTGTGTCATTTATATCTAGGTTTTCAATCTGAGCCCTGGTGCAAGTTTGAGGTGATTATTATTTGGTCTTGGTTGTGTTTATTTTATTCCAATTTCACCCATGGTCTGGCACTCCCATATTGTGGGGAGCCTTTTGTCTGCAAGCTTCTGTTCATTCTATTCGGCGTTGTTTGTATGTTTGTGGTCAATTCTTCCTAGTCTCATGGCTCATCTTAACATGTTGTTATTGCCTATTATTTTTGGATATGCAAAGGCAAATAATGTGAATTAGATGTGGCAGGGGAGGTCGTGGCCCCCAAGGATGTAACTGGCCCCATCCAGTAGGCTCAAGAGGTTGTTACAAAGTATCACTCAGTTGCTCCACCCATAAAAAAGGAATGAAATTTTCCAATTGGAATCCAATGCAGCGAGAGAGAGACATGATTTTTTGAACTGCAAAATCCTAGAGGATATATCCACTTGGATTTTTTACCCTGGCCACACTAGGGGATCAAGGAAGAAGTACTTTCATGCCCTATCTTTGTATTGGCTTATTTTTACACAAAAAATTTTCACTATCCCTGCAATCCCCATCTCGCACATTGGAGGGTCATTTCTGTGACTAATTAGAAGTATCATGCCTTGAAAAGACCATCATTACATCCCTTTACATGAGAGAAATATTCCTTCTGTTGACAATTCCCTAAGCAGAGCTTCAGAAACCCTTGTTTTTGCCTTGGCGCAAGTAGTCAGTTCTACCCTCGCACCGATGACGAAGATTAACACTGGGCCCCGTGCCAGTTGGTGCTCTGTCCCAGTTAGCCACCCACACTAACCTGTTTATGGAATGTTTTTAAAAAAATAAAGACAGAGATTCCACTCTAACAACTTCGAGGATGAGTAATTGGGAGTGGTTGGACTGAATAACCATGGACTCCCTCCTTTTTTTTATGGTTTCTATCTCTTGTGAGAACCTCCTAAAGGATAGGCCTCCCTTCCACCTTTGTAGGGATCCCAACCTCCTCCTTTTCCTCTATAAAAAGAAGTTATCTCTCCTTGCATAAACTATCTAAATATGGAGAACTGAGTATACTATAGCTGAATTGTTGAAGAGATAGAACAAGATAGAACTTCTTTGAGAGAGCTTACGTCCTTGTCCTTATCCCCTCCGAATCCCTTACGAGTATCTGAGACACGCTTTAGCTGAACCCCGCTGGAGGAGACTGCGACGCCAAAGCTTTGGTTATAACTCTTCCTTCTATCAATTCATATACGTGACTATTGTTTGGTTCCCATTTTGAGTTATGTTGTTTATTAAATGCAATATGCTTCGCCCTCTTTGACTGGCTAGTAGTTATGAATGAAGTTATTATGTTGTATGTTGTTCTTGTTTTCTTATCTATGTGCAGGTATCCAAGCATGACTACAGAAGGATTACGACTTTCCGAGGGAGGAGCAAGAGGCCACCACCATTACATTTGTGACGACAGCATTGGACTCCAGGTAGGTCGATCTACCGTGTCCTCTTTTCATTCAGTAATTAGGAACCTTCACTCTAGCATGTCTCTTTGTTTCTAGACCCACTCTAGGGCTAGAGGGATCGTCTCTGTCCGCAGAGAGGATTTACCTACTTATATAATTGGCGACTCTGCTAGGGATCAGTGTGAGTTTGTCGTTTTAGCTTGTTTGGGTCGACTTCGGTTGTTGACATTCTTATTTGTCTTTTTCTGGTTTTCTTGCTTGTTTTCCATCCCCTTGTTCAGATCCAGAGTGTCAAGATTGACCTCTGCTCATTGGTTTTTCCCTTTTCCCATAGTTATCCGGCTTGGAGCGCTTTTCGCTTGAACAGTCGCGCTGATTGGCACAGGTTGCTTTTTTTGTAGTCGTGCCAACGCCTATTTGGCGTTGATTACTGCCTTACAGTCACGCCACATCCTGTAGGATTTGGTTTGACCTCCTTGATGAGTCTTTGGGTCAGTTGTGCTTGACTCTAGGTTATTTTTTGTGTGTAATTGAGCATTTGGGACTATTTTGATTGTTGTAGGCTTGTTTTTATCAGTTGTTTGTCTATTTCCTATTAGTGTAGTTTAAGGCCTTAGGGTTTCTGAGTGTCTTTGTGCACTGAGCCTTCTATTTGGAAATCAATTCTTTTGATTATTGTCAGTCTCATTCTCGGGTTGATTGTGTTAAGTTTTCTTTATACTTTTGAGTGTTTATTTTGGTTGAATGATCGTTTCATTTTCGTTTGATTCTTCTCCTTGTTGCTCCGAGCATAGATTACATTGCTTGTTTGGGTCACATTGTAAAATTTCTTTTGTTTTGGAAGACTGCGACATTAGTTTGAGTGATTTCTTGTGTTTGTTTTCAATTGATTGAGTCATTCAATTTCGATTCATACTTTCGCAATACTCAGGCTAGTGTTTATTTTGTTTTTCATGTAATTAGTGCATTGTGTACTTCTTTTCATTGAAAAATTGAAAAATTAAAACATTTTTCATTCTTTCCTTTGCATTGAAAGTGAAAATTTCTTTGCATAAGTAGCAGTTGTTAGTCTAGGAAAGATTTTTTCGTTTTTGTTTGATTGCATTAGATGCATTAGTGGATTTATTCACATATTTTCATTGTTTTCTATTGTTTGGAATATCTCTATCCTTCTCGTAATTAGCATTCTTTGAATGGAAGATAGTGTTCTTTTGCATATAGCTTGCATTTAGGAAATTTGAGATCCAAATTAGGTAGGGTCTTGAAACTGAAACATAATCCAAGATCAACTTTAAAATTCATTCAATTAACCTAAGGAGGCATTGAAACCTAACACAACATTTTTAGTGGTCTAAGCTAGAGACATGTTCCGGCGTCTTAAAACCTAGTAGTTGTTGTTCGCCATCTGGCTTTAGACAGCACTAGTACGGACTTGTGCTCCCCATATTGTTGAGTATATAAAGGGAGACCCCTCTAGGTTGCAATCCTTTTATCCATAGGAAGTCGAGTCTGTCGCCTTGTAACCGTGATACACCAAACACAACATTCGGGGAGACTACATGCACGTATGTTAAGTCCTTGGTCATTTCTCTTTCATTTGATCACCAAGGTGTATATGGCAGTTCACGAAAACTTGGTACACCCTCTTGCTTAGAGTACCTGAGTATTCATTTTGATATTTTTGTGACTCCTTAAAAAGAGAAGGGATCATCGAGCACTTGTCCTTTCATGCTTGTTTAAAATTGAAAGAGACTAGAGTCATCTTTTGCCTGTTTCTCGACTCTTAAAATAAGAAACAATGAAATCTAGTTTCAGTGTCAAAAAATTAATTACCTACGATCACACGCTCATTAAAATTTTTATTAATTGGCCTATTTTTGTTTTCCTTAGATTTTTATATTGGAGCCTTCGATTGGTTATCTTTTTTCCTTCTTGTTTTGAAATACAGTCACAGTGGTAGAACCACCAATTTCGCCGTCCTTACTGCCTCCTAGTAGTGATTCTTTTCTGGACGTTTCTTTTGAAACCCCTCAGTCCACTAGGTCTGCCGAGTTTTCGCAGCCTATTCTCCTGTCTGTCTTACCTCTTGCTACTTGATCTCCCCCTGAAGAGTAATTTGAGTTCAATTGGCCTAATTTTGGTGCTTGGTTTGGTTTTGGGGAAGAAGGAGAATTTCCTCCTCTTACGTCGGGATCACCGTTTTTCGCTCCTACTGTACCTCCTAGTCCCCGTATTATTTTCGAAGATCTTACAGCGGAGTCAGACATGGATTCATCCAGTCTTGTTGGCAGTGAAGGAATGATTGTTTCTATAGGAGAATATCAACTTTTTCCTAAAGATCTCCCTCATGTTTCTACTAAGTCTTCTACACCATCAGTGTCACTTCCGCTTGGATATAAATCCTTGAGTCAGATTATGTCTAGTGTTGCATCCATAGCACAATCCAGTACATCAACTCCTCCTCAGAGTTCAGTCCTCCCTTCATTAGGAATATCACCTTCGACACCTGGTTCATCAATTACTGTTACATCTGTCCCAGTCCAACCTACTGTTTGTGTGGCTTCATCCACACCGATTGTTACGACTCAGTCTTCAGGATATTTTCACACTCACATGTCTATTTTTCTCAATCCTACGTGGCCTGTCAATCTTGATCTGGGTAGATCACAATATCGTGCCGCTGAGGCCCCGCTTGCTTCTAGTGTAGTTTCCACTGCCCCGGTGATTCCTGGCAGCCTTACTTTTGAAGAGTGTATTTTGGTTGTTCAGCAGTAAATCTCTCAGGGTTCTCAGCAGCCCCAAGCTCCTGAAAATCCTCGATTCCATCACTATGATGCTGTCGATAACCTCGTTTATTCGTTTCCGCATCATTATGACGAATATGGTAATCCTGTCTATTTGCCTCCTATTGATCCTTATCAGGTTGTTTATGATTCTTCTAAGACTGTTACTCATCTTGGACCCACCTTACATGTGCAACCTTCTAGCTTGAAATGACAACCCTCAGCGGGACAACCTTTGGCTCAGTAGGGCTCTACCTCTGGTCCACAAGGACAACCTTTTGGTCCACAAGGCCAACCTTTACAAGGTCAACCTTTGGTCCAACAAGGCCAACCCTCTGGTCTGTCTGGTCAACCTCAAAATCAACCAGGACCATCTTATGCTCCCGGGGGGCAAATCTATCCACCACAAGGACAACCTGTTGCACCACAACTGCAGCCACACGTTCAGTATGGCCAAAACTTTATGCAACAAGGACAACCCTACGGTCCTCCTCTGGGTCAACCTGGTTATCAGGGAAAACCTGGTCCATCGAAACCATCGGGCCAACCTCTCCCGCAAGGGCAACTCGGTGGCCCTCAGTATTCAGTTCAACCAGCTCAGCAGCCGGTTCAACCTGCTCCTCAGCCGGTTCAATCGGTTCAGCAGCCGGTTCTACCTATTTATCCAATTCAGCTAGGTCCACCTGCTCAACAGCCCACTCAACCTGCTTAGCAGGGTCCACTTGCTCAACCACAAGATGCTTATTACCCTCAAGGTCAATATCAGCCATTATATAGTGCGCCTCAAGGTTTTTACCCTCAAAATCAACCTTTATTGGTATATAATCAACCTCAAAGCCATGCTTACATTCCGCAACAGACTCCATGCGTTGCTCAACAGGGACCTCAATGGTCTACTCAGACTCAGTATATTTGTCCTCAACCCCAGTATCAACAAAATTATCCTGCTTCTAACCCCTATGGTCAGAATCCTCCGGGACAAAATATGTGGGGGTAGAATTTCTCTCGGACTGGGTGGAATGTGAACACAGGTCCTTATCAGAGAACTCCAATGAATTTTAATCCTCAATTACCATTTCTTGCTACGTTGGAGTTATCGGATGTGTCAAAGTTAACAAACAATCCCATTCTTCATAACCCATATTGGCCTCCGATTACGACCAAGATTCCTGGTGATTGTCCTAAGTTTGAGGGCAAGTCTGGTGAAGACCCCAAAGCACATGTTATGACTTACCACTTGTGGTGTTTCTCTAACTCTTGGGTTGACGATTCTATTCAACTTCATCTTTTCCAATGAACTCTTACTGGTGCCGCTACAAAGTGGTACATTGAGATGTTTCGTGGCATCTTCCAAGACTTCAATTCTTTAGCCATGGCATTCTTTACGCATTTTTAGTTACCGATACGCTATGAGACCAGAACACACCTCTTCACTTCATTGAAACAAGACCGAGCTACTCATATCTCGGATCATATTCATGAGTGGCGGCGTCATCGTCGCATGATAAAATTGAGATTCCTGATCAGCTTCTGACTCATTGGTTCACCACCTCCTTTGTCAATAAGATTGTGAAAGACATAGATATGGGGGCATGTGTGACTGAGGAACAAGCCATTGCTTACGCCCAGTACCTTGATATTGTGTACTCTCAGTCTGGCGCATTGTATGATATCTTGCCTGATGCTCCTTGACCTGGAACTTCTAAATCACCAGCGACTCCATCCTTCGATGGTATTATTGGTTCCATATCTTAGACTTCTCAGAAGTCTTCTTCTTCAAACTCTAGGAAGCCGAAGTCTACTTCTTCCAACAATGTTTCTTCTCAGTCCACCTCGAATTCTGGTAAGCCTGCAGAAGCTAATGTCATTCAGGCCAATCCGACAAATAACGCTTCTAAAGGTAAAAATAAGGGTAAAGGTAAGGCCAAAGCTGATACCCCGAAACAGGATTCTCAGAAACCTCATGGTGGTGATGGTTCTCAATGCAAGCCGAAGTACCCTTGTTTGATTTGTGATGAAGAGCACTTCATCAAGGACTCTCCTTGACGGTCTGAAGTGAGCTGGTTGCTCAAAGGCACCGAGGGAACTAAGACTGTTCTTAAAGAACCTTTCCCATATCAGCAGACCCAAATGGTAGATCAATCTCCATCCTCTGCCCCATTTGGCTCTCAAGTGTTCATGATGAACGGTTCTACAATCATTTCTATTGCTACTTGATTGAAAGATTATACTAGATCGCATCAGGCAGCGGGGAAGGAGATCGCTGATGGTCCTCCTCCTCCTCCTGTTTCTAACCCTCTTGAGATTGAAAGGCCTAGTGCCAAATCTGTTGTCCAGCCACCTTCCAAAGGTGTACTCCGCAAGTCTTCTTACAATCCCAAGGCCTGTGCCGCTCACCATTACAGTATTGTTGAGGATTTGGCTTAAGCACCGTCTGTGATGTCTGCATTAGAAGTACTTCAGAATTTTCCGTCTCAACAGAAGGCTTTGTTGTCTGCGATTGGTGGGATTGATACTGCCGATACTAGCCTTCTCGCTTTCGATTTAGAGAATTTCGTTCCATGACTTCTGCATCAGATTGTGCTTATTATCCAAGTGGTTATTAATGGTCTCGATATCCATCAGGAAATTGTGGACGAGGGTGCATCAACCTATGTCATGTCATCTTCTTGCTGGAAAGCTATTGGTTCTCCAGCACTGAATGCATGACCAAATGCCCTTGAAGAATTTGATGGAAGGGAATCAAAGCCTTTAGGTGTTCTCGCTAGTTTACCAATTAATTTGAAATGGAATACAATCAATGTCGAGGTAAAGTTAGTTGATGCCAAACTCAATTATAATCTTCTCCTTGGTCGCAATTGGACTCACGCCATGTTGTGTGTTCCGTCCACTCTCTTTCGTGTTATGAAATTTCCACATGAAGGAAATATTTTTACTGTTGATCAATTGTCCTTCTTCACCTCTTCTTCCGAGAACAACGTTCCATATGTGGATCAGATTCCTACTCCCTACGAGAGCATAGGGCCGGGTCTTTTCAAGGATCTTGCCCTCATGGGTATTTTTCCCCTTCCTCCACCAAACACTGTTTAGATCAATATGATATCTCGGTTTGATGACCCATGGATTATCCCTTCGCCTGAACAGATCGATTCTTTCGAAGATTCGATGTCGTTGAGTCCAATTGAGATTGACTATTGTGAACTCATTGCGGCTTCGGACACTCCGTCCTCTGATCGTGCTCCTTTGAGCATGTCTCTTGACATTTATTCTCAATCCCCCTGGCTTGGCAATTCAAATTCGCCTGATCCTTTGAAATAAGTGTTTCCCTCCGATGAAGCCATCATGGAAACTATGTCTCTCGAAGATCTACCGTGGGATGATGGTCATCATCGTTCCTCGTTCATGCCTAGTCTTGGGGTCATGTCTACGTGTCTTGAACGATTTTCATCTTAGGTTCCTTCTCCTCTGCTTCAAATGCCTGTTCTAACACATGAAGTTTTTACAGAAGGTAACTTGATTAATATTACACAGACGATGCCTATTGAAATTTCCGTTAAACTGGGAATCATCGAGAACATCCATATCGGGGTCACTTGTTCTTCAGATGAAGTACAAGTTTACACTAGCCTTTTCTGCGAGTTCTGTGATGTCTTTGTATGGTCCTACAAAGAAATTCCTGGCATTGATCCTTGTATAGTGGTGCATGACATTCCTACTTACCCCAGTTCGAAACTTGTTCGCCAGCATCTTCGTCCTGTGCACCCTAGAAAAGCTGCTGCCATTAAAGGTGAAGTCGAAAAGCTTCTTAGAGCTGGTTTCATTTATCCGATTCCCTTGACAGAATGGGTCTCTAATATTGTTCCTGTAGATAAGAAGCAGGGAAAAATTCGGTTTTGCGTTGATTATCATGATATCAATCGAGCTTGTCCCAAGGATAACTATCTTACTCCCTTTATCGATCAAATATTTGATGACTGTGCTGGGAATGAGATTTTTTCCCTCATGGATGATTTTTCTGGTTATAATCAGATTAAAATTCTCCCGAGTGATCAACATAAGACTACCTTCATCTATCCTTGGGGTACCTTCGCATATAAGAAGCTCCCTTTTGGCTTAAAGAATGTTGGGGCCACATTTCAGCGAACGATGTCGTATGCTTTTCACAATATTCGTCACATCGTTCAGCCTTATATGGATGACCTTTCGGCTCATTTAGCTAAGCATATGGATCATCCTGACCATCTTCGTTAGATTTTTCTTCGTTGTCGATGCTACAACAATTGGCTTAATCCGCACAAGTGCATCTTCTGTGTTGATTCCGGTAGACTCTTGGGGTTTATCGTGTCTAAAGATGGAATTCGCCTCGATCCGCTCAAGGTTTAGGCTATTATCAATCTCCCCTCTCCCTCCTCATTGCATTAGTTGCAAATTTTGCAAGGGAAGGCTAATTTTCTACGTCGTTTCATACCTAACTATGTAGAAGTAGCTAAAGGATTCACACGATTATTAAAATAGGGCATCCCATTCTGTTGGGATGAAATTTCTTAGAAGTCCTTTGATGTGCTGAAGACATTGCTTGTCAATGCTCTTCTGCTACATCCTCCAAATTATCATCGTGATTTTTCCCTCTATTTAGTTGTCGTTTTCAGCACGATTGCCATGGTTTTGGTACAAGACGATGATGACAGTAACGAGCATGTTATTTATTACTTGTCTTGTAACCTTCTCGACCCTGAGACACGCTATGCACATGTCGAGAATTTAGCGTTAGTTGCAGTTCAGGTAGTTCAACGTTTTCGTCATTATATTCTTTTGTGTACTGTGACTATGATTTCTGATTGCAACCCTCTGACCTATATATTGTCTCGACAATTGCTGGGGGGGAAATACTCGAAGTGGGTTGTCATCCTCCAAGAGTTCAATTTGGAATTCACTTCTGCAAAGTCAAAGAAATCATTAGTCTTTGCTGATCTGATCTGTTCCCTCCTGTCAGACTCTGCTCCATCTCGTTCTGAGGAATACATTCCAGACGATACGCTTTTCTTGATTAGCACCCTCGATCCTTGGTACAATGATATCATCGTCTATCTCTAGACTTCTACTTTTAGATCTAAGTTGACGAAGGATACCCGCCGCCGCATCCTGCACCAATCGCAACCTTATCGTATAGTTGGAGATACGCTCTATCGCGTCGGAGTGGATTCCATACTTCGTCGATGTTTGACTCTCGAGGAAGCTGAGAAAGCCCTGAATGATTGTCACAGTGGCGCCTGTGGCAGTCACATGTCTGGTTATTCCACTGCACAAAATATTCTTCGTGTTGGTTATTTATGTCCTTCTATCTTCAAGGACTACATTGTCGCAGTTTGTAAATATCATGATTGCCAGATCTACCAACGCAAGATGCGTGCGCTACCTGTACCTCTTCATCATGTCGTTACCATTGGTCACTTTGCGAAGTGGGGCATCAATTTGATGACGTGTAACCCTCACTCAGCCGGGGGGCATTCCTATATTATCGTAGCCATGGACTACTTCACCAAATGGGTCGAAGTAATGCCTACACTTGCCGCTGATGATAAGACAACTGCTCAATTCATATTCAATCACATCATTGCTAGGTTTGGTGTCCCTAAAGCCATCGTTATCGATCATGGTTCTCATTTTCAACATTATATGGTGGTGGAGTTGAATTCTAAGTTGGGTCTGCGTCACGACAACTCAATGCTTCCAATTGAGTGTGAAATACCATCGCTCAAGTTGGCTTTTGAATTATTGCCAAACACTTCACCAGAAGAAGAGCGTCTCCTCTACTTAGAAAGGCTGGATGAAACTCACCACTTTTCTACTCTGGTTATCGAAGCATAGAAGAAGCGGGTCTAAGCTCATTTTGACCAATCAGTTTCCCCTCGTTCCTTCATTGAAGGAGACCTCGTCCTCCTGTACGACCAAGCTCATGATAAGCTGGGGGCAGGAAAATTTCAACTCATGTGGCATGGGCCCTACATTATTAAACGTGTGTTGCAGAATGGGGCCTATGAGCTCATTGATTACGAAGTTCATCCTCTAGAACAACCCAGAAATGGGTTGTATCTCAAAAAATATTATGCATGAGTCATTCATGCATGATTTGTGTACATAGGTGTTGTTTTCATTTTTGTACATGTTTTGGTTTGGTGTGCTTTGCAAGATTTTTTCCTGCTTATTGGGTCTTTCTTATTGTGCAGATGACTATTACCCCTTATGTCGGTTTCGCGAATGGTGCTTCTTGCAGTACCAGGAATTTGTCTTCAACAGCCTACGTAATTTATGATCATGCTAAGTTGATAGATCTACAAGGTATTTGTCTAGGATGGAATACAAACAATGTCGCTGAATATAGTGTTTTCCTTGAACTATTAACCAAGTAAATCAACCTTGTCATACACGCATTGCTTGTAAATCTAGATTCACAGCTTGTTGTTCTTAAGCTCAATGGTCATTATTCGGTCAGAAACCTGTACATTCTAAGATTGTATTTACATGTACGTTTGCTGGAAAGACATTTTTATTTTATTACATATCAACATATTCCTAGATGAATGAATGCATTAACTGATACAGTGGCTAACATTGTATTAGATAGACATTTGCGTAATTTGTAAAATCATCATCATATGTAAAAGATCCATGTAGGAAAATAAATGTATATATATATCGAATGCTTGCATCAATGTGCATCATAAATTCAAAAAATATGTGTGTTTTGGTTACATCCTGAGACATCATGTCTCTCAAAATATGCAATTATAAAACCTATGTGTCTAATCGGCATGATGCTCATGGTAGCATGTCACTACCCGTACGAGCCACCTCAACAAGCGGTGAATTTGGCTTGGCACCCCTACGGTATGTCTCTGGTAGGCACGAGGAACATCATTGAATCGTGCATAGTCCGAGATTCCGCGTGTGATTCCCTCCAAGTTGCGCACGATTTCCTCCTCCTCACCTCCCTCGCCATGAGGGTCAAAATCATGAGGGATTCGCTTCGCTATCGGAGACATGCCTGCGGGTCTCTCTGGGTTAACATATGCAAGCACATGGGTTTAACATCAAAACATCCATAATTAAAAAAAAAATCATAACACCCATGAAAATTAAAAATGAGTCTTACCAAAATCTTCATCCCAATCCTCTCCCTCTGGGACTGGGAGGTCCAGATCACCAGTAAAATTTGTACCAGAGTAGGCCCAGTCCTCCACGACAATCAAATATTAGCAGATCCAATCAAAGAACTCTGGTCTCCAGGACGTCTATTGACCGCCTCCTGCCCTTGGCATCAGAGGTTCCCATCGGGCCATCCATGGTTCCCTCGCTAGTGGTGTCGGGACTATGACCTCCTGACACTGAAATATTGGTAGTCTTTCAAGGAAGAATGATACCAGGATAGACCCATAACTAAATTGCTTCAATTTGGTCTTCTTGCACTTTTTCAACTAGAATTTCATGTTGATTGTCACGGCCTCTGCCCAGTTTTATATGGTCGGTGTCAAGCAGTCTACAGCAAGAAGAAATTGTGTCTTTTTTGCTTCGTGTGGTGCTTGTGATCCCGCAGCTCGTGTGATGGTATGTATCACTAATTTTAGTGCCAAGTCTGGGATAGTCTGGATATCAACTTTCCCACTTCCTGATCCCTTCCGTGCCCCTGGACATACCCTGTCAATCACCATGGACATGTTCTCCATGCAAGGCCGGGTGCTGGTTAGGATTGGTGCTTCTCTCCTCCACAATAGTCCTGTTATGAAGTAGACATCAGAAGCATCAATCTCAAGTTCCTGATCTCAAAGGATGAACTTTTCCTGATTCTCATCCCATATGCTAATCAAATACTGTATCAGCTCCGATTGAGCTTGGAGACATGGTGTCAAGAAGAACTTCTTCAGTCCATAGTCTCTGAGAGCTTCCATATTGCATCTCTCATTTCCCATGGAAACCTCATCCTCTTTGTTGTGTTCCCGTTCTTTCCATTTGATTACCATTTTTCCACTTTATACCTGCAAACATGTTCATATGGATAGTATTAGCTGATTTAGAAGCTTGGATTTGTGAAAAATTGGGCCCTTAACTTTCATTTTTCAAAGAAAACATGGTCTGCGCAGTTGGTGTGACTGTTTCTCAAACAGTCGCACCAATGGGCACGCCCCAGTTCAGAAAAATGGGCGATTGGCGCGAGTTCATGCCTGAAACTCGTGCCAACCACCGTGCCCTAAAATTTACATTTTCCTCCTCAAACATCAAAATTGAGGGTTGCAGGCAATAAAAGAGGACTTAAAATGAAGGAAAAGATGTCGGCTCTTACCTGGAACTGACGGATTTGAGATTGGTCTATCAGATTTTCTGCTATTATAGCCGCAAAATCGCAGTGTAAAATGGGTAACTATTGCTCCACAAGAGGTAAAAAGTGAAAAGTAATTATTTCTACCATTTTTTAACTTTTCACAGCCCTAATTAGGTTTTAAGACATATTTTTTGATTTTTTTATTATATTATTTCGAGAAATGGGTTTTACACATGTCTCTTGTGCAACGACAGGTTTTCATGCGATAGTGATGAAGTAACGAGTTATATTTTATACTTTTTCGGACTCGGTAAAAACACGAAAAAGTCACTACTGGAGTCATCTTTCAACTCTTTTTTTACTCTCTAAAATTGAAAATATTGCCGATATTCTTGTCATTTTGAACTCGTTAAATGGCTGTGAAATGATATCTACCCAGTATACGTTTACCCCTTTTGCAGGCTGGGATGGATTATTTATGAAAAAGTAGACTATTGCAACTAAGAGGTTCTTTCATATATTGTTTTCTACCTTTTTAGATCTGAGAGACTATTTACGAAAAGGGCCATGCTGGAGTTTTTCTTTCTGCCTTCTTTTCAAACTCTCTAAACATGAAAATATGCCGAGTTCTCCCCTTGTCAGACTCGTTAAACCATGATGACATCAGACTTCGTCACCATGACGTTACACGAGTTCCTCCTTCCTAGGGCTCGTAAAATGTACTAGGTTGGATTTGTCTAAAGAACAAACTTACATTGCAAGCATATGCTATCCCCTTCAAGCTTGTTTTAAAAAATAATTGGGGTACTCGCCAAAAATGGCGGGGGAAAATGGAACTGATTTTTAGTTATGTTTGCAATATGTCGCTCTTGAACATGGAACTTGTCTGCATTCGTGTTGGGTTGGGGACATCTCATTTCGTGATTTTTTCCTCCATGGGTTTGGGTAATCTCTTTTGACCTCTCATTTTCTCTTTGCCACGTCATCATGACCTCAAATCCCTTGATGTAAAATACTGCCAAATCCAGTGTCGTGTCGCTGATATGTTCAAGAGAAGTTCGCCTCTGCAGTTTTCAACCTCCCTCTGATTTGTGGTTGGTCCTGATTCACTATCATCATGTTCCTCTATCTCGTGTCGATGATGTGGGAAACATTATGGCCCTCCTTCGACCAGGTCACTTCCTATCGACTTCAGCTCATTATCCAAGAATCTGATCTAGAGATTCCCTTCTGGTACCTTGGAACCTCCATGCCTCAGTGGCAGGTTCTTCGCATTCGACGTAAGGTCC
Source organism: Pinus albicaulis (assembly GCA_034641835.2). Classification (NCBI taxonomy): domain Eukaryota; kingdom Viridiplantae; phylum Streptophyta; class Pinopsida; order Pinales; family Pinaceae; genus Pinus; species Pinus albicaulis. Next base: position 1,275,822,066 of record CM076579.1, read on the forward strand.
ACATCATTAGCCTTCGATCGAGTGATTATGTAGGTGTTCGACGTCAGATCAATATTCACATTCCGTGGTTTGTACCTTTCGTACCTTATGGGCCATTGTAATTATTGGTGGTTCCTCACACGTCTGTTAACAACTTTCATCATTGGCTTGTAATTAGATGATTTTCTTGCATGTTCGACTTCAGCTCATATATTCGCATGCTTGAATTTGTACTTGTTCAGGTCGAGATGGAGCGCAAGACCCTGGGTTTTGTCTGATAAAATCTAGGTTGCGGGTTCTTGTGGATTATCATGACTTATTGCATGACTCATTTGATTGGATGGCTGCGACCATACCTGAGTCTCTTTTTTGATCCTTACTGCTGGAGGGTTGCGTCCATAAATCAGATCTCAGTGTTTATGTACTCTATTATGGATGGCTGCACCCATACCACATGTTCATGCATTAGAGATATCAGTTGTATTTATAATTGCAAGTTTTCCGACAGCAGTGTTTGGTTCGAACGTGTTCTCGTAAAGCATTTCACCCCTCCCTCTCCCTCGAACCTCATGCTTTAGGGGGCATCTGTTACACAAAATTTTGTCATTTTCCCTGTAATCCCTATCTCACACATTGGAGGGTCATTTCTGTGACTAATTAGAAGTTTCATGCCTTGCAAAGACCATCATTGCATCCCTTTACATGAGAGCAGTATTCCTTCTATTGAAAATTCCCTGAGCAGAGCTTCAGAAACCCTTGTTTTTGCCTTGGCACGAGTAGTCAGTTCTGCCCTTGCACCGATGAGGAATATTAAAACTGGGCCTCGTGCCAGTTGCTGCTCTATCCCAGTTAGCCACCCGTGTCAAGCTGTTTATGGAATGTTTAAAAAAAAATAGAGGCATAGATTCCACTCTAACAAATTTGAGGATGAGTCATTGGGAATGGTTGGACTGAATAACCACAAACTTCCTCCTTTAGTTTATGGTTTCCACCTCTTGTGGGAACCTCCTAAAGGATAGGCCTCCCTTCCACCTTTGTAGGGATACCAACCTCCTCCTTTTCCTCTATAAAAAGAAGTTATCTCTCCTTGCATAAGCTAGCTGAACATGGAGAACTGAGTATATTATAGCTGAATTGTTGAAGAGATATAATAAGAAGGAACTTCGTTGAGAGAGCTTAAGTCCATGCCCTCATCCTGCTCGAATCCCCTGACGAGTATCTGAGACGCGCTTCGGCTGAACCCCGCTGGAGGATACTGCGAAGTCAAAGCTTTGGTTGTAACTCTTCCTTCTATCAATTCATATACGTGACTATTGTTTGGTTCCCATTTTGTGTTATGTCGTTTGTTTAATGCAATATGCTTAGCCCTCTTTGACTGGCTAGTAGTTATGAATGACGTTATTATGTCGTATATTGTTCTTTTTTGCTGATCTATGTGCAGGTATCCAAGCATGAATGTAGAAGGATTGTGACTTGCTGAGGCAGGAGCGAGAGGCCACCACCATTACAGTCGTGACGACAACATTGGACTCCAGGTAGGTCGATCTACCGTGTCCTATTTTCATTCAGTAATTAGGAACCTTCACTCTAGCATGTCTCTTTGTTTCTAGACCCACTCTAGGGCTAGAGGGATCGTCTATGTATGCAGAGAGGATTTACCTGCTTAACACAGATGAATACCTTTCTAGGCAAGGTACTGAAGGACAAACAATAAGAAATATATAACACCTTTTCTAGCCTAGAAGATGTCAAAATATTCCAGAGGAACCAAAGAGTATGTTTAGAAAGAATGGATGGGTGCGCTTTCCCATATCGAGTGCCACCTTCATTATGATCGTGCTCCTCTAGCTCCTCTAAGGTCTAGTTCCAAAGGCCCGACACTTTTTACCTCCTCTGAATCCTAATTTTTAGCATGTTAGCTTTCAGTTTTTTGTTTTATATTACTATACAGGATACTTTAATCATGTCATAACTATTAAAACTGCTAGAATTTTCAGCAAACTACTCTATGGGTAGGTGGTCAAAATATCTGGTTTTCTGTTGGTAAAATTGATACCACCTACTAAGTGACATACTTTTGATAATGGATGGGATGATGTATCTAATTTTAATTATAAATTGAGGAAATACAACTTTAACTTACAAAAAAAAGGTTAATCTAAAAAGTGATGGAGCTTCTCGTCTTGACAATCATGGCTAGGATTCAACCTTACTTGTTTGTTTCTTGTTCTCCTATTCCTCGTAACTTGTAGTCTAATATCCATGGTGTATTTGATGCTTGTGTCATCCTTTGTTTTTGCTATGTGTCGTAGATCTCCTCCTAGTGCACCCTCCACCATGGCATTTGTGTTTGATCTTAATAGAAGTACTTTTGGAGGCTTGTTTTTCAAATATGTTGTATAGCAAGGGTATTTTGCTCACTTTCCCTCTCTTTTGGTATAGGAAGAACCAACCATTTCTTTCTTATGGGACCTCATATTCAAGAAGAAGTGACTTTTCTCAACTCTAGAATTTTTTTTTTTTTTTTAATGGGTTTTGGCCTAGGCTTATGAATATTCATGACTTGATCATGAAATATTGAATTTTAGTAATTAAATATGAATTTTTTGTCCACCCTTGTCCAAATTGTTATTTTTTGTTGAGTTTGAAATTATTGAAGATAGGGATCTATTTCTTAACTCAAGTCCATGGTTTTGGTGCAACATAAGTTTGTGCATGAAACCATGGTTTCCCTCTTTTAGTCCTTTAATCGAGGTTTTGGCCATAACTCTTGTTTAGGTGTGAATTCCAAATTTGTCATTGCATTTTTGGTGTGTATACTCTCATTACACCATTGAGTTGGCTCTATGAAGGTTCTACGTTATCTCTCATGAAACTCAAAGGTGTAGTATAGCAACATATGAAAAAAATTATGTGGAAATGTACTTCAATGGTTGGGTTTCTAATATAAACTATCTTGACAAGTAAATCATATTCCTAGACCTAGAAACAAGATTATGAGAGAGTCCCCTTGTGTTGTTGGGCTTATTTTGACTAAAGTCATATTGTAGCTCTATACCCAAAAGGGTTTAAGAAAAATAGGGAGCACTAGCAAAATTCAAATTGGTGGGTTGGCTCTTCAGAGGATCACCATTAAATATCATCATGAGATAAATCACCACCAGAAAATCATCTAATTCAACTTAATCTAGCACCTTAAGAAAATCAACATGAACAAATAACCCAAAGTTTAATACAAACGAACTCGTCCCAAATGATTTGGGGCAAGAAACTCAAGTTAAGTTAGCCTCTCGAACAATGATGAGTTGGGAAGATCATGGTGAAGAAGCCAAGTATTTGAAGAAATAAGAATCATTAGCTCAATATGATTTAAGCCTAGAAGAATCAACAAGGTCTCCAAATACTTCAAACGAAGTTTAGGAAAAAATAAGGGAAAAAAAGATGAAACCCTTTGTAGTATCTAAACTAATGGTGACAAGAAGTCAAACCAAAAACTTAGTTTACTCATGCATTGTTTATGTCTCTTGTTATGTAATCAATAATTATTTTAAGAATCTGAAAAATTGAGTCAATAATGTTCTTCACAAGTAATTTGAGAGTCATTGATTTAGAGCTAATTGCCTCATTTTTTATAATCTAGGTATTATATTTTTTAGATCACCTATGATATTTTCTTAACATAAATATATCAATTCTAGTCTCTAAAAAAAGTTATTTTAAATTTAACTAAATGTAACGCACACCTTCCTTCACATCTATCCAAGTAATCGTCCAACCATGGTAAACATGAGATGAGGGGAATTTATGACCAAAATCAACCTCCTTGGTGACTTTAAGGAAGTGGAATCAAAACCGAAAACCATAATGCGGACCTCATGTACCTGCTACAGGACCTCCATATGCTACCGCAGTCATCCACTTGACTTGTCCCTGGGTCCCACTAAATTTTAATGAAGAAAGCCCCTAGACGCTCCCTTGATATGGGAAAGGGTGCCTCTAGGAGGCTCTAAATGCTCCCACAACATGGGTATGGATGCTTCTAGGGACTTTTCCCCTCATACCTGTGCCAACGTCTCGATATTTGTGCCAATTTTTAAGCCCAGAATCTCGGTCACTGCCCAAAATTTCTTGTAGCTTCCATAATCCATCAAACACATGATGAAAATGTTAATGAACCAAAAACTAACTCCGGGAATAGGCCTGACCAGCCCCAACCGGGACTGACATTATGTCAAACACTTGACATCAATGAAAACTACAAATATAGGATACAGGATAGAGCATGAATGACTGAAAACTCATATGAGACATGACAGAAAGGATCACCACCCTCTTCCTTGAACTTTTATGACATCAATTAGGTCCCCATCCATTATTTTAACATTTACAAGTAAATACATGAAATAACCATGAATTGAACCAGTCATATAGCCATGATTATAACCATCATCAGACCATGTAAATAACATTGAGATAACAACCATTGAAGCCACACATTAATAAGTACAAAAGCAAGATATCTTAGCTTTTCTTTAACATAGGAAAGAGTTGACTAGGTTCGGGACTTCAATGTACCACCTAGCCATAGGCATGGCTGAGCCAAATCTCTATTCATCCAGTCACCACCATGCCATATTCCAAGCATGAATGTGGGATCTCATGGATAAACCAATCCAAAAACAACCAAGGGAATCCAGAGTTTAAACCACCTCCGCCCTCACCATACCTTCATCACACCAAAACCAAAACCGAGATCACAAAATCGAACCGAGCTTAGAATGCCTCTAGAATCCATCACTATCCTTGAGGAATTTTTTGTCTGCTTGTCTCTCAGGCTTTACCACAATCCACATCGGATAACTAGGCCCTAAACTGAGACACCACCCTCAGGATTTACCTTGTATCCTGCCAAAATCAGTTAAGGGATTCCTAGGCCTTTGGGAAATTCCTAAGACCACCTCCGCCTCGGATTTCGAAAACCATCCAAAAATTCCAAAGCTCAAAACTAAGATCAATCCCCTCACACCATGTCTATCCATAAAAATGCAAGGAAAGGTTAAAAACCACTATCAAAGCCTAACAAAACCATGCCACTAACAACAAGAGAACCAAATACCAACATGCATAAGCCATGCATGTCCAAAACATATAGGATTTCACACATGAAATATGTTACTTGCATGTATTCTTACTAAAGTTGCTTGATCCTACTCTTCCCTGCTTGACATTTTCTTTCCTTTCCTTTCATTGTCCTTCCTTTGCTTTATTTCCTCTTTCTTGGTCCAATACTGGAATACTCCAAGAAAACTCAAGTGTCTAAGAGTGATAGAGAGAGAGAGAATATAGAGAGAGCTCCAAAATGAACTCACAAAATCTTGATCAAAAGCTTGAACCAGCAAAATCTTCCCAACCGATCCTCAGAAGCCTTTTTATTAATGAGGCCTCTATTTTCCTCATTTTCCATTATTTTCCTTCATTTTCCTCTTCACATGCAACATGTGACCTTTCACCTTCCTTTTCTCTTATTTTCCATTATTTTCATAAATAAATGCTAAATAATGTCTCTTGCCTTTCCAAAGCCTTTTCCATTGCCTTTGTCGATTTCCTTTAGCCATAATAACTGAAATGAACACCCACTAAGATGTTTTGCCCAACATTCAATTTGGAATATGTGTCTGATTAACCGTGGTCTTATTTTTTCCTTTATTAACTTTTATTATATGAAATTTTAACCTAGGTCTGTTAGAGAACTGTCCCCATAGGGGGAACACCATCCTCGATGTTCAATGACACCTACAAACTAGCAAACCATTGAAAATAAAACATACTGCCTATGGAGCTTTATAACATAGCTCGTTGTAGTATTTATAATTACATCCATATATATAACCATATTGTTTATGGATCTTTATAAATCCAACTCGATGCAATATTTACAATAATATACACATATTCACATTTTCTCAACCACAAAATAAAAGGATACGATGCTTGTATCAACAACAAGGGAATCTAGAGGCTCACACCTCCACCCTCAAGGTAGTACCAAGATTCACTTCCTTCCCAGGAAGTCCAAAATCCACTGTCATAGCAAAAGCCACATCCAATTTTCAACACTACAATCCTTCACTATTGTACCCTCAGTGAACAATTACCAGCTCATTGTTCCAGGGTGCACTCCCAATGTGCATTTGATTCCATCTGGAAATGCTAATGACCAAAACAAATCCATCCCTGCCCTTCCCTTCTCTGCTACATAGTCCCTCGGAAATCTAGTAATCACCTTCTAAGTTATTAGGCATCCCCTATCTGAGAAATCTATCCCTTGGAAAGGCTTCCTTGCATCGAAAGATACAAAACCAAGGAATATCCTTGCCTCAAAACCATCATACATTTCATAGCATACTCATGGAAATCAATGGACACTATTGGGTACCAATGTCCTACAATGGCCATGCTCCTGAAGTTCTTTACCATCATACTGCTACTTGTTTCAATTCCTTTTATTGTTGTTGCTAATGCTTGCAATCTGTTTCAAACACCCAACCGAGGATTTCCATGCTTCCTGTACCAAGAACATAATTTCCATTAGGTTCAAAATAAATTGAAATAAATTCACATCATACCTCATTGGTAACTCGTCAATAAGGTACACTTGCAATTTTTTTCACTTCCTATCACAACAATTCAAACGAGTTGTTTGATCAAATCATCATGTATAAATATATCACATATTGTTAACTCAAAACACAACCATCATAAATTAAAATCATGAATCGCATGAAATCACCATAAACCATAATCATAAATCACATGTAACCATCATAAGTTAGAATCACATATCACATGCATAATAAAACTAAAATAAAATATCGATACTTATCCTTCATCGATCCTTACTTCTGCCTTTGTTCTTTTGTACACACACAGGATCGGTTTCCACACCCGGCAAGCACCCAATGCCTTTTCTTTTCTTCAATCACGTACACATACACACAGTTTACATCACAACACATACACCCACATACAACATACAACACCATATAATAAGCGCACCCACACCGACGTACGACACATACACGTATACCCGGTGTACAATACAACACAATACATACGCCTACACCGGCATACAATACATACACCTACACTCGATGTACAATACAACACAACACATACACCTACACCTAGTGTAAAACACAACACAATACATACACATACATCTGGTGTACAACATAACACATACACCTACACCCTGTGTACAACACAACACAATACATATGTCATGATGCCACGACTACACAATGCACATACAGAGTACCGCATGCCTGCAACACAGCATGTATGACATGCACATAATACCACATGTACACTAGTACCATATGTACAACACGTACACACTACCACATGTACATAACACCACCCACATAACATGTGCATAATATCACATGTAAACCGCACCACATGCACCACATGTACACAACACCACTTGTACAATGTGTACATAATACCACATGTACACAACACCACGTGCACGACATGTACACGACACCACATGTACATAGTGCCACATGCATGACATGTACATGACACCACCTGCACACAACACCACATGTACAACATCTACACAACACCACTTGTACAATCATGCACACAACACCACATGTACATAGCACCATATGTACAACATGTACACAACACCATATGTAAATTTCACTACATATACAACATGTACATAGCATAATGCGTACACAACACAACATATCCAACATGTGCACAACACCGTATGCACACAACACCGCATGCCCTACATGCACATAGTACGATATGTACACAACATTGCATATCCAACATGTACATAGCACCATCTATACCTAGCACTACATATGAAATATTCACACAACACCATATATGTAACAGAGATACAACATCAAATGTACACAATACTACATATGTTACATGTACACATCACCATATGTACAATCACTGAATATACAACATTCACAACACATACACAACAGTAGTACTGCACATCCATAGACCACACATTGACCCACAAGAAACTTTTCTTCTAGTGTCTCCCCACTATGCATGCATACTTCAGCATGCCACAGATCACACTACTTTCATTCCGTTGATGTACCCCTCATCATTATCTGTCATAACATAGACATATACATAGTATAACCGTATAATATCAATTCATACCAACATGATATTGACCTTGTAGATCTGTCAGGGTTATTCTTCCCACTTGATTCCTCATAAGTCATGAACCTCTTCATGACATTTGCTTGCATAAGCAATCATTCCTCCACAAGAACTATTCATCATGACCTTGTCAGATAATGGCATGCATACATACATATATACATGTGACTATTAGCACAAAACAATCCTAACGACCCTGGAAATCAACGACATACATACATATATGCATACATAAACATCAACATAAATCAATCATGATCCCTTCATACAAAAAAATACATACATGCATATATACATATATAGACATTAGCATAATCATGATCACAACATAATTACTAGACATCATAAGGTCAAGGTTAAGATAACTCCCTTTATGCATGCATAATAAGCACAACATTAAGAACAACAGTTACCAACATAGGCAAGGCATCTGACGCCACAAGTCTATTCAATTTACCTTGATTATCTTTCTCATGATTATACTACCACCGTCCATTTACACCAATGGACGCAACCAATCCAATTCACTATCATACTCTTGCCTTCAACTGTCCTTACTCATGCACCGAGCTTTGTTTGAGTCTTGCATCACATGTTTGGTTTCATTCAGCTGTCCCCAAGCTCCATTAAATTTCCTCCTTCCCAACTAATTCCCAACTCCCTCAAACATAAAATTCAATAATAAGAAACAAACGAGAATAAAACCATGAAAAATAAAAATCAATATGGCATCTCAACAAAGTGGCAAAGTCTTGCACCAGACATAAAAAAAACTACAAATCAAGTTCCAAATCATAAAATACTGAAATTGCAAGACTAGCAACAAACACCATGACTCAATTCCCCATGGGTTCCCAAAGCTTCCAAGGGAAAGCTCAACCCTAGCCTTCTTCAATATTTCATGGGATTCTCTTGCCATGCAATCCCCTGCCTCATATTTCCATAACCACATAATTTTCAATGTATAATATAAACATACAATATACTAGTTATCTTACCTTGTTGTGCCAGAAACATTTCCTTGTATCTGAACACATACATTTATCATCCCTCAAGGGAATCCAATCCCTTGATGAATCCAACCATAACTAGAAACCAACCATTATACCTGTCAAATACATGTTCATAAATATAGCACATATCCACACAATGCCATACAAAATCAAGCTTGAGAAGACTTCATGTATGCAAAGCACTCATTCGTTTGGAATTAGGGTTTCCAAACATAGCCAAAGGAATTCTTACTCAATTCCTTTCTTTTACCCTTACCTTACTGCACATGAATCTGACTATGCACTGTCACATCACCCAAATGTTAGTTATATAAAAAAATAAACTATTACCTTTTCACGCTAATGCCAAGCATGTTTCCCTACAACTGCTCACAAATGTCATTCATGTGTTCCAAATATCAAGACATCATATCTCTCAATTTGAAATCAGCCTTTTCCAAGAATAACAACAATGCCATAATCAAATAATAGTCAAAATCATAATACTACAACTAGCACACACTTACACTCAAGTACATATCAATGGTCTCAACACATAACGTGTTAGTACAACCATCTTAAAACAATACCATTCATCCATGCAATATTTTAGTCACATATTCATATCATGCAATTAATCAAACATTCAGATAACTTGTAAACATAAGATGTTAGATAAACCAAATAGATGAAATAAGAAAACTCATACCTTAATGTATCTTAGGGGAGGCTATCTTGTCTACACAACCAATCTATATTAGCACGATATAACTTCAAAACATATCAACCCAAACATAAATAAGGCCATGATATCCATAATAGTAACTAGCTAACATGTTTACATCATAAGTTCATAAAAAAATGTCATTCATGCAAACAATCACATCTACACAATCAATCCAAATAAGTACGACACAATATCAAAAATATGTCAGCACATACTTGAATATCATAACCATAACCATTTGCATGGGCCAATCCAAATCAAAACGATACATATAACATCAAAATCTTAATGAAATAATCCTAATCTTCGGGTTAACTAAGATATAACAACAACAAGTTAAAATATAACATACTTATCAACAACATATAACATAATCATCAAGTTAACTAACATAAAGCAATAACAACAATGCATATAACAACACACTATTGTCATTCATGACCATTCAACACGTGCATATGACCACACTGATTCACTAGAATCTACCATGCATGTAACCATAACAACAATAAAATGACAAACATGTATATAATTAAGTAAACCTAATTCTTATAATAACCATTAAACAAATACCTACATGCCAAACATACAATACATGTATGAACATCTTCTCTTACCCCAAAGTCTAGTGCTTCAACTTCACTTTGATGATCTACATCTCCTGGTCTATCTCAACCAGCACATTAGCATAATAACATACTAATATCATCATAATGACATAACCTTAATAACACAACCTCATGCATGAAATCCTTGACCATGACAATGCATGCATAACAACATGCATTCATCCCATTTGGTCCAAGTGGTGAACCATGCTCTGATACCACTCTGTGGTATTAGATATCACATAAAGGGACCGGAACCCAAAAATCACCCAAGGAGAGCGCAACCACACTCTGATACAACTTGTAATGTACACCTCACTTCACATATACCCAAGTAACCATCCAACTGGGGTAAACATGAGATGAGGGGCAGTTATGAAGAGACTCAACGTCCTTGGTGACTTTAAGGAAGTAGAATCAAAGTGGAAAACCATAACACATACCCCCAAAGGATACCCCAATCATCCACCTGAATTTTCCTTGGGTCCCACTGAAATTTAATGAAGAAACCCCCATACTCTCCCTTGATATGGGAAACGATGCATCTGGGAGGCTCTAGACCCTCCCAAAACATGGGTATGTGTGCTTCTAGGGACTTTCTCCCTCATACCTGTGACAACATCTACGTCATTTGTGCTACGTTTTAAGCCCATAATCCTGATAATTTCCCAGAACTTCCTATAGCTTCCATAATCCATCAAACACATGATGATAATGCTAATGAAACAAAAACTGACTCCAGAACTAGGCCAAAGCATCCCCAACCAGGAATGACATTTTGTCAAAAATTTGGCATCAATGCAATCTACATATCTAGGATACAAGACAAAGCATGAATGAATGAAAACTCTTATGAGACATGACAGGAAGGATCACCACACTCTTCCTTGAATTGTTATTACATCAATTAGGTCTTGCATCCATTATTTTAACATTTATGGGTAAATACATGAAATAACCATGTCTCGAACCAATCATATAACCATGCTTATAACCAACATAAAACTATGTAAATAACAGTGAGATAACAACCATTAAATCTACATATTAATAAGTACAAAATCAAGATAACTTAGCTTTCATTAAAAATAGGCAAGAACCGACCAAGTTCGGGACTTCCACATACCACCCTACCATAGACATGGTTGAGCCAAATCTCTCTTCATCTAGTCACCCCCATTCCATCTTCCAAGCATGAATGTGGGATCTCGTGGATAAAATAATCCAAAAACAACTAAGGGAATCCAGAGGTTAAACCACCTCCACCCTCACCATACCGTGATCACACCAAAACCGGTTTTGAGATCACAAAATCGAACCGAGCTTGGAATGCCTCCGGAATCCATCACTATCCTTGAGGAACTTTCCATCTCCTTATCTCTCAAGATTTACTGCAATCCACACTGAATCACTAGGCCCTAAACCGATACACCACCCTCAACCTTTATTATGTATCCCACCAAAACTGGTAAAGGGATTCCTAGGCCTTTGGGAATTCCCTAAGACCACCTTCGCCTCAGATTCTGAAAACCATCCGAAAATTCCAAAGCTCAAAACTGAGATCAATCCCATTATACCATGGATATCCAGAAAAAGGAAAGGCGAGGTTGAAAACCACTGTCAAAACCTTGAAAACCCATGCCACCGACAGCAAGAGAGCCAAATACCAACATGCATAAGCCATGCATGTACAAACCAACTAGAAAATCACACATGAAATATGTTACCTACAAGTATTCCTGTTGAATTTCTTGATCCTGCTCTTCCTTGCTTGATCTTTGGTTTCCTTTCCTTTCCTTATCCTTCCATTGTTTGATTTCCTCTTTCTTGGTCCAATGTTGGAATGCTCCAAGAAAACTCTAAGTGTCCACGAGTGAGAGAGAGGGCAAGAATAGAGAGAGAGCTCCAAAATTGAACTCACAAAAGCTTGAGTAAAAGCATCAACCAACAAAATCTTGTCAATTGATCCTCATAAGCCTTTTTATCAATGAGGTCTCTATTTTCTTCATTTTCCATTATTTTCCTTCATTTTCCTCATCACATGCAACATGTGACCTTTCACCTTCCTTTTCTCCTATTTTACATTATTTTCTTAAATAAATGCCAAATAATTCCTCTCACCTTTCCAAAGCCTTTTCCATTGTCTTTACAAATTTCCTTTAGCCATAATAACCGAAATGAACACCCACTAGGAGGTTTTTCCCAAAATTCAGCTTGAAATACGTGTCCCATCAACCGTTGTTTTATTATTTCCTTTATTAACTTTTATTACACGAAATTTTAACCCAGGTCTGTTACAGAACCCTCCCCCTTGGGGGAACATCATCCTTGGTGTTCAATGACACCTACAAACCACCAAACTGCTGAAAATAAAACATACTTCCTATGGAGTTTTATAACACAACTCGTTGCAGTATTTACAATGACATCCGTATATAAAACCATAATTAGAGGAAATTTTACCCTAATAGTGGCCTCCTAAGGAAAAATAATAAAATAATTGTTTAAATAATAAAATACGAGTTATGAATTTTGGAGGGAAAACAAGAAAACTATTTTTTTATATAGTATTTTCGGCTTCTCTCCTTATAGGTTTACTCAAGTTTCAATTTTAGACACTCATTACATGCGAAATTAAATTCCACATCCAACGAGTACCCATGATGCATACTTTTGAGAAGACCCACCTTGATAAAAAATACATATACATTAAAAAAGTACCCATTATGCATACTTTTGAGAAGACCCACATTGATAAAAATTGTAGGTACATTAAAAAATGTGTTAAAACACACTTTTTTAATGTATCCCAATTTTTATCAATGTGGGTCTTCTCAAAAGTATGCATAATGGGTACTCGTTAGATGTGTAATTTAATTTCGCATCTATTGAGTGTCTAAAATTTAAATTTGAGTAAACTTATAAGGAGATAAGCTAAAAATACAATTAAAAAAGTAGTTTTTCTTCTTTTCCCTCCAAAATATTTACATGTAACTCTTTCCAAATTTAAATAATTTTGATTGGTTTACATATTATGACAAGAAATTACATGAAAATTTCATGGGCACATTTAGGCTGAAATCTCCACTAATGGAGCTTTATAAATCTAGCTCGATACAATATTTACAATAATATACATATATGCACATTTTCTCAACCAACTGTTAGGATATTTCGACACATAGGAAATAGTTAAGAATAACTTAGTCTAGTGTAGAGTTAGGTCAAGTGTGTTTCTTTACCATATACATTTGTAACTTATAATCCGACGGTCACGATTTGTAGTGATCCGACGGTTATCTCTCACCTCGATATTAACGACACTTGATTCTTGGCTTAACATCTGATTGGTCCATGATCTCTATTTAAAGAGCATGGAGGGTCATTTTTCTGGTAACCGTTTATGAGAGAAACATATGTAACTTTTATTTTTATATTAATAAATTGCCTAAAGTGGCTGCGTTGGCTTAGGCCGTGGACTGTTTCCCTCTTTGAGGGTTTTAACCACATGATTATACTGGTGTACTGATTTGTGATCTGTTTGTGAGCGGTGACCTTTGGTTCTTGATCTATGGAACTTACCCTGTAAATTCCTACATGGTATCAGAGCTATTTTGAGGGCCGCGTCCATTGTTGATCAAAAAACGAAGCCGGTTTGACTGCATGCGAATGCCGTTTTGTAGATCTACTATTTCTGAACTTTTTTGGGCTTGGAGAACTGATCGGTTGTGTCCGGAGTGTCTATTACAGTGAGGAACACCTTCCGTTTCATGCGAAAAGGTTTCTGGCTGCCCAAGTTATGACAGTTTAGATTTGGAGGTATAAAGCATTTGTTTTGCAGTTATATTGTTAATAGTTCTGCTTATTTCGGTTTCCTTTTTTTATTTTCAGTTTTTAGGTTTTATTTATTTTCCAGATCTATACCCTCTTCTCTGTGTATGCTCTTTTTTTTGCGCTGTGTGCGATTTCGGCAAATCAGAAACAGGAAAAAGAGATTTTTTTTGCTACGTGTGCTCTTTCCCCGCATCTTTGTGTGATCTTGGGAAATCAGAAGTAGTGAAAAAAAAGATAGTTGCTGGTAAGGCTAATAAAAAATCTAACATTCTACCAAAAGGATTTGCATTTATTTTTATTTTTGCTCGGTTTTGTGCTTTTGTGTGTAGGAAAAGGCACACACATCGAAGAGTAAAAAAAAAAAAAAAAAACCCTTTCTCCTTTCAAACATTAACGTGATCCTTTTACTATCTCACTTGGTGAGGGGTTAGTTTATGAGAATAGAGGTCTTGGGTTCTAGTCTCCTTCTCAAGCTTCTTTTGTAAAAAAAAACTGTTCAAAGGGGCGGAATTTTTTTTATAAAGCCGCACTTCATCCTGTTCCTGTAACTATTCGACATCTACAACTCAGATTTTTCAAAAGGCATAACTTCTTCATCCGGAAGCCATTTTTCGAGCCCTTTTTTTTGAAACGGCCTAATTTTTTGAGATATTTCCATTGGAGCAGTTAGTTTTAGCTTTTATCAGCTTCAGTTTTTTTTTTAATATAAAGTGCATGACTGGTTATTCTTAACAGCACCAATTATTTCTGATGGCTACCTCACATGGTAGACATACTTAGAAGTAAAGGGATTTATAGAATAGCCACATGACAAGAAACTAAAAATTCTGATGATGATAAAGCTTCTAAATGGGAAAATAAACAAGATCAAGCACGAGGGTTGATAGGAATGTCCATTGCTCAAGATATTCGATTTCATATCCTTGACATTGACACCCCTCATGAAGCCCTGGAAAAGCTAAAAACTTTTTTTTGCATTCAAATCAAATCAGGGCCCACCAGCTTGAAAATTAGTTTCTTACTTTGGACTCCAATAATTTCTCCTCCATTGAATATTTTTTGTCCAATATCAAGACCCTCAGAATTCTTTTATAAGGTTGTAATAAAAAAGGACGATGGTAGCCTCATCTATTGCATTCTTGCTAAGCTTGGCCCTGCATAATCTGTATTTGTTTCCGCCTTCCATTCCACTAGAGAAGCCATCATTTCTTCAGGAACCACCTACAAGAATCCCTCTTTTGATTCCTTTTGCGATTCTTCGATAAGAGAACAAGAAAAATTTTTACACCTTGGTATTATCACTGCTGGAGATGCTTCTAAGAAAGCCTTAGTAGCCCAACAACAACCATATCAAAAGAATCCCAAGAAGTAGTATCCTAAAAAATATGGTCCTAAAACAAACAAGGGCCCTAAGCAATTTCAACTGCAAACTAAAAAATCAAATCACCAAAATAATAAGGCAAATCAAAACAAAGGGAAGAAGACAGATAGACATTGCAACTTTTGCAATCGGAATGGCCATATAGAGTCCAAATGTTTTAAGAAGATGGAAGCCTTAGAAGCAGCAATGAAGAAGCACAACATCAATTTGGAGCACTCTTCACCTTCATCTTCAGGCATGGCACTTTCTTCTTGTGGTTGTCAAGCATCAAGATCTGTTTATGCATTAAATGTATCTTCTTCTTCTCCTTCTCATGAGTGGCTCATTGATTCTAGAGCTTCTTACCACATGGCTAAAAATAAATCCATGTTTTCTTCTTTAAATGATTGGAACACCAAACATATATATGTTGGTGATGATATATCTCTTAGTGTTGTAGGCTCTAGAACCATTCATCTAGATAATGGTCAGTTTAATGATGTATTATGTGTTCCTACCTTGTAATGCAACCTTCTATCTGTTTATCAGATAACCCATTCAGGTGAAGGGAAAATAGTAGAATTCTCACCTCATAATGTTGTAATCAAGGACCTCAAAGATCCTAAACATATTTTAGCTACTGACATTGCTGATGATTCCAAAAGGTTGTATAAGTTTGACAACTTTGGGTCATCATGTCTTCCCTCTGTTTTTGTTGCTCATAATGATGATGTGAGCAAACTTTGGCATGAGAGATTTGGTCACTTAAACTATCGCTATCTTCAAACTCCATGTAAGGAAAATATGGTGACGGGCCTTCCTATGGTATCTTGTCGAGTTGGTGTTTGCTCTGGATGTGTACTCGGAAAACATCATCGGGATAGTTTTGAAAAATGTTCCTCTTGGCACGCTTCAACCCCTTTGCAGCTTGTGCACAGTGATTTATGTGGTCCACTTCCTGTTGTTTCTTTCTCTGGTTGCAAGTAATTCCTAACTTTCATTGATGATTTTTCCAGACGCACTTGGGTATATTTCTTAAAACTCAAGAGTGAAGTTTTTAACATGTTCTTTTCCTTTAAGGCCTTTGTTGAGAAACAATCTGGACATCAAATTCTTAAGTTAAGATCAGACAATGGCGAATAATATGTTAACAACAAATTTATCAACTTCTGCAATGAGCATGGCATTCAATTGCAACATATTGTTCCATATACTCCACAACAAAATGGTGTAGCTGAAAGGAAGAATTGCACCTTAAAGAAATGGCCAATTGTATGCTTCAATCTAAAGGACTTAGTCTCAATTTTTGGGCAGAAGAAATTAACTATGCAAATTACATAGTAAATCACACTCCTACTAAGGTTTTAAAGAATATAACTCTAGAAGAAGCTTGGATCTCAATCAAACCAGATGTAAGTCACTTTCGTGTTTTTGGAAGTGATGCTTGGGCCCATATTCCAAATGTGAAACATAAAGCCTTAGAACCTAAGAGTGAAAAATGCATTTTTGTTGGATATTCTGAAGATGTCAAAGGATATAGACTTCTTCAACCAAAATCCAAAAATATAATCATTAGAAGAGATGTAAAATTTGATGAAAATATATCATCTTGCAAGCCTAGTTTGACGGGTGTGCCACCTTTGGCCTGCGAGCATGATTCATCATATGTGCCACCTTTCCTCTCTCTTCTATTCTTAATAGCATTCCTTCTAGTTCAGATGATGACAACGAGGATGAAAATCCTCCTCCACCTCTTTAAATTATTCCGTACACTCCACAGCTTGCAATATGGGTCCACTTTACTCGGGATGCAGCAGGTTCTCTTGCAGGTGACCCTGCCGATCAACGACGTACACGTTCTCAGTTCGAAAGAGCTTCTTCCTTATTGGCTCAAGTTCCAGAAAATCCTGATCCAGAAACCTTTGAAGAAGCCTCCGGTCATCCAGCTTGGGATGAAGCTATGAATGAATAATATCGTTCCTTATTGGTGAATGATACTTGGGATCTTGTTCCTCTTCCAAAAGGAAGAAAACTTGTCAGATGCAAATGGGTTTACAAAACAAAGTTTGGACTAGATGGAAAAGTGGATAGACATAAAGCTCGTCTTGTCGCTAAAGGTTTTTCACAAGTTGAAGGCATTGACTATACTGAAACCTTCTCCCCTATTTCCAAAATGAATTCTATTTGCCTTGTTCTTTCCCTGCCTACTTCCTTTAAATGGGAAGTCCATCAAATGGATGTTAAATCTGCCTTCTTACATGGAGATTTACATGAAGAAATCTACATGGAACAACCCCCTGGCTTTATCCAAAATGACTCTAGCCTTTTTTGTCGCCTTAGGAAGTCTCTCTATGGTCTCAAACAAGATCCTTGGGCTTGGTATGCCAAAATGGATAGATTTCTATTAGATAATGGCTTTTCTAGGTGTCATTCTGACAACACTGTCTACACCAAGAAAGTGGGTAAGTCCTTCACCATCCTTGTTCTTTATGTTGATGATCTCATCCTTACTAGTAGTGACCCAAACCATATAACCCATGTGAAGTCTAGCCTCAAAAAGAATTTTGAAATGACAGACTTAGGACAGTTGCATTATTTCCTTGGTCTTCAAGTCTTTCAATCCAAGGAAGGCATTACCCTCTCTCAGTCCAAGTATGCCTGTGATATTCTACACCACTTTCACATGGAATATTGTAAGCTATCCCCTTCTCCCTTTCAGTCTGGAGTCAAGCTGTCAGTCACTTGTACTACCCCTGAAGTTGATGCTACCTTATATCGTCAACTTGCTGGTAAACTTATGTATCTAACCCATATCTTGGAACAGGGTCTCCTACAAGCTGTGAAACTGATCCATTTTGAATACTTTTGATTAAATTTAGGCTAGCACAGGGGTCTTGGGGTGGGGCAAAGCCCCGAAAGCATTGTAATGGGTAAAAGGGTAAACCAGGGGTCCGAAAACCATGGTTTGCGGACCATAGAAAAGTCTAGGATAGATTATTATAAATAGAGGAACATTTTGTAGTGTGAGGTAGAGAAATGAAGAGCTATTGATGTGAATTGCAGTTTAAGTTATCTGTTTGGGTTTTTAGGGAAAGGACTCCTGCTAGTTGTGTGCGCAGAGATCCAAGTCGAGTTGTGTGCGGAGCCTGCTGCTGTGTGCGCAGGTTGGGAAGGGAATTTTAAGGAGGAATTCGTGAATTGATGAATAAGAAAGGTTGATAGAGAATTGAATCTGTGAGTACTCTTTGTGTGAATCATTGGAAATTTCTACATAATGTGTTTTATGTATTTAAGCTGCGAAGATCTGTGTAAGTGTATTTTCTATTCTGGATCTATTTTGTTCTGTTTATGCCATGCTATGCTACTATAATAAAAGCATATAATTATAGATCTAGTGCATGTGGATGCGAGTAGAGACCTAATTGAACCTACGTAGAACAAGGTAATCTGAGTATCACAGGGCCTAGCGCAGTTCTGCTTGCCTTACCTATCCTTTCTCAAGGTGCGGAAACCTGGTTCCAGCACCCACCCATACTACTTCGGGTGAGACTTTGACCTGCGCAAGTAGGTCATCGTCGAAAGGGCCAGTAGTATAGGGGTTTGTTGGCAAACCTTGCACACTGAACTTGGGTCAGGACCCCTTGAGCCAACAAATGGTTCCATTTCCAGGACCTGAAGGATCTTGAGAAAGGGATCGGGTAATGACAAGAGAATATTGGAAGCCTGAAAGAAAGGAAATTGAAGACTGGTTCAAAAAGTAGATCCAGGAATTTGCGGTAAAAGAAAATTGCAACGAAAAGTTAACAACAGAAAGGTGGAAAAATAGGTACATTCTTACAGAAAGCTACGAAATATTCTTTGTGACATTTGCGATCGAGCTTCAAAAGTGGCTGGCCAGAATCGTAGAATTCCAGAAGTGCTGGAAGGACGAGCGAGTCACTCAGTGGACCCCAGAGCTGATTCAGCAGCTGGAGAGGACTGATAATACTATCATGCACACGGTCGATCACTGGGTGGACAGTGTGCTAGGAGGATTTGTGATATAATTTTCCATTGATCAGTTTGTCTCATAATCTGAGGACGAATGATGATTCTTTAAAGGGTTCCGGGGAAAATTTTTGAGGACATTACCATTGCTGATTAAGATATTACTGTGTGAAAAGAGCATTCTGTGTAGTCATCCCGACTGAATGACCCCGGATCTAGACGGAAGCGCGACGCGTAGTGGTAAATACTATCGGACCAACCTTGATGGGGGGAGATCCACCTCTAATCTGTTGCAAGAACCAGTTGCGCAAGATCCTTTGGCTACACCACCGCCCAAGCAGCACAAAGGTAAGAACTCTCCCATGCCACCAACCCCACCGAGCAGCGTTATGGTTGCGCACCTGAGATTACCTACCTTCAAGGGGGTAGGAGATGAAGATATGGAACAATTTTGGTTTTTTCCAGACTCCGTCTAGACTGTGTAGAATGTGGCAACCGATAAGGTGAAGAGGGCGCAGTTGTCCCTGGAATTCGAGGATAGAGCACTGGACTGGTATATGAGATACATTGCCCAGAATGGGAGTGCATCTATTCAAGATATCAAAGATGATTTGAAACAACAGTTTCGAAAGCCAAAATCTTACTCTCAGCTGGTAGCAGAAGTAAAGGACTTCAAACAAGGTGCGTTTGAGTCGGTGTGGGAGGCTGATCAGTGATTGAAGAGAGCAATCAGGGAAGGAGGATTCGAGTATGATGATAGGAAACATACAAAATGGTTCATCTCTATGTTGTTACCTCACGTGCGCATGCCAATGAGTCACCAAACCTTTGAATAGCAGGAAAAAGCTGTGGAAGTCACTATGAAACTAGAGGTTGCACCAAGAGAGGATATGTCAGTGGGGGTACAACAAATTCAGGAACAGCTTGGAGCTATGCATATGGAAATATAGAACCTACAAAGGGAGCGAGGAAAGGATGGTCGCGCAGATCTATGGTGCATACGATGTCGGGTATATGGCCACACGAAGGATCAGTGTCCTCTACTGGAAGATTACATGCAGGTAGGAGGACCTAGTCCAGTATGCCTAGGAGCAAGTGGGGAACCCATCCTATCACGACTAGGCTCGAGCAGACTTGCGTTGTGGTGTGACTATTTTCGTGTAGCAGTACTGCATGATACAAACCATTTCCCTTGGCTAGGTGCGTACGTCCCAGAACTGAAGCAAAAATGGTGCAGGTTCCGCCGATCAATAAGACACGATGAGCAGAACTGTCGTACTTATGACTTGATGATAGATCGTGGGAACTTGTATAGGGTACACTCAGACCCTGCGTCGCCAAGATCGTCCGCGCACCTCGGGGGATCCCCAGCCCAAGGCAGAGGAGGTCAGGGAGGAAGCGCAAGACAAGGACGTGGACAACTAATTTGTTATAACTGCGGAGAGATGGGACACTTCGCCAGAGAATGCCCAAATCCCACTAGGCCATCGTGCAAGTATTGTAGGTAGCTGGACCATGTGGTGGAGGATTTCCCAATTTTAATAGCCAATATGCAGGAGAAACATCCAACCCCTACGTAGAATGTGCAAAGGGTTAAAACTGAGCTAAGAAATATATATCCAAGTGTAAAAGTCATGACGCGCAGTGGGATGGTCACCCAGGGAGCAAAGGTGGAGCTTGCCCCGTGGGAAGGAGTGAACTTCAATGAACAGGAATCAGTAGTAGCCCCCACACAGTGGCCGAACAAGATAGGGGAGGGGGTTGAGCCCTTCCTACATGCATGTCTAAATCTGCTACGAAACCTGCAGACCATAGAGAACCTCCAAGCACTAATGAATACCTGCGTAGCTCGACCCAATTTGATTCCTGAGACCAAGGATATGTTGGTGTCCCGTGTTTTGATAGTTTGGAAAATCAAAAGACAAGGCAACATCAGAACCAATATTTAGAGTTACAAGATCTAGTCCTCCTGTTCTCAGAGAGGGATCTCTCAAATGTTTGTTTGCAAAGGTTTATCTTGTGCGCCTAGAGTATTGGTTTTAGACTAGTTATTAAGTGCAGGTGTTTGTTTGTTTGTTTGGTTGAATTGATACAACAGAATATGAAAGGTCTAGGAAAGATAGATAGAAAGGGGAAATGTTGGATTCATTGGGTAATGGAGTCAAGAAGAAGTGGTGACAAACTTATCAATGGATGTGGGATATCAGAGGGAAAATCTAACTTGGCCACAGGATCCTTTGGTTTTTGAAATGAGATGGACATCAATGATTTAGAAAGAGAATTTAAATTCTCAACAAAGGGAATTTGAAAACATAACTTGAACAATAAAGAGGTATTTGATAGACATGGCTGACCATGAGTTCTACAAACCACACTTTTAAGAAATAATGACTTCAAAACAACTTTTAAAATGAAATCTAAGATTCGGGGAACACCCTATTTCCTCAAAGATTTTATTTCAAATGACTTAGAAAACATAAAAGATTCACTAATAATTGTCATCATAGAAGAGGGAACACCTAAAAAATCTATGATTACAACTATAAATACCTTTAAGACAACTGTTCAAGCAAGGACAAAGGGCAAGATCAGAATAGACCTCCTTGGCTCACTATAAACAAATATACTTCAAAGGGAGACTTCAATAACAGCCTTTAAGTGGCAGCAGACAAGCAGGGAGAACCATAAATCATGCTGAAACCAACTATTTGAACTATTATAGAAATAAACAAGCATGAGGACTAAAGAGAGAGATTAAAGACTCTAAAATACCTCAGCAGAAGAAAACATGAAACAGTGAAGGATGAACAGGTCTAAGGTGCTTCCAGGAGTCATTTCTTAGCCTAAAACTTTCAACCCACTGTAGTAAGAAATTATGGAACAAAATGAAAATAGGAGAAAACATGAACAGTTCAGAATACTTCACCAACAACCAAGCTCATGGATCCAATGATAGAGCCTTCTCAAGAACAAGCATGCAACAATATCATCAAGGCTTCCAAGACTTCAGTTTCTTCTTCAACTTCAACAGACTATGTATTATTTCAGAGAGTTTCAATAATACAACAAGTGATCAACCAACCCTTATCTCATCTTCTTCAGAAGTATTTATAGGAGAAATGAGGAGGTGGAATGGGATAAAATATCTTCTAAGTTCAATTAATACAGTTTACTGTTTCTCAGCCTTTGAGGGGCTCAATGGAGAACATTCTGATCTTTCTTCTGCATTAATTGGTTTACATTAAATAATTAAGCTTGCTGGAAGCTTATGTTGACTTTAAGGCTCTGTGTCATCTTTTACAATAACTCTGCTGATAGTTTATATTAGCTTCTTTGATTCGAAATAACTATTTAGCTGTAAGGAGCATATATGCTCTGTTCTGGCCATTACTCGGCCTCCTTTTGATTACTTTGAGGCTGTAGGTGGCTCTGTGGTAGCTGGGGGATTCAATTAGCCCTTGATGTGGCAGCGTAGGCTTTTCAGACTGATAGATATTCTTGATTTGTCTTTTACTATGTTTAATACAATGGATTATGCCTTTGATAATCGACTTTTAGCCATAATCCATTAAATTAATGTTTAATCCTTCAATTCTGCTATGTTTTGTTTATGTGCAGGGCTGCGCAGGGCTCATATGGCATCAATGCTCATGAATCATTGACGAAACATGAAGTTTGAATCCCTATGGAATGGTTTTTGTTTATGTACAAAGGCGCGGGAGATCGTCATCCCAGGCCTTTGGTTTTCCCTTTGATATAACGGAAAAACCGTTCAACACCTACAAAAATAAAAAAACAATTAAGAAATCCTGCATTGTTTGGGTAAAACTGCTTCAGAGGTTTAGGTTAAGAGCGTGGTCGTTGGATGGCAACATCCAACGGCGGAGATTTGCTTGCGGGGTCAAAAGGAGGTGGCTAATGAAATGGTGGGGAGTTTTAAGTCAGATTTGTCGATCTCGGATAGATCGACGGTCGGGATTAGACGTGAATAAATAATGTGAAGGGGTCACATTATGGGTTTTTAGAAGAAAAAACCAAAGGAAATGAGCGAAAAACTTTTGGCAGAGGAAAAATGAATTAGAAATCGAATTTGGCTTCGAGAAGAAGAAGGGCTGTCAGATGCGAGCAGCCCATGGAGATCAATGGCTATGATAGTTTGTTGAAAGTCCTTTGGAAAAGGCGGAGGGTGATAGAACAATGTGAAAATGGTCTGGGACCGTTGATTTGCAGGGATCAACGGTCGAGGTAGAACGCGATAGATCATAGTGCAAATGGGGGAAAAGTGGTTTCAGCAAAGAAAACAGTTATTTTCGCACGATGAAAAGGTGAGGAGGCAGAATTAGCTTTTTGAACGCGATATGTGTTAGAGGACGCCACGTGGATTTTAAATACCGCCCATATCACGTGATTTTTGGAAATTAACGACCTTGCTGAAAGTTACGCGAAAATGCATATTAGCCGTAAGATCTGGGTCGTCAGATCAAACAGTGGGGAGCAAGCGCGATACGAACATTGTTACACCATTTTTTTGGTCATCTAACCTATTATTATTAGATGAACCCAAGTACACCATGTAAGACCAATTTTACCCTAAGTAAAATTGATTTCACCATATAAAATAACCTATTTGGTCATATTTAACCCAAAATAAGGAAACTAATTAAATAAATCCTCATTTATTTAATAATTTCCTAAGAATAAGTTATTTAAATCATTATTTAAATAATATTCTTAGTTAAATTTGACTAAATTATCCATAAATAATTAAATAAACCATTATTTATTTAATTATATTCCCATCATTTCCCTAAAATGATAAATAAATCATTTATTTATTTATTATTTATAAATAAAGGAATTGACCCAAGTCAAGAACCATTTTCCCTTCAACAAATATAATAAAATATTCCTAAAGGGTGCTTCTAGAATTCGATTAATAATATTTTATTCATGCACCGAGTTCTAGGCTGCCTCAATATTTTGTTATAAATAGGAGGGTTTTTCCCATTCATTAATCACCTCCATTGCATTAGATCACTTTGGATCTTCTCTTGGTCACCATTTTCCATTTTGCTTTGTGAACTCCCATTGAGTTCTATGTTTGCTTTTCCACATCCATAAGAGAGAGAAATGCTAGATCTGAAACACTGAGGACTTCCAAGAACCCATCCCACCGAGGAGAACCGGAAAACACCTTTCTTGTTTTCCTCTCAGGTGCCCCATTCTTTAATATAATGCAAAATTCTTTCATATACATTCTTCTTGTCTTGTTCATTGGATCTATGGAGCTATGTTATTTTTTATCTGCTTAATATCTTTTGTGCTTAGATCTGAATTTGTGCAGCAATATTAAAGGTATTTTGCAGCCATAATCGATGTTAGGGCTATTTTTTATGCGTAGCTAAAGTGATCTTTTACGACGAAAGATTCATACTAACAATTGGCGACTCCACACGGGTTTTCTTTTGAGACCACTGTCGTTTTATCTATTCCTGCATATCCAGCTGTTTCAGACCCTAGGGTTTCTCTCCCATTTTTCGTTTTTCCTATTTTTATGGTGATTTTCACCCCTAAAACCATTTAAACAGTCAAATTTTTAACTTCCGTGTGTTTCTGGCCTTATTTCCCAGGTGACAGACATCAGCCGCAGCTGAGACGACAAAATTTTTCTGAAATCTGCCGCCGAGACAGCCGGATCTGCAGGTCGCACTTATTGGCCCAAAAAGTGCGACCTGAGCCTTAGGACGCACTTTTCTGCCCCAAACCTACGACCTGGACTGAAAACAGGTCAGAACCTACAACCTGCACTTTTTCTGCTAATTTTTCAGCACTTTTTTATGGGTTTGTCTGAAGCTTCTCTCAGGGTTTTCCAGCCTCTGTCTCTGCCCGTTTGGACCTATTTATGATTTGCTTCACTCACCTAAGCGGGACTCTTACCCCTTAGGGCTCCAGTATCCTCCACTTTTTCTGGACGAGTCGTTATTGTTTCAGACCTCTGAATTTCCAGAGTTTCAGCCCTCTTTTTCTCAGATCCGATACCTCCTTTTCAGATCCCTTTATATCAGCTCTTCTCCCTCTCAAAACCACCTCATTTCGTTTTGTTTGGTTTCATTTATAAGGCCACTGCCTTGTCTCTCTAATCTTTAAGCTGATCTCCTCCTTTTTAGCAGCAACCTTGCCTCTGCCTCTTTGCTGTTCTCTGCACCAATTTTTAGCAGATTCACCCTTTGGATCCCAGTCCCTCCGGACCTTAGATCTATTGGCATCTTTTAGCGTGCTTTGCCTGGTTTTTTCCCTCTTGTAGACCAGTTTTGAGAGACCCGCCTTTTTGGGTTAGATTGCTGCATTATTAGTTGTTAATTTTCTATTTTTTCATTCTTATTTACTGCAGATTTCTTTTCCATTACGAAGCACACTTTTTCCTTTACTCTCAAAATGTCTGGGTTTAAACAATTAAAATTAACGCACGCCACACACTGACCCTAAGAGAAGAAGCGCCTGGTTAAAACCGCCTGGAAAAGACTTTAAAATCAATTGTCACTGCACCTTTTCTGCCCTTGACCTCACTTGATTTTTTCCCTTTCTGCCCTTGTCGGTTTTCTTCTTCCCATCATCATTGCTCCCCCAAGGCGCCTTTCCCAGAGACTTCTTGGCCTTCACCCTCATTTTCCGCTTGGTCGACTTCCTCCTTCCCGTCGTCATAGAGTAAGTCCTCCCCCGAGTCCGCACTCCGACTCTTCCCCTGATTATTCGGGTTCTCCCTCTAGTTCTGGTTCTCCCCCTGTCACTTTCACCATGTCTACTTCAGGGCCTACTACCAGCAGCAACCCCAGTACTACTGCTGGGTCTGTTTCTAGTGGAACCACTGCGGGACCTACCTCGACTGCCCCATTTCTCCCTTATATGGCCGGCCTTAGTCTCCCCGACTTCAATCAGTTGATTAATGATCCTATTCGCCACGATGTTAGTTGGCCTGCTATGCCAACCAAGCTCCCCTCCGACATTCCCAAGTTCGAAGGCCTTGCTAGTGAGGATCCCTCCAACCATATCCAATCCTTCCATATGTGGTGTTCCTCCAATTCCATTACCGATGACTCCATACGTCTTAGATTGTTCCAACGCACGCTTACAGGCGACGCTTCTAAATGGTATGTTGAATCGGCCACCTCCTCCCATACCACTTTTGCGACCATTTCCCAAGCCTTTTTATCCTACTTCTAGCTCCCCCTCCGATACGACACTGGTACCGAGCTTTTAACCTCTTTCCATCAATCCTCTTTGACCCGCCTGTCTGCTCATGTCTAGGAATGGCAGCGAAGACGGAGCTTGTGCCGCGCTCCCCCCTTTGAAGATCGGGTTTACATGGACTGGTTCCTTCTCTCCCTCTTACCTCCCATTGGCAAAGATGTCCCATCCCATTTTCCCCAAACCGAAGAAGCCGCCCTCCAAATAGCCTTGAAGTATGACCTTATCTATGCCCAATCTGGTTATGTTTATACCGTCCTCCCTGACCTTCCCAAACTCGATGGCCCTAATGCTTCAGGGGCATCTCACTCTGCCGACGGTATCGTTAGAGCCCTGTCACATACATCCGCCCAACCTCTTTCGAGCCATGGTTTTCCTCCAGGAGCCAGCCCCTCCGGTGTTTTCTCCCCTCCCGGTAGCATGTATTCAGGCTACGGCACGCCTCCTCCTTTTGCCCACCCTCCTGCTTACCTTACTGCTGCCCACCCTACCCCTTATCCATATCCGCCACCTAATGTCCCATCTCCTCTAGAATTTGGACCTTCCACTCCATTGCCTTTTCCACCCCCACAACCACACGTACTACCCCCTCCAGGGCAAGTATTTGCACAACAGGGGGCACCTAACGTTCCTCCTTCTCAAAGAAGGAGACGGGGCAATCCACCCGCTGCTGGTAATCATGGGCCCAATCCTTCCAATATCGACTCTACCACTGCCAACCAGCCATAGGGCTCTCAGCCCAAGCCGGATAGGCCACTCCGCACCAATAAGCCATGTTCGTGCTGCGGTGTTTATGGTCACTACACTCACGATTTCCCCTTATTACCACAAATGCGGCAACTTTGGGATTCCCAAGCCACCGTACGGGGACAACACTCCTCCCCTACTGCCCCTCCCACCCCCGTTACTTCTCAACCTGCTGTGTTTACCAATCCTTTCCCGCAACAAGGATTTGTGGCCACTCAACCACCTCACACCCCGGTAACCACTCAACCTTCCCCTTCTAGTTCCTCCGATTACCAGAGTCTCATAATGGCTTCTGACCCACCTCTCACTGTCGACCTCAACCTTCCAACTCGGTCCCGTCAGTATTCCACACCTTCCGTCACATCTATCTCTGTGTCTCCATCGTCAGGTCCTATAGAGCCTCTATCGACACCCAATGGTCCCTTACAACTCCCTCCGCCCAAAGCCGCGGTTCCTCCCAAGCCTCCTAAGGGACCATTACGTCGAAATGCTGCCTCTGGTCAGGCTGCCCATTCATACAGCATAGTAGATGATCTGGCCCAATCTCCGGCTACCATTTCAACACTGGAACTCCTCCCGTCGTGTCCTTCTCACAAGAAGGCTCTACTATCTGCCATGGGCGCTGTAGATCCTGCTGATGACCAATTGATTGTTTTCGACACCCATCAATCAGAACATCCCCCTCTTCCTCCTTCGGTTGCTTTCCAAATCCCAGTCAAGATCCGAAACGCCAATGTTGCTCGGTGTATTATTGATGAGGGGGCATCTACCTGCATAATGTCCGCTTCGATTTGGAAACAACTTGGATCCCCTGAACTGGCCCCTTCCACCATCACCCTTCGTGCGTGGGATGGTCATGCCTCCCAACCCATTGGCCTATTCCGTAACTGTCCCATTACCCTTGCCGACAAGACTGTTTGTGTCGACGTTGAAGTAATTGACGCCCCTCTTGACTATAACATCCTTTTGGGGCGTAGTTACACCTATGCCATATCTGTCGTCCCATCCGTAGTCCACCGCAAGATGTTCTTCCCCCATAATGGAAATATTGTCACCATTGACCAATTAACCTACCATGAACCAAAATCTCAGACCTCCCCTGAATCCACCATCTCTACTGTCCCCAATAAACCAACAGTTGATTCCTTGACCAGTGTTTCCCCTAGTGTCTACAAAGACTCCTCTTTGCTTGGAACTTTTCCTGGTCCTCCCCCTCCTCCGGTCTCTGACCCCAACTCAGCGAATGTTTGCATGATGCAATCGTCTCAGGCTGGTCTTCCGTAGCCTGCTACGGCTAGTCAACAACCTCCATCTCGCCCACCGCCTCCTGCTCCTAGCCCTTTGCTTCAGTCAACCGACCCTTCTTCACCTGACCATTCCCATCACACTCTGGCACCTCCTGAGTCCATTCTCTCAAGTATCCACCATATGGGAGCCGTCCCCCCTGGTCATTACCCCGCCAGTCAAATACCGTTCATTGGCCCGCCCCCCAGCGTCTATTCGATCCCCATCATGGCCACCCTTTCCCTACCTAATTTAACCTTGGGAATTCCAGTATGGTATCTTACTCCTCCAGCCAAGACCCCACCAGGCCACCCCAAACCATACATAGTCGTGACACCGGTACAACCGATTCCCTTCGCTCCTTCCACCACCACAGTGCCCCTAGCCCCTCCGCAAAACCCTTCTCATACTGCGACAGCTAATGGCAAGAAACTAAAAACTCGCAAGGGGGCATCCAATGACAAGGCCACCACTCCTGACCCTACCCCGCCCCCACCCACCAAGCCTTGCGCCTTGTGTGATGGTATCGGTCATCCCACCCATACTTGTCCTGAATTGCCCCATATCCAACCCATGGTTAAAGTCGCGTTCCTTGAATCTACGATCCCTGAAACCTCTGTTTCTTCCTCATTCGTAGCTAAGAACCCGAAGACTCTCCGCACCAACAAACCATGTGCTCTATGTGGTGTCCATGGACATTATTCTCACCATTGTCCTCCCCTCACCCATTACCGATCCTCTTTAGAGG
This sequence comes from Pinus albicaulis, assembly GCA_034641835.2. Classification (NCBI taxonomy): domain Eukaryota; kingdom Viridiplantae; phylum Streptophyta; class Pinopsida; order Pinales; family Pinaceae; genus Pinus; species Pinus albicaulis. The sequence continues at coordinate 1,275,851,785 of CM076579.1, forward strand.
TCATCCGCGAGTACGAGGTTGAACAAAATCAATCCGCCTCTCCCATCCTTGCTCAGTATGCGTCCACTCTACTTGAGGATCCCCCTGCTACCATTGACATTCCTCCCCCTGATTTTGAAATGTCCGACCCCGTTGCTCCTATTCTATACCTATCATCATTCGCGTGTTCCCCAGCGTACATTCCTTCTGAACCCACTCCCCCTATTCCGCTTGATTCTCCTCTAGACACGGGTTCCTCATCTTTTGACCATCTTTCTACTTGCTCTTCTCTCATTCCCCGTGATGACCCGTATCTGCGCATCTCTTCCCATATTGATGATTTCGGTAGCTTTGCAGCCTCGTCTGGTCCCTTTGACCCCCCCATTCCCTCTCCTTATCACGATCATACCATCCGTATCTTCGATGTTCGTTGCAGCCTGAGTACGTGCCCTCGCTCCCATCATCCTCCTTCCTCTCCTTCTCGTCGACCCATGAGTCCTAGACTTCCTACCCGAACTGCTCCCTCCCGTAGCCGTCATTGGAGGTATATCCCCTACTCACGCTGCCCTCCTTTGTCTCACCCTTCCCCTTTCTTGACTTATGAGACTATTACATTGGCCCTTTCGTCCGGACCTCATCTGGGCTATGCCGATGGAGCAAGTTGCTATTCCCATCATCTTACTTCCGCAGCATGGGCCATCTTTACCCCCTTGCATACCCTAGTCCCTGCAAATGGAGTCTGCATTGGTACAGCCACCAATAATCAGGCCGAATATGATGCAGTTCATGGTCTCTTAACCGATGCCCTTTCTCACCGCATCCTCCATCTACATGTTCATTTAGATTCCCTTCTTGTTGTCCTACAACTTAAGAGTTTATATCATGTGCATAACCCCCTCCTGTTTAGACAATATTTACGAGTGAAACTCTCGATACGTGAATTTAGATTCATTACATTTCACCACATACCACGAGATCAAAATCACTACGTAGATCAGATTGCAAATCATATTCTAGACTGGCATTTATCACACACAACACAATAACATTTAGCACCACCAATCGAATGCATATGCATCATATATATTATATATCATGAGTTTTAGAGTCCATCTACTTTGAAACATATGACATGCCCATAGCATGTTACAATAACAAAACTACAAAAATGGGGGGCACCACTTGCCCCTACATAGACACTGGGGGGCATCCCCTGCCCTACATCTAATCACTCTCTGGAGGATCCCGAGCCAATGGCTCTCCTCCCGCCGCTCGCAGATCACGCACAGCCTGACCGGCCATCGCCATGCGTCGCATGATCCCTCGCCACTCCGAGGGTAGCCCAATACATAACTCTATGTACTGGTCGTCTAAATCCTGCCAACCATGCTCCGATACACCGGTCAGCAGCCCTTCACATCTGCGACGAATGTCCTCCACCAGAGCAGCCATATCCTCGCTCTGCGCCGTCCTCGAACCACTTGCACCTGTAGCTCCTGTCGCCGCAGGTCGTCCCATATATCCGGCCGGTTTTACCGGAGCTATATCTACATTCCACAAAACATCACGATTAGCCCCATATAGACTAGTCACAAGACTCTAAAATAAACATAACAGATTAGTCACTTGTCACTTACCATCGGGCCCCCACACTCGCCCAGGCGGAAGCGGCAAGTCCGGATCTCCCCAATAACTCATCCCACTATAGGGATAGTCATCTATGTATAATGGCATCTGATCCCAATGTGCGAAGAAATTTGGTCGGCACACCCATCCGACTACCCCTCCCCCTCCTCTACACAGTAGTCGTCCCCACCGATGCATCTGGGGCTCTCTCGGACCTCCATCAGGCAACTGTACACGAGGTCGTAAGGTCAGGATCTTCTCAAAGAAGAAAGAGCACAACATCGTCCCATAGGCGCAATCATTATTCACTTGCCGCTTGCATAGTGACAGTTGTCGTTTCACCGACACCAACATCATCTGGGCCCACCCATAATAGGTCCCACTCAACACACTCTCCACGATCATCATCTGCCCTCCCGTGATGTGATGGAATGCCTGGCTACCCAAGATCCGAAACACTGCCGCGGCCGTCGCCTGGGCCTCCAACCTCTCGAGATCACTAATGGATATCCGTGTCCCTTTGACTCGGACACCCGGTCGACAATGTCGCTCAAAAAACTCCATAATGTTACGCCCACGCGATAACACTGGCTGTGTATTTCCCACCATCCCTAATGGTGGGAGACCAGTCAAGAAATACAAATCCTGTACCGTCAGCTCGATCCTATGCCCCTGCACTACAAATGCCTCCTGATATGGATCCCAATAACTGATAATACGGGCCAACAAGGGCTCTCCTGCCCTCATCAAAGGGTTCTGCAAAAACTTCAGAACCGCATACCTAGCCAACACACGACGGACACCCGGATCCGCCTGGATCTCCGTCCGTAATGTATCTAAGTCTCTCTCTCTCCACTGGATCCGTAGATCTGCCATATCTGCACAAAACCATCATTTTTGTCAGTCTCCAGATCAACAAAACTGAGTTAACTTACATCCAAACATAATCTCAGCCCATGACAGCACTAAAACCCCCACATCTCACAGGTCGCACTTTTTATGCCAAACCTGGGCCAGGTCACACTTTTCAGGCCAAAACCTGCGTCCCAGGTCGCAACTTTTTCCCCAAAAAGTGCGACCCGACCGTAAGGATGCATTAGGGGAACTTACTGAGATTTAAAGCCCTAATCTACAACTTCAATCCATCAAAAACAAAGCTTAAGATTAGGCCTCTTACCTCCAACTGACGGATCACAATTCCAACGGTCGGTTTGTCCGCTACGATCGCCGCAACATTTAGGGCCTTCTCTCCTCTCCACATTCACCACAGCTACACAAGAAAATGAACGATTTTGGAGGGAAAACACCCAATTAGAAGAAAACCCCTGTTTTTTCTTTCGCCCGCTGCGACCAAACCGTAGCCCCGTTTGACACACCGTCCGCACCGTTGGAAAGCTCTCACCGAGCACTCAACTGGGTATCTGTCAGTTTTTTATGTTTTGACACTTCACCAGGACACATTTTGTCCATGAAGGGTCTATTCACCTCTTCTCAAAATCGATTTTCTTCACTTACGACACTTGTACTTGGGGCACCACTTTGCCTCCTTACTCATCTTCGTTCGTGTCAATTTTCATCATGAGTTACCCTATTGTACTCATGCTTTTACGGTTCCCCATTGGACCCATTTTATGAGGCAGCACCATCGAGTCGCCCTTGTTTGGAGCATCCGCGTCGAGTCACCCGCACATTCATAGAGTCTACCCCGAGTCCATTAGTACCCCACCATAGTCCTCCATCCTTTCTTGCTTGGTCCCTCTCTCATGTCACACATGATGGCCTTCAGTACCCCTGTCCACTATCCTTCACGAAATTGTGTCCGTCGCTGCCACGCCATTCATCCACTTGATGCTCTAACAAGGGAAGTCGTCCAACCACTCCTCCATTCCTCTCATTCCATCATCATCATTAGTATCTACTTGGTCGTCGCTCTACTATTTCCCCCCCGTGCCTTAGCTGGAGTTCCCTTATTGCCTCACCTATGGCGGACCTCATTCTGTCGACATCAGCTCATTTATTCCAGAAGCCAGGTCTAGGGGGCAGTGTACTTTGGTTCGAGCTCCTATCAGCATGATCATGATCTATACACTTGATTGTCTAGTAATGCAGCAGCAGCTATTGGTGATTCCCGGGCATGTGTGAGATGTCTCAACCCTCATGAGGGGGTGGCCCTGCAGGTAGCCCCCCACATGCCCAGATGACTTCATTTCCGCCCCTGATATAGCTCTTCCCATTGGATGATATCTGCCTACACCACTTGCGGCACTTCTTCGATTTGCACGTATCAGTCAGATGTTGCGAGCCCTTCCTCGCGTGTAGGGGGCATTTGGGTATATTTTTATCTCACGTCCTACCATATTTTTGGATAAGTCCTGAAGATTATTCCAGGCATCCCATGTATGTGGGATCCATCATGTTATTTATCTAGCTCATGTTTCGGCCAGCACATGCTTCATTCTTGTGTTCCATGGTTTTCAGGGCGCCTTATTCTTTGTACTTTGTCTCGGCGGGCATAGGTATGCCTCCCCCGCCGCCTTTAGTACAGGTACCACTTCATAGAGACTTGTTGCACCTGTAAGTCTCGTCTCCTCTGGGTCTAGTCCTTTAACACATCAGACAACATTACACTTCTCTCTCTCACTTCCCTTTTGATATTTAGTGATTGAGTTCTTACAACGTACTTCAGTCATACGATTTGCTCCTAACACTAGTACGTTGGGGGGCAATCTGTTACACCATTTTTTTGGTCATCTAACCTATTATTATTAGATGAACCCAAGTACACCATGTAAGACCAATTTTACCCTAAGTAAAATTTCTTTCACCATATAAAATAACCTATTTGGTCATATTTAACTCAAAATAAGGAAACTAATTAAATAAATCCTCATTTATTTAATAATTTCCTAAGAATAAGTCATTTAAATCATTATTTAAATAATATTCTTAGTTAAATTTGACTAAATTATCCATAAATAATTAAATAAACCATTATTTATTTAATTATATTCCCATCATTTCCCTAAAATGATAAATAAATCATTTATTTATTTATTATTTATAAATAAAGGAATTGACTCAAGTCAAGAATCCTTTTCCCTCCAACAAATATAATAAAATATTCCTAAAAGGTGCTTCTAGAATTCGATTAATAATATTTTATTCATGCACCGAGTTCTAGACCGCCCCAATATTTTGTTATAAATAGGAGGGTTTTCCCCATTCATTAGTCACCTTCATTGCATTAGATCACTTTGGATCTTCTCTTGGTCACCATTTTCCATTTTACTTTGTGAACTCCCATTGAGTTCCATGTTTGCTTTTCCACATCCATAAGAGAGATAAATGCTAGATCTGAAACACTGAGGACTTCCAAGAACCCATCCCACTGAGGAGAACCGAAAAACACCTTTCTTGTTTTCCTCTCAGGTGCCCCATTCTTTAATATAATACAAAATTCTTTCATATACATTCTTCTTGTCTTGTTCATTGGATCTATGGAGCTATGTTATTTTTTATCTGCTTAATATCTTTTATGCTTAGATCTGAATTTGTGCAGCAATATTAAAGGTATTTTTCAGCCATAATCGATGTTAGGGCTATTTGTTATGCGTAGCTAAAGTGATATTTTATGACGAAAGATTCATACTAACAAACATGATGCGCGAGTTTGTAGCAGGCAAGGTGGTTTCAATATGGGCCATAGGATCTAAGATGAACGACAGAGAGGTAGATCGACAGCTCTCGATTGATCGGGGGATGACCAATCGGGGAGAGAAATAAAATGTGCCCGATGAAAACTTGCGACGCGATGTAGCGCGGGCCGTTGATCGGCTGTAGATCAACGGTTGATATCTTCTAAAAACTTGCACCGGCGGAAAACCCTTATAACATAAAAAAACCCAAAATTTTAGTATAATAAAAAGTTTTTATGGAATGGGCGGGATATATTTATGAAGGGGATAGGCGCCCGACTGCGGGGCCTTTGACTATATGAAGGAGAATAGACCCGGGGCTTATATATGAAAAGGGCCAATCGAGGTCGGATGGTTGGGCCTTTGGGCTTTTCAATCTACCCATTCAAATTTTGCGATGCGATTAAGCGCTTTGGGACTTTTAACCTTTGGTCCTAGGCATAAGTCATATGGATAAAGCGGAGGAGGCAGAGTTTAATATAATGGGCTAATCGCAACGGAATTTTTAACATGGTAAAACAAACTTGCGCATTCTATTTTGCCGATGCGATAAGCGCTTAAATGGTTCAGCGCTTGGTTCTAGCGCTAAGGCATATGTGGGGAAGTGGTTTAGGGGGCTTAGCCGAAGGGGGCTAAAGCCTGTAATAAAAAAGTGTGTTTTTATGGATTTTCAGTGGTTTTCAAAGGAATTTTGAGGATTTTGGCAGAATTAAAAAGGATTTTTAAAATCTGTAAAGAGGATTTTATGAAGGGGAAATGGGAAACAAATGGAAAATAGAAGAATTCCATGGGAATGAAAGGGGTAAAAATGAAGGTTAGTTTGAAGTGGAAAAAGGGAAAAGGGTGTTTTGTAGCAGTCTTTCCTCTATGGAATCAGCAGAATTTCTGAGTTTAAAATGGAAACAGCAGTGAAGATTTAGACAAAGGGCATGAGGCCTTCAAGAGTCTTCAAGAGATAACATTTTTTAGCAATAGGACTTGTTTCTTGAAGGCTCCAAAAATGATTTAGCCAGCATTTGATATGAAATTTTTTATAGCTGACTAACATGATGTACACAAAATATACAGCTATAAGAAACGCACCGGAAGAGAAATGTGGTTGACTGCACAGATTGGTGACTACGAGATGGATCAAGTTATATTAGATCTTGGATCGGATGCGAACGTATTACCAAAGAAAACATGGCAATGAATGGGAGAACCTAAATTGGCATGGTCCACCATCTAGCTGCACATGGCGAATCAACAGAAGATCATCCCTCTGGGAAGGTTTCCAAAAGTCATGGTATATATCGCAGGAGTAAAAGTCCTAGCTAACTTTGAAGTCATAGAAATTGTGGAGGATGCAAATCCTTACCATGCACTCCTAGGACTAGACTGGGCTTAGACATGGGGGGGGGTCATCAATCTCAAAAAGCACAGCATGGTATTTGAGAACAACGGTACGTGCGTAATAGTACCACTAGATCCAGTAGAAGGTGCACGGTATACAGAGCTAGCCTACGAGGAGGAGGAAATAGATCAAATTTACAAATTGACCACGTGGGATGAAGATCGGGTTAACCCCATGGCCGAAGGAGTACTCTGCTGGGAAAAGGACAGTGAATTTTTCTCCGACTCTGATGAGGAACTCGAAAACTGGCAAGGACGGTTGCACGAGGTTTTGGCACTATGATGTCTTTGGACAACCAGAAATTTCTGCCGCATCTCTACCGAGGTAAGAGACCTACCCTACCATGATAGCGCAGGTGATACTATGTAGTTGGTTGAAGCCAAAATTCCCAAGGGACGCAGGCTAGGGGCACTGCCGCTAACCCTGTGCGGAGCACCTGGGCGTTGGTGGGGTACGTAGGGACTGGTATTCCTCCCTTGGGAGAAGTGCCAGAGTAGAATGATCTTGCGCTTGGGGACCCCAGCTGACAGACGAGCCCCGAGGTCAGTAGACCCGTGCGGATAATTGTTGACATGCGAAATTAAAGGGTGCGATAGGACCCCACCTGAACAGATTACCAATGACCTAGGCTTGCGTTCGACTATGGAACTGCACCAACCCACGTGTAATTAGGAGAAGTTGTGAAAAATTCATGTGACATATGGCACGCAGACGCTTGAGGAAGCCCTACCGTACTGGGACGTCCCGACCAAGGGAGGAGCGCATCGATCGAGAAGTTTGGTGGCCAAATTGCTGAACTAGTACCTGAACCGTGTTACAAAACACCTGGCATCGACCTTAATTCGGGGTATGCGAATAGCACGTAGGCATCATCCGAGGTTTGACGATTTGTGGGAGAGTCCTCAGATACGAATAACAATCGTCAGCCCGCCCCATGTTGATAAGAAAGGAACCTTACAGTTACGCAAAAGGGGCAGCAGACCATCAGTGCGACCATTTATGGTAAGTTTGATCTGAATGATCGATGGTAAGTTTCACAAACGGGATACTCCGCCATTAAATAGCTCCGGAAAATGTGCAATCAACAGGATAACTTTGAAACAGGCTACATATTGTCTCTACACCATGCCCCTCTTATCTACCTATTGGCTTACTGGGATCATTGAAATTTTCTGGGACGCCCTTCCTTTTGTTGCTATGGTAGTCCCTAACCCGCCGAATGCTTCCGTCCTTGTCCGTTCAACACCCGCAGACATCATATTGAGAGGGCCTAGGAATTTCGAGTTTGATCAAATGATTGGGCATTTGCCTCCTGCAGAAGGAATTGCCTGTGAACCATGCACGGAGAGGCATCATAGCTGCGTGATAGGAGTACTCGACCTTCGCACCCCGGGGACGACCGCGGGACCCAGCCAGATGACCTCGGATGATATAGCAGAGGAGGGTACGTTAGTATCACGGTCCCCCACCAACAGTGTCACAATCAGGTCACGACTAGTCCTATGCCAGGAAGGAACGCTGAGATATAGGGATATGTTGTGACTTCTCCGCAGTCCCAGATTACTGCCCAGCAGAAGCCACATTTGTTCGCTCCCGCGCACTGTCCTAGTTAACAATCATGCTCCAACCACTGCGAACATCCAAATAGATTTGGCGCAGCTATCCCATGAAGTGCTACAAGGAATATACACCATGGTGTTGCAAGAGGTTCGCCACTGTGACCAGACTACGCGACAGCAGTGTGAAATACCTCCGGAAGTTCAGGCACAGCGGATCTCATTGGTCATAGAAGCAACAAATATTATTCAGGAGCAGCTTACGTGGGGCATGCAATTGGTCAAAGTAGCTACGCAGCTCTGGACAACGGTCTGATACCATCCTATGCTTCAGCGTATACAGGACGACTTTCGGCAGGCGGAAGCTACTCTCGATCAGCTCAAAGCTCCCTTGCCCTCCAGCGTTTCTGCGCAACGTCTAGCCGCCACGGACACGATTGTGAATCTTCGCCGCACCAATCATTTTATCAGGAAACGGTTGAAACCATGGGGCGACACCGCCCTCCAGATCTCCCAGGATGCTCATACTACCATTGCGCGCCTCCACCAGATGTTAGAATAGGTTACCGCGGCTCCAGACGGCCCTACATCCCTAACACTTGTCAACATTACACAGCGAGCTGCTGTCCAGAGTCAGGAAGTGCTCCCTCCGCTCTCCCGCGCTCTTGATACCCTGCGTGCGCAAATTGAGGCCGCACAACTACAGTGACTTGGGATGAGTCACAAGATTGTGTTGGGGGAATGTTGGAACAGGGTCTCCTACAAGCTGCGAAACTAGTCCATTTTGAATACTTTTGATTAAATTTAGGCTAGCGCAGGGGTCTTAGGGTGGGTCAAAGCCCCAAAAGCATTGTAATGGGTAAAAGGGTAAACCAGGGGTCCGAAAACCACAGTTTACAGACCATAGGAAAGTCTAGGATAGATTATTATAAATAGAGGAACATTTTGTACTGTAAGGTAGAGAAATGAAGAGTTATTTATGTGAATTGTGGTTTAAGTTATCTGTTTGGGTTTTTGGGGAAAGGACTCGTGCTGGCTGTGTGCGCGGAGATCCAAGTCCAACTGTGTGAGGACCCTACTGTTGTGTGCGCAGGTTGGGAAGGGAATTGTAAGAAGGAATTGGTGAATTGATGAATAAGAAAGGTTGATAGAGAATTGAATTTGTGAGTACTCTTTGTGTGAATCATTGGAAATTACTGCATTGTGTGTTTTCTGTATTTAATCTGCGAAGATCTGTGTAAGTGTATTTTCTATTCTGGATCTGTTCTGTTCTGTTTATGCCATGCTATGCTACTATCATAAAATCATATAATTATAGATCTAGCGCACGTGGATGTGAGTAGAGACCTAATTGACCCTACACAGAACAAGGTAATCTGAGTATCACAGGGCCTAGCGCAGCTCTGCTTGCCTTACATATCCTTTCTCAGGGTGTGGAAACCTGGTTCCAGCACCCACCCATACTACTTCGGGTGAGACTTTGACCTGCGCAAGTAGGTCATTGCCGAAAGGGCCAGTAGTATAGAGGTTTGTTGGCAAACCTTGCACATTGAACCTGGGTCAGGACCCCTTGAGCCAACACCATACCCATCCCGACCTTTCCTTTGTTGTTGGTCTTGTCGCTCGGTTTATGCACCAACCTCATGAAAGTCACTGGAAAGTAGCTAAAAGAATACTTCGATATATTCGAGGTACAGTTCAGTTCGAGATTCATTACAGTGGAGGAGCGTCTCCATTGTTGATTGGTTTCACTGATTCTGATTGGGCTGGTGGTGACCCTGATGATCGAAAATCTACTGCAGGATATGTATTCACTCTTGGTTCAGGACCTATTACTTGGTCTTGTAAGAAACAAAGTGCCATCTCTCTTTCCTTAACAGAAGCAGAGTATCATGGTGCAGTTGAAGCCGACAAGGAAGCCATGTGGCTTCGTCAGATCTTGTCTGAATTTGGTCTTCATCAGCAGCATCCAACTACACTTTGGTGTTATAATTAGAGTGCCATTCAGCTATGTAAAGATCCAATTCAGCATCAGCGTATTAAACACATTGAACTCCACATACACTTCATCAGAAAGCTCATTCATGATCGTGTTCTTGAAGTGCAGTACTGTCCAACCAATGATCAAATAGCTGATATCTTTATGAAGGCTCTCATAGAAGTGAAGTTTACCAAACTTCGATCCATGGTTGGAGTTCAGGAAAGTTGTCATGAAGGGGGTTGGCCTCTAATGCCTCCTTCCTTCTCCTATTGTGTCACTTTTTTAAATCCTTCAATCCTATCCCATTTTTTTTTTAAGGAGGGATGTTAGGATATTTCGACACATAGGAAATAGACTCCTTTTGTGTCACCTTTGTAAATCCTTCAATCCTATCCCAATTTGTTCTTAAGGGTGGATGTTAGGATATTCCGACACATAGGAAATAGTTAAGAAATATTAATAAATTGCCTAAAGTGGCTGCGTTGGCTCAGGCCCTGGATTGTTTCCCTCTTTGAGGGTTTTAACCACGTGATTATACTGGTGTACTGCTTTGTGATATGTTTGTGAGCGGTGACCTTTGGTTCTTGATCTACGAGACTTACCCTGTAAATTCCTACACCAACAAATAAAAGGATACGATGCTTATATCAACAATGAGGAAATCCATAGGCTCACACCTCCACCCTCAAAGCAGTACTAGGATTCACTTCCTTCCCAGGATATTCAAAATCCAATATCAGAGCCAAAGCTGCGTCTAATTTTCAATGCTACAATCTTGCGCTAATGTACCCTCAGTGAACAGTTATCGACTCATTGTTCCAGGGTGAAATCCCAATGTGTATCTGATTCCATATGGAAATGCTAATGACCAAAACAAATCCATCATCGACCTTCTATTCTTTGTTACACAGTCCCTCGGGAAATCTGATAATCCCCTTTCGTGCAGTCACTCACCTTCCAAGTTCCCCGACATCCTCTATCCTGAGCGATCCATCCCTTGGCCAGGCTTCCTCGCATCATAAGATACAAAACCAAGGCTTATACCTGCCTCAAAACCATCATACTGGTCATAACATGCTCATGGAAATCAATGGACAGTATTGGGTACTAATGTCCCACAATGGCCCTACTCCTGAAGTGCTTTACCAACATACTAGTGTTGCCTATTTGTTGTTACTGTTAATGCTTGCAATTTGTTTCAACCACCCAACCAGGCATTTCCGTGCTTCTTGTACCAAGCACATAACTACCATTAGATTCAAAATAAATTGAAATAAATTCACATCATACTTCATTGGTAGCTTGTCTATAAGGTACACTTGCAATTCTATTCACTTCTTGCCACATCAAGTCAAACAAGTTGTTTGATCAAATCATCATGTATAAACATATCACCATGAATCACATGAAATCACCATAAAAAAATGATCATAAATCACATGTAACCATCATAAGTTAGAATCATAGATCACATGCATAATAAAACTGAAATAAAATATCTATACTTATCCTTCATCGTTCCTTACTTCTGTCTTTGTTCTTTTGTACACACACTGAATCGGTTGCCACACCCTAAAAACACCCAATACCTTTTTTTTATTCAATCACGTACACATACACACAGTGTACATCACAACACATACATCCACATACGACATACAACACCATACAATACACGCACACACACCGTTATAAGACACATACAACTACACCATGTGTATAATACATATGCCTACATCGTCATACAACACATACACCTACACCCAGTGTACAATACAACACAACACACACACCTATACCTGGTGTAAAACACATCACAATAAATGCATATGTCACGATGCCATGACTGCACAATGCACATACATAGTACAACATGTCCGCAACACAACATGTACAACATGCACACAATACCACATGTACACTAGTACCATATGTACAATATGTACACAGTATGACCTGTACATAGCACCACCTACACAACTTGTGCATAATATCACATGTACACAACACCACCTGTACAACGTGTACACAACGCCACATGTAAACCGCACCATCTGTACAATGTGTACACAATACCACATGTACACAACACCACATGCACGACATGTACATGACACCACATGTACATGACGCCACATGCATGACATGTACACGACACCACTTGGAATGTATTAAGGATATGATTAATGGAATATTTTGAAAAAAATTATCTTTTTTATTTCGTTTACAAAGAAGAATTTGACAAAAAATAGATTAAACATTTTTTCTTTACACACATAGAAAAATGAAATTTAAAAGGCATTTACATATTTAATTATTGGATTTTCTTTACTCTATTATTTGTGGAATGTTCATGACTCTAAATAAATATGATATTTTGTATTCCTTGGATATCTACAAAAATACCTCACATATGGCTTCTATTTTGGATTTTTCAGTGTTAATCACCTCGAATCCACGGAGACCAGGATTGTTAATAGGAAATTATTTCTTGGCTACGTTCTTCGATTTCGAGTTAATGTGAACAAACCCATCACATCCCTACAAAGTGGAAGGATGTCGAAACATTAGGTTAGGCATAAATGTAGATTGTTGAAACAGTCCAGTGAGACCCAACAACATATAACAATATGTAAATTGTGTGTATATATATCAAATATCAAGTGCATACCCAATAACAGATTAATATATAAATTATGTGTATATATCAAATATCAAATGTGTACCCTCATGAAACAATCGTGGAAATGCAGGCTTATAAGTGCAACAATGACTCCAGGATTATTTGTGAATTCATCTTTTATTGTTAACCTACATTTGAGTTTCCTCTGCATAGTGAAAGCTCCACACAAACAACCCCTTGCCTACATAAAGAACCTACAACCATGTTATGACATCCTCAAAATAAAAGCTCTGCACAAACAACCCCCTCGCCTACATAAAGGACCTATAACCGTGTCAGATTTGGCATCATTGGGTAGAGCAGTAGCATAACAGTGTCAGTGTCGGAGCACTCACTGACATAATGGACACTCGCAAAATTAGTTTTTGTTTTTTTTTTTTTTGTTTTTAAGTGAATTTCCAGACACTGAAAAATATCGAAAATAAAATGTGCTCCCCAAACGGAATGATCCATTAGCGAACGGAAAATTAGAAAGAAAAAAAAAATCCAAAATTTAAAAATTTATTTTTGAATTTATTAGAAAATAAAAATATTAAGCATTTTCCTGAAACTTCAGTTAAAATTACAAAAATAATAATAATAATAATGCAAAGTCAACACTAAGCAAATGCTATAGTCCCTCACAACACTGAGATCAATAACTCACTCGTACACCTCCCACCTTATTATATTAATAAATTTACAATTTTATGTTTAAATATAACATGAGTGGGCCTAATGGTTAAGAGCATGTGTTTCCTCCTAAGAGGTCACAGGTTCAAAACCAGAGGGGGTAGAGTATGTATGCCTTCATAGACTTAGCAGTCAAATCGCTACGCAGAGATAAGTCCCTTGTCCCACAAACAAGAAGATCTCATACACCAATTTGATATCTGTCTTGACCGTAACCTTAATATTATATAATAATAATAAAATAATCATCACCATAAAAATAAGAGCAACAATCAAAAGTAAAATTATGTAAGATACAAGTGAAGAATAAAATTCTCACCACTATTTTTCCACCCACACGACCTCCACCCTCATGAGTACGTGGAAAATAAAATTCCCTACCACTCCCCTTGCATAAGCATCTTTTACACTTTTTCATCCACCCTTATCAACATGTCTCACTTCTTCGTAATCATTAACATTTTTAAATTATCTCCTAATTATTGTTATAATTTAAACTTTATCACTAATTATATATAAAACATGTTACAAATTTTGCATTGTAAACTTAATGCAATACAACACTTTCCATCATTCCTGAGACATCTTAAAATATCCCTCCTTGCGACATCTTAAAAGGGTATAATTATAGGATAGAATTTAAACTAAAGCTAGCATAATATTAATTTATAACTAGAAGCCATATAAGTATAAAATTAAAAAAGCATAGCATTATACGTTCAAAAGTACTCTCCATTAATGCTTGTGTTAAAAAAAATTGTTGATGAAAGTGTTATGGTAAGTACAATATTAAATAACAAAGTGCCAAATCTCAATATCTCGAGCATGCCATACAAAATGGGGAGGATATACATATGGACATCCCCCCATGGTTTTAATGGACACTAGGTAAAATTATTATTATATAAAATTATGGTTATTTGTAATGTGTGGAACAATATTATGTAATAAAGTTGTTAAAAATACAATTAAAAAATTTAAAGTTATGTTATGTTAATTTTAATGTACTAAAAGAGAGAAAAAGTTGAATTGATAATGTATAAAGAATAATAAGGTTCACATTGTTTCTGGTCCTAAAATCTAGTTTTAAGATTTTATTATAATTGTAAGTGGAAACAAAGTACCTTTGGTCCAAATTAGTGTTGGTATGGAAAAGCTTTGGAATTAGAACAAAATACTTTTTCAATTAAGTTTTAATAATAATTTTTTTTTTTTAAATTTATTTTAATGAAAAAAATAACATTTAATGAAGTTTTGATAATTATTTATATTTTAAAATTTAAAATTTGTTTTAAAATTTATTTTAATTAAAAATTAAAAAATAACATTTAATTGAGTCTTAAAAATTAAATATTATTTAAAATATATAAATACATGATTGGGCTACCTTTTCCCTTTTTCTCTTGTATTGTGACATACATATCTTGTCCTTTTCCGTC
This sequence comes from Pinus albicaulis, assembly GCA_034641835.2. Taxonomy (NCBI): domain Eukaryota; kingdom Viridiplantae; phylum Streptophyta; class Pinopsida; order Pinales; family Pinaceae; genus Pinus; species Pinus albicaulis. The sequence continues at coordinate 1,275,866,809 of CM076579.1, forward strand.
CCATTTTTTTTCCATGTATTGTCGAATCTCTTGTCCTAAGGTTTCACATCTATCAACTCATTAATACCAAGAGGACAACATTTAAAGACACCAAGTAATCAACACCCAATTCAAAGTTTTAAGGTAATGTTAAACATTTTGTTTCCTCGCATTCAAAATATTATTTTTAATCTCAATATATTAAATAGATATAATAACAAAAATATTAAATAGCATTGGTATATTAAAAATATAATTTTAATTTTAATATGATATTAAATATAATTTTATTGTATAATAATATCAAATTTATTTTTCCCAGTGGGTGTTAATGGCGCATGACATGGGAGGTAGGCGGTGGGCTGGCACGTGGTCTGGCCACATGGCCACCGGCACGCCAACCTACTGGCCTCCTCCTACATTAAACATACCCCACCGTCACCCTACGATGCATTCAATTCTTTGCAATGGTCGAGGCATTCGCTTGGGCTCCAAAATGCCGCCTAGTAGCTGCTCCCTTCGGCTCTTTGTTCTTGCTCCTGAGCTCTCTGTGGCAATCCAACCCGCCTTTGCAAACTCTATGCCGACTCGCATCCCTCCCTTGCGCAGTGGTTGCTCTCTTGCAGCCGCTGAACCTAGCACTCGCACATCTCTTGGGAGGCGTTGCAGCCTCAGCGGCTGTATTGAATTCTTGTCAGGCATCCATTATTCTCACAGTCCTCATTGTTTTCTTCGTTTCTCTGCATCTTTCCGCCCTTCCTCGCTCACCTCATCCCGGCTCTCCCATGCCCTTCCAACCTTCTTCGCCAATCGACGCCCTTGGCACCCAGGCTCTACAAGCTTGCCTTGCTTGCGACATCGAATGCGATGCCGAAGAGGTGGCAGAAGAGGCATAGCATCGCGCGTTATATCCTCTTCTTCCCCTTGCACCTCGTCCTCCTCCTTCGCGCACTCAGGGGGCAGGTATCCGGACACCCGTAGTGGTCGGGGTCGTCTTCTTGGCTCTGCGGCTCTCCACCCTTCCTCTGCACCTCCCTCTGCTCCTCCACCCCTTCATCTCCCAGCCTCTGCCCAATTTAAATTCCAATGTACCTCCTTCAGCCCTCTCGTTGTGGCCACTGTCTCCATCTCCTTCTGCGAAATCCCTGGTGCTAGTCCGGTCCCCAGCCAGCCCCCTCCGTCCTCTGGCTAGCATGGCCACCCCGAGTCTTCGAAGGCGGAAATAGCTCTGCAAGCCTCGCCTATGCACACCTCCAACTCACACAGCGACAACAGCTCTGATTATTACCAAGAGACGCAGATGCAGGATGATGGCAAGGGTGCTGTAGCCGCAGCTCCTCAGCAAGAAGCTACTGGACCCCAGTTTGCCGAGGACGACGAGTACAAGTGCTTGATTGTCGAAGAACCTCCTTAAGTTTCTCCGGATTCTCAGATTACCAGGTCTCCTTAGGTCTTGGACCTACAGTTTTACAGTCTTGTTTTTTGTTCTTGTTTACACTGAATACATTGTCTTATGGTTTATATTGCTAGTTTCCTCTCTGAGGCAGCACCATATACTCTTCCTGGGCTGATTTCCCCATGTGGGCAGCTCCAGTTTTGATTTTTTGCTACTCTGTTGTTATCATGGAAATTACATGTGCCAGTTGCGCTAAGGCCATAGCCTCTCTGTACATTATGTTTCATTATCAATAGAATTTTAGCCTTATTTATAAAAAAAAAAAATATCAAATTTATTTTTATTATTTTTTTAATTATTAAAGAAATTATAATTATATTGGTTTTGTATTTATGTGTTATGGGTCGATTTTGATAATTACCACTATAATTTTTAGGTGTTCATATATGTTTTTTACATAAAGATGGATAAGTTGGGATTTCAACCTATTACCTTTATACAAGGAGTATTTTAACAAAACACCTTGTCACTAATTAGTTTACATCTTGATGGCTTTCTAACATAGGACATACGGGTGGAATTTGATCCACTTATGTGTGCATCAATCATAAGATCATTTAATACAATGTCTCTAGATGAAAATTGTCCAATAGTGAAAAACTCCTTGCTTTCCATTATTAAATCCAACTCCTTTAAATTATTTTTTACAATTATTGTTTTATATAAAAAAAAAAATTAAAAACTCTATTAAAATTATTCATTTTTATTAATAATAATAAATATGAGCCTATAAGGTGTACTTGAATTGGTGGTTGTCGTGTTATGAAATATTATGTAAATTGTGGGATTCAAGGTTCAAATTCTCCTAAATATTTACCCTAAAAAAATTAATAAATATGAAATATTAATTTATAATTTAACAACAAAATGAAAAATTTAGAAAAATATATTTTAAAATTTATTAATCTTTATTAACATTTTGTCGCGGCACATTTCAACTATATTTAAGCATAAATTATTAAAGACTATAATGATATTCAAACTTATTATTAATGTTATAAGTATAATATTTACTATTAATTAATTTTTTTTTACTAAAATATTTTTCATTATTAATATTTATTTAATTATATTTTTTATCATTAATATTTATTTAGTATTATTTTAGTTACATTTAATATTGTTTTAAATTTATTATCACTAAAAATAATATAATAAATTTTGTAGTATAAATAAATTATAATTAAATGAAATCGATATAGTAATATTTTATTATTAGGTATAGAAACCATATTATAACATTATATTATAAAACATGGCATTATAATGGTTGGCCATGTTAATAAGAGAAAATGTTATCATATCAAAAAGGTTGATTGCCCTTGAGGGTTAGTTCAATTGGTTGAAGTCTTGTTGCTAAACCACTTTGTTATTGGCAGGTAATGTGTTCAATTCTCCTCGACGCTCTCGGGGTTATGCTTTGATTAGTTTGGTTGGCGCCTCCAGATGGATTTGCCTAGATATTCTTTGAGACAAAAAATATAAAAGTGCATAAATATCTAAATTAATAAAAATATTTTAAAAACCTTTTATTTTATTTAGAAATATTCCTTTAACCATTTAAATTATTCTTTAAAATCATGTGAGTTTTAAGACATTTTTAAATAAGAAAAAAAACATTTAACTAAATTTAAAAATCACAACCACCCATTCAACCTTTTTAATTAGTTTATATAAGATATTTTAAAAAATTCACATTTACTAAAATCTGTAAAAGAATATTTTATTTTATTGTTATATATGTTGACTATGATTTCAAACTTATAATTTGTTTGTCTTTTTAACTTATGATTGTTTAATATTCTTTCTACACTCATTTTCTTAATTTAAGTTTTGTCTAATATTTTTCTTCACCTTCATAAATATGGGGTGGGGAAGGAGAAATATTGGACAAAACTTAAAATTAAGGTTTGTTTAATATTACTTCCCTCACCACCATTTTAAGTTTGTTTTATCCAATATCTCTCGCCACCTCCACACTCGTACTCATATATAAAGGTGGGGGTGGAGGGAAATATTATACAAAACTTAAAATATGAGGATGCAGATCCAATGAAATATTGGACAAAATTCAATTTATAGGAGGGTTAGGGTGCAGGGAGATATTGGAAAAAAATATAAATATGAAGGCGAGGGTAGGGGAAAATATTGGACAAAAAATAAAATGAGGGTGGAGTGAGGGGAGGTATTGGACAAAACTTGATTTTAAGTTTTTTTTTTATATCTCCCTCCACCCCCACCCTCATGTTTATAATGGTGGGGGTGCGGGGAGATATTGGACAAACTTAAAATTATGTTTTGTCCAATATCTCCCTATACCCCCACCCTCATATTAAAATAAGGGTGAGGGTGGGGGTGGAGGGATATATTAGACAAAAATTGTAAAATTAATTCATATGAAGGTTAGACTAAGGGGGTATTGGAAAAATCTAAAAAATGAGAGTGAGGGTGAGGGTGAGGGTGAGGGTGAGGGTGAGGGTGAGGGTGGGGTGGGGCCAAATATTGGACAAAAATTAAAATGAGGGTGGGAGATACAAGAGATATTGGACAAAACAAAATTTTAAATTTTTTATAATATATCCCTCCACCTCCACCCTCATAAACCCCACCCTCATATTTATGAGTGTGGACATATGGGAATATATTCGAAAAAACTTAAATTAAGTTTTGTCTAATATCTTCGCCCAACCACACCCTCATATTAAATTGAGTGTGGGGATTGGTAAAGATATTGGACGAAACTTAATTTTAAGCTTTTTCCAATATATTTTTTTTCACTGTAGATATCGCTCTTCCTACTATTCACAAGAATCAAGGAAGAGCTACATAGTGAAGATAAATAGTACAAAGACAACTCCCAATGGATCATCATGTCACAATTAGACTTGAACCTAGGTGGGGAGGTTATCATTAAACCCTCTCGACCACCTGGAATACACTAAATTGACAAGGTTTATCCAATATATTTGATGGGCCTCCAAATTAGACACAAATTAAGGCCCATCTAACCTTTCATGTGCACATAAAGGTTATATTAAATCTTTCCTTGTACACTTAATAATGTTTTTTTAGCTTTAATATTTTATTAGTAAGGTTTTGAGATAATTGCATACTATGTGCATAATATTATTTAACTTTGTAGAATATTGTGAGAATATTGGACATATTATGAAGACATGGACAATGAGATAATCTAGGAAATTTCTCCCTGCTATAGGATGGGCTAAGATTGGATAATAAATGAACAAAATATCATGAAATTCTTGACAAATATTAGAGCTCCGCTGATTGAGAAAATATAGGAATGTGTTCCCTATCACTTAATGCAAATTCCTAGTGTTGGGAATTAGATCCACTTTTTGAGGGATTTTGGGGGGGGGGGGCAAGTTGCCTCCTTTCAAGGAGAATGCTTCATCATCACTTTTTATAAGTAAAAAATTGAATTTCCCTTTAGGGGCATGTATTTCTTAGTCTTCTTGTGGAGAAAACTTGTTATTTAGCAGCTCCACTTTCTTTTCTAGCAAGGATGTACTTGGATTGATTCCAATAATTAAGTTTGGTGATATTTTTAGCTTCTAAGGCCTGGTTTCCTTCATAGGACTTTGAGTATACTTGGGTTTGGTGTTATGAACCTAATTCATAACTTAAGTATTAAATATAGTCATTAATAGCATAAAATAGAATAAATGTAATTGCTAAACAATCAATTAAGATTATCTGTAGCAGCGGAAGTTCGTAGATTTGGTTACTGTAGCAGTAAGATTTGTATGCTCGTTGACTTTGATAGCAGAAACAGCTTTAATTATAAAAATACACGAAGTATTTATAATAATAAATATTTTATTGATATGAAATAAGACATTGAATGATTACAATGAGGCCCTGCTTTTATACCCATGCAGGTGACCTTTCATGAATAGGCATGTCTTTTAGACATGCCTTTTCAGTTAACTAATGACTACTTAACATAATCTTAATTGATTGTTTAGCAATTACATTTATTCTATTTTATTCTATTAATGACTATATTTAATACTTAAGTTATGAATTAGGTTCATAACATTTCTGTAGCAGCGGAAGTTCGTAGATTTGGTTACTGTAGCAGTAAGATTTGTATGCTCGTTGACTTTGATAGCAGAAGCAGCTTTAATTATAAAAATACATGAAGTATTTATAATAATAAATATTTTATTGATATGATATAAGACATTGAATGATTACAATGAGGCCCTGCTTTTATACCCATGCAGGTGACCTTTCATGAACAGGCATGTCTAAAATTCCTTTTCAGTTAACTAATGACTACTTAACATAATCTTAATTGATTGTTTAGAAATAACATTTATTCTATTTTATTCTATTAATGACTATATTTAATACTTAAGTTATGAATTAGGTTCATAACATTGCCTCCTTCTTGAAAAGCTTTGTCCTCAAAGCTTAATTTTGACAATTCCTTCATCTGGCGTTTGTCATCTTGGATTGTGTAATTCATCACAGTTACCTTCGCTTGTATAATTTTTCAATAATGCTTCCTCGAAACTGAGTTCTCCTTATATATATATATATAATTTAACTTCTCTTTTTTTTTTATGAAGAACCTCTTCCTTTCATTTGAATTTGTATATATATATATATGAATTTTTAAGTAACCTCCCCCTTCTTCTTCTTTTCATTAATTTAATTAATTAAATAGTAATTTTAATTAATTAAATTAATAATTGTTTTTTTTTATAAAATATATATATATATATATATATATATTATTATTATTTTATTAAATAATAATAATTTTATATATATATATATATAAATTATATAATTATAATATATACATACATATTATAACTTTTAATTATAACCATAATTAAATCGGAACTTGTCTTCAAACGTCACAGCGTTATATATATTTTTTATTTCACCAACTTAACAACGTTTTTCCCTTGCAATCACACTTATTTTTCCTTCTTGACACGGTACTGCGGTAGATGGACGGCTACAGTGGATACTGATGGACAAATGATTATTGCCCAAGTGACAAGACAGACGGCCCAGATCTTTTTTGGTTCTGTTTGCGTTGTCTCCGGCATTAGTCAGAAACAGAAGGTTAAGAAGAAGTGGCGGAGGAGAAGTAATGCTGGATGTTCCAGATGCTCCACTGCTATTCGGATTTTAATTTCTGTCGGAATTACTCACAAACATGACTTTGCATTTCTTCAACACGTATTCCAATGATATCTCTTCGGATTCAGAGCGACCAGCGTACAAGACTTCGCTGTCCATAAACTGGGTTATTGCCTCGTGGGGTTTTATATGGTTATCATACACGAGTTGTGCACGACCGTCAATTATAATGTGTTCAGGCCTGTAATACCACTCAACTTTGAGAGCATTCGTGTAATTATTTATTGCTCTAACTTCTGCAACATAAGGTGACGACCACAGATGTGAAAATATTTCTACAAAATCGCCCACAGAAATAACATGTTTCTTAACATATTCATGCTGTTCAATTTCTTCTTCATCAATAAAACCACGATCAAGGACATGCTACAAAAACTCATCTGTAGCAGCATTCGACGGAGCACAGACAAGCATTCGTGGTTTAGGACAAAGTTTATGTAGCATAGGAAACAGATTTTGATCCATATTCTGTAAAACATCCTCAATGGATCCTGTGCCAGTACCCCCAAAGCTATTCAAATTATCACTGGCTTGCCTGTAGCTTTCAGGTGCAAGTTTCTTAAGCAATACACCATAATAGTGTTGATATTGGACAAGATGAATTACATTTAACATTACCCACAGCGTATGTGTCTTTCCAGTACCTGGAGGCCCTTGTACCAAAGGGAAAGGCCAAGGCTCCTCCCGCATAGCAGACCCAACTCCATTCGTACCAGCAGTAGTATGCATAGCAGCCCACTGAATAGCTGCAAGCTGTGGCGTATTGAATGTCCTATGAAGATGTTCCGTAAAATTTGATGTAAACATTCAGGCATTGCTGGAGACTGCTCCTCATACTTAGGAAAGTGCTCTGGGCTAGGATCTAAAATTTCTCTTTGCTTCTGGGTATTAAGACGCCGAAAAGCATGCAAAGCCACATATTCCCTTTGAGTTGTGGCAAGGGATCCAAGGACTGTTAGGTACCAAGCTGGGTTCTTTTGAAGTTTCATTAGAATATGATCATCGCTTGCTTTGCTGCTGTGATCAAATGTATCCCCCACATAGAAATGAACAATAGCTCCATCAAGATCACGAGTATAAATTTGTGAGTATTTGTGAACAGTGCCAGCTATTCTAGCAGTTAGGTCACCACCTTTAGCTTCAAGATCACCTGTGTTCCTAGAACTGATCCTCTTAAACCTACCTGGTCCTGGCTTTGGTGTAGATAATACAGCCACATCATTTTTATTTGGATCATCATCATAAATATTTTGTTCAATATCTTTTTCTTTTATTTGAACTGTGGCAATTTCATTTCTTGTATAAAAGGCACATTTATGTCCTATGAAATATTTGTCTCCACATTTCCAACATTTCCCTTCTTCTTTACTTTCAATATTAGTTGGTTGTTTTCCTTTATTACGCATTGGTGGGGGAATGTATTTACTTGAATTTTCCATGGATGTTCTACTTGATTTTCCCTTGGCATAACTAACTACTTTCTCATTATTACAACATTTTTCATTTTCTTTATTATGGATTACTGCAGAAATTTTTTTAAGACCTGCAGAAAATTTTGCACATGACTTATCTAAGTGCTGAAGCTTTTCTTGAACTTTTCTAATTTGCTCAATTATTTTGGGATTTTCACGTAATGGCACATTATATGGTAAACAATGTTCTTGGGCTTGTAAACTACGTTCGTAGGCTTGTAGAATGATGTTGTGTGCCATTGCTTCAACTTGTTCTTAATATGGCTCTGAATATGGCTCTAATACCACTGTAGCAGCGGAAGTTCGTAGATTTGGTTACTGTAGCAGTAGGATTTGTATGCTCGTTGACTTTGATAGCAGAAGCAGCTTTAATTATAAAAATAAACGAAGTATTTATAATAATAAATATTTTATTGATATGATATAAGACATTGAATGATTACAATGAGGCCCTGCTTTTATACCCATGCAGGTGGCCTTTCATGAACAGGCATGTATTTTAGACATGCCTTTTCAGTTAACTAATGACTACTTAACATAATCTTAATTGATTGTTTAGAAATTACATTTATTCTATTTTATTCTATTAATGACTATATTTAATACTTAAGTTATGAATTAGGTTCATTTGAGGACAAAGCTTTTCAAGAAGGAGGCTCCTTCTTGAAAAGCTTTGTCCTCAAATGAACCTAATTCATAACTTAAGTATTAAATATATTCATTAATAGAATAAATGTAATTGCTAAACAATCAATTAAGATTATGTTAAGTAGTCATTAGTTAACTGAAAAGGCATATCTAAAAGACATGCCTGTTCATGAAAGGTCACCTGCATGGGTATAAAAGCAGGGCCTCATTGTAATCATTCAATGTCTTATATAATATCAATAAAATATTTATTATTATAAATACTTCGTGTATTTTTATAATTAAAGCTGCTTATGCTATCAAAGTCAACGAGCATACAAATCTTACTGCTACAGTAACCAAATCTACGAACTTCCGCTGCTACAGGCTCTGATACCACTGTAATAACTAACTGTATGTTAGACCTGATAATTATTGAAGATCTGTAGCAGCAGAAGTTCATAGATTTGGTTACTGTAGCAGTAAGATTTGTATGCTCGTTGACTTTGATAGCAAAAGCAGCTTTAATTATAAAAATACACGAAGTATTTATAATAATAGATATTTTATTGATATGATATAAGACATTGAATGATTACAATGAGGCCCTGCTTTTATACCCATGCAGGTGACCTTTCATGAACAGACATGTCTTTTAGACATGCCTTTTCAGTTAACTAATTACTACTTAACATAATCGTAATTGATTGTTTAGAAATTACATTTATTCTATTTTATTCTATTAATGACTATATTTAATACTTAAGTTATGAATTATTTTCATAACATTTGGTCATCCCAGGAGCCTCAGAGCCCTATTTTACAATTTATTTATCCCCTTTGAATGTTTTTTTTCACTTGCATTTCTTATTTCTACATTTAGTGTTTATGCCTCTTTTGTTGTATGTTACATTGGTTAAATGATTGAAGTGAATTTTTTGTAGTTTATTTACAGATTCATAATCATGATGCATCCTTAGAAATTCATGCATCATGATGATGAAAATTCATATTCATCTTTGAGCTATTTGGATTGGTTTACTAGTTCACAAATCTAGAATTTTTGGAAGTCTTTTGTCGCAAAATAGTAGTAATTTTCTTCTATTTTTTAAAATGTGTTAATGAGCTTCATTTGAATTTATTCAACTTGTGTTGAGTCATAAAAACATTCAATTTATTAAAAAAATTTACCTCGTAGCATTTTCACTTGATCAGGTTAGGTTTTTTAGAGGTTAACTAGCTCACTAATTCTTGAATTTATGGTTTTTAGAGTAGTAATTTTATGTTATTTTTAACACATGTTAACAGGGATATTTTTGAGTGATTTCACTTGGAATGGAGTCTTAGGAAATTATAATTCATAAAAAAAAACAAAAAAACAAAAAAAAACAAAAAAAATCCCATATCATTTGCATATGATTTTCTTGGGAATTCGACAAGTTATCTTGAGGAGTAGTACTCATGTAGTAATCATGTCACTCTTGTCTCAATCTTGTAGCAGACTTGTAACAAATTTTTTTGAGATTTTCCATGCCCAAATTCATGGTATAATTATATTTGTAGCCTATGAATTCTATGAGGCCACTTTGGTTGAGTTTAAGCTTGGTCAGGTCACCATTTAGCTCTTAAATTGCTTGCATCTTGAATTTTGATTTCTGCAATTAGTCTAGATTTCCTTTCCGCAATTTACTTTATGCAAAGTATGATTTCCTTCTTGCAAGAATAATATATGACTCCTTTAATTCCATTTCCTTTCCAGTATGATATATTAGATGTGCTTAGTTTTAGAATAGTTTTCCTTTCTGCCATTTACCTTCCAACAAAAGTAGAATAGGTTTGTTTATTGTTATTTACCTTTTGCAACTTAGGATTGGTGGCTCGCTTAGATCCTTTGATCATTTGAAGTTGTTTCATTTCCTTATTTAACTTGCATCAAAAGGAGTTATACTAGGAATAAGAAGGTGCATGCTGCATATACAGTGTCAACCCCTCTTAAGTTTGTACGAACCCACAGTTTATAATTTAAGTCAATAGCCTCAGGAGTTGCAACATTATTGTTGCAATACTAGGTCTCATCACTTTTTGGTGGTGTTGTCGGGGAGGGTCTCAAAGAAAACACTCTCTTTTTCTTGGAATGATTCATTATTTCTTTTTATCATTTATATTATTCGCAAAAGAAAAAAAAGGAATTATGCATATTTCATTGCATTACATTAGAATTATCATTCAAAAAAAATTATAAAAAAAAAAAATTATATATTACTTCAACACCACAAACCCCCCCACTTGATCATGTGAAAGTAGAAGAAGAAGGTGTGGAATAGAAATTAGAAGGAGGCATGGAGCGACACTACTTTTTCCACTCATATCAGCAAGATACGAACTACTCCTCCTCTTTCAATTCAAGCTATAATGCACAATTTAAACCTTGGTATACACCTAGCACCTCACCTTGGTCTCCATGGTCTTATCCTTCCCAATGAGGTGATCCATATTCATGGCTTTATCCTCCTCAATATGTCATTCCTCCATTTCATCCATATCAACACCAACATCCTTAATGGGGTGATCCATATTTCCCTCAATATCCTCAATATCCTCCATACCAAACTCAATGTTATTCATCCCATCCACCTCCACCACAACCACATCCTCAATCACAACCATTTCAAAGACACACTCCCACTCAACTACCTGCACAATCATATCCAAACCCAAGCAATAAAGTAACTCATCCCATTTACAATGTTGAGATACAAAATCTCCAAACAAATCCTCTTGATTCAAATGACATTTATCTTGGATCGAAAAGAGTATTGCAAAGAAGAATATATCTTTCTCTTGTTGAAGAACAACATCCAAAAGAAGAATATTTAGAGGATAATAAAGAATCATGGACCAAATTTGATGGAGAGCAACCATTAGAGCCTGATATTGAAGAATTTCTACAATGCTTATCATCATATCCTTTATGTGTTCAAGGGGATAATCAACAAATAGTATAATATTTGAATGGCACAGAAAAACAAGACATGAATAATTATCCAAATGCGCAAGCAAACCAAGGGAATCAAAGGTATATTGAGGTTTGGTTCCAGAAAATCAGCAATATGTAGCATCACTCTCTTCTTCAATAGTACTTGATGTCATCAAAGTCAAAGCATTTGGTCTTTTATATTTAGGTACACGCTAAAGCATATGTTTTGAGCCTACACATGATTTTATTTTTCATCTTGTTATGCACATGGCTCCATTGGAAGTATTCCTATACTTGAAAGAGATCTTTTTTTTCAAGTAGGTTAGGATAGAGGAATAAAAGAAAAAGAGGAAAATAAAATAAAAGAAGAAAAATAAAATATTAGGTGAAAACCTCATTTTGGGCACCCGAGGTTGGCTCATTGATTGAAAACCTCCATGAGGCAGTCAATGGTTTGGAAAAAAGAGAAAAAAAGAGAGAGAAAAAATTTCCTAGGTGAAAACCTCCTTTGAGGTGCCTAGGCAGACCTACTAATTGAAAACCTCATTGAGGTAGCTATTAGGCCTAAAAAAATGAAAAATGAAAAATTATGTTTGTTCCATGTATCTCTCTTTGATGAATGTAGGCGCTCTCCAACCTTTGCAAGAAACAAAAACAAGTTAGCACCAAAAGAAAAAGTTGATAAAAAACCTAGTGAAAGAAAGTCAAACTTGGGATTTCTCCTCATTTTCTAAAATGCTCCAATAGGACCAAATCCATGTCAATCCATCACCCTTGTCGATTTACAACATTCACCCATCATTCCCAACTTTCCCATTCATTTTCCTCATTGTCGTAAAATTCTATGGGAAGGTTTTGTTTTGCTACAGGACTCACAAAATACACAGGGCATAAATTGTTTTGACCATATATCGGAAATTATGCATCATTTTTTTGAGTTATTTCATAGGGAGATGTATAAGGATGATGGTAACATGCTCAAGGAATTTCAGCAAATTATAGTGCATACTTAGAAACATAGAAACCTCTGATCCCAAGAGTGTCTGCATGAAGGACAAACTTGCATCACGAAGCATCAGTCAACAAGAGAACATAAAAAATAAATATATTTCTCAAGAAATTTCAAAATACATGCACAACAACCTTACCTCTATTTATAAATGACATATGATCAACTACAACACTCACATCAAGAGAATCTAAGGATCAGAGCAACAACGACAACAAGAAAACATGGAGGACATCCAACAGATTATCACATGCAGCTTTTGGATCATTAAAGGCATCCTCCACAACTACAGCAACATCCTGCACAAAAAAACACTCATGGTAAGGCACAAGTATATAACTCTCTAACCTCACCCTATTTTAGCTTGAAAGATTGCAAGTGTATGAAGGAAAAGGTTTATTTATAGCCAAAATTAGTAGGAGAGAAACCTCGACCTTACCTAGTAGTTAAACATTTTGTTTCCTCGTTTTCAACATATTATTTTTAATCTCAATATATTAAATAGATATAATAACAAAAGTATTAAATAACATTATTATATTAAAAATATGATATTAAATATTATTTTATTGTATTATAATATTAAATTTATTTTTATTATTATTTTAATTATTAGAGAAATTGATAATTAGATTGGTTTTGTATTTTTGTGATATGGGTCGATTTTTATATTTACTACTATAATATTTAGGTGTTCGCGTATGTTTTTTTCACAAAGATGGATAAGTTGGGATTTCAACCTATTACCTTTATATAAGGAGTACCTTAACAAAACACCTTGTCACCAATTGGTCTACATCTTAATGGATTTTTAACATAGGACATAGGGGTGGGCTTTGATCCACTTATGTGTGCATCAGTCATAAGATCATTTAATACAATGTCTCTAGATGAACATTGTCCAATAGTGAAAAAATTCTTGCTTTCCATTATTAAATCCAACCCATTTAAATTATTTTTTTACAATTATTGTTTTATATAAAAAAATTAAAAACTCTATTAAAATTATTCATTTTTATTAAAAATAATAAATATGAGCCTATAAGGTGTACTTGAATTGGTGGTTGTCCTGTTATTAAGTATTATGTAAATTGTGGGATTCAAGGTTCAAATTCTCCTAAATATTTACCCTAAAAAAATTAATAAATATGAAATATTTAATATTAATTTATAATTTAACAACAAAATGAAAAATTTAGAAAATTATATTTTAAAATTTATTGATCTTTATTAACATTTTGTGCCAGTGAATTTCAACTATTTTTAAGTGTAAATTATAAAATACTATAATGATATTCAAACTTATTATTAATGGTATAAGTATAATATTTACTATTAATTATATTTTTTTATTATTAAAATATTTTTCATTATTAATATTTATTTAATTATATTTTTTTATTATTAATGTTTATTTAGTATTATTTTAATTACATTTAATATTATTTTAAAATTATTAGCATTAACAATAATATAATAAATTTTATAATATAAATAAATTATAATTAAATAAAATTGATATAGTAATATTTTATTATTAGGTATAGAAACCATATTATAACATTATATTATAAAATATGGCATTATAATGGTTGGCCTTAATATTTTAAAAAGGGAAAATGTTATCATATCAAAAAGGTGCATTGTCTTTGAGGGTTAGTGCAATTGGTTAAAGCCTTGTTGCTAAAGCACTTTGCCATTGGGAAGTAATGTGTTCAATTCTCCTCGACGCTCTTGGGGTTAGGTTTTGATTAGTTTGGTTGGTGGGATGTGATCCCTCTAGATGGATCTGCCTAAATATTCCCCGAGACAAAAAAAATGAAAAAGTGCATAAATATCTAAATTAATAGAAATATTTTAAAAACATTTTATTTTATTTACAAAAATTCCTTGAACCATTTAAATTATTATTTAAAATCATGTGAGTTTTTAGACATTTTTAAATGAGGAAAAAAACATTTAACTAAACTTAAAAAATCAGAACCACCCATTCAACCTTTTTAATTAGTTTATATAAGATATTTTTAAAAAATCACATTAACTAAAATTTGTAAAAGAATATGCTATTTTATTGCTATATATATTGATGATGATTTCAAACTTATAATTTGTTTGTCTTTTTAACTTATGATTGTTTAATATTCTTTCTACTCTCATCTTCATAATTTAATTTTTGTCTAATATTTTTCCTCACCTTCATCTTCACCTTCATAAAATATGGGGTGGGGTAGGAGAAATATTGGACAAAACTTAAAATTAAGGTTTGTCCAATATTACTTCCCTCACCACCACTTTAAGTTTTATCCAATATCTCCTGCCACCCCCACACTCGTCCTCATATATAAAGGTGGGGGTGGAGGGAAATATTATACAAAACTTAAAATATGAGGATGCAGAGACAATGGAATATTGGACAAAATTCAATTTATAGGAGGGTTAGGGCGCAAGGAGATATTGGAAGAAACTTAAAATATTAAGGTGAGGGTAGGGGAAAATATTGGACAAAAAATAAAATGAGGGTGGAGTGGGGGGAGATATTGGAAAAAACTTGATTTTAACTTTTTTCTCATATCTCCCTCGACCCCCAACCCCCTAACCCCCACCCTCATATTTATAATGGTGGGGGTGTGGGGAGATATTGGACAGACTTAAAGTTATGTTTTGTCCAATATCTCCATGTACCCCCACCCTCATATTAAAATAAGGCTGAGGTGTGGGTGGAGGGATATATTAGACAAAACTTATAAAATTAATTCATATGAAGGTTAGAATAAGGGGGTGTTGGACAAACCTAAAAAATGAGACCGAGGGTGACGGTGATGGTGACGGTGGGGCCAAATATTCGACAAAAATTAAAATAAGGGTGGGAGTTACCAGAGATATTGGGAAAAACATAATTTTAAATTTTTTCTAATATCTCCCTCCGCCTCCACCCTCATATTTATGAGGGTAGACATATGGGAATATATTCGAAAAAACTTAAAATTAAGTTTTGTCTAATATATTCGCCCACCCAAACCCTCATATTAAAGTGAGTGTGGGGATTGGTAAAGATATTGGATGAAACTTAATTTTAAGTTTTTTCCAAAAAAAAAAATCACTGTAGATATCACTCTTCCTACTATTCACAAGAATCAAGGAAGAGCTACATAGTCAACATAGTCAAGATAAATAGTACAAAGATAACTCCCAATGGATCATCATATCACAATGAGACTTGAACCTAGGTGGGGAGGTTATCATTAAACCCTCCCGACCACCTGGAATACACTAAATTGACAAGGTTTATCCAATATATTTGATGGGCCTCCAAATTAGACACAGATTAAGGCCCATCTAACCTTTCCTGTGCACATAAAGGCTATATTAAAGCTTTCCTTCTACAGTTAATAATGTTTTTTAAGCTTTAATATGTTCTTAGTAAGGTTTAGAGATAATTTCATATTATGTGCCTAATATTATTTATTTTTGTAGAACAATGTGATAATATTGGACATATTATGAAGACCTAGAGGATGAGATAATCTAGGAACTTGCTTCCTACTACAGGATGGGCCAATATTGGATCATAAATGAAAAAAATTTCATGAAATTATTGACAAATTCTAGAGCTCCACTGATTGAGAAAATATAAGAATGGGTTCCCTGTCATTTAATGCAAATTCCTAGTGCTAGGAATTAGATCCACTTTTTGAGGGACTCTGGGGGGTCAATTTGCCTCCTTTTAAGGAGAATGCTTCATCATCACTTTTTATAAGTAAAAATTTGAATGGGCCTCTAGGGGCATGTATTTCTTAGTCTTCTTGTGGAGAAAACTTGTTATTTAACAGCTCCACTTTCTTTTCTAGCAAGAAAACTTGTTATTAGAAGCTAAAAATAACACCAAAGGAGAATAGGTTTGTTTATTTTTATTTACCTTTTGCAACTTAGGAATGGTGGCTCACCTTGATCCTGTGATCATTTGAAGTTGTTTCATTTCCTTATTTCACTTGCATCAAAGGGAGTTATACTAGGAAGAATAATATGCATATTGCACATACAGTTTCAACCCTTATTAGGTTTGTACGAACCCAAGGTTTATAATTTAAGTTAATAGCCTCAAGAGTTGCAACATTCTTGTTGCAATACTAGGTCTCATCGCTTTTTGGTGTTGTTGTTCGGGAGGGTTTCAAAGAAAACACTCTCTTTTTCTTGGAATGATTCATTCTTTCTTTTTATGCATTTATATTATTCGCAAAAACAAAAAAATTGCATTAGGCATATTTCATTGTATTGCATTACCATTCTCATTAAAAAAAATATATATAAAAATGAAAATTATATATTCCTTCAACACCACAAACCCCCCCACTTGATCATGTGAAGGTAGAAGAAGAAGGCGTGGAATATAAATTAGAAGGAGGCATGGAGAAACCCTACTTTTTCCACTCATATCAGCAAGATATGAACTACCCCTCCCTTTCAATACAAGCTATAATGCACAATTTAAACCTTGGTATATGTTATCACTCAGTAATTTCTCAAGGTTAAAGAAAGAAATAGTTCGAGGTAACCACAGACCAACTTTTAAACTCTAGGATCTAGCCTTCCTAGGGTTCAGAGAGGGCTCTCTCTATAAAATTTAACTTTGTTTTGATTTATAAAATATTAGGCTAGTTATTATTGTGTAATTTGATTTTGGTTTGTTTGATTTGGTGGGAAAAATTACTTAATGAGATAGATAGTGGGAAATCTATTTGTCCATTGGGCTAAGGAGTCAAAAGTCAAGCAGACAAAACTAGGATCAAGGCCAAAAAGTCAAATGTTTTCAGGGCAAGATAGATAACCCTTTGAATATCTTGGAAATTTGTATGGTGAGGTGATATGATCGGGATAAAGAGAAATGAAGGGTTCTTTGATCCGGAAAAAGGAAGTAGTAGGCAGAGGTCAAACGAAAGAGGAAGCAATTAAGGGTTCCCTACTCTGGAAATTAGTAGAAAACATAGAAATGATAAATAGTAAAGTCAGGGTGCTTTTAAAAAATCCTGAAGAAATAATCTTGTTTATTCATTCAAATTTAGAACACATAATGGATGTATGACACAAAGAAAAATAAACAATGACAAGTAGAAAATACTTTACTTCAATAGCTCATCACATGAATCCTGAAATATGATGCTAATTGATTCGATCCAGTCTGCTACTCGAAATTTGAAACGCAAAAGCCTTCAAATCCAACAAAAATGACTATAGAAATCTTCAGAAATTTATTCCACAATAATACTTCAAAGGGTGAAGTATTTATACAAATTCTAAACTAGAATATCTTGAAAAAAATATCAAGATTGGTTTACAAATATCTCAAACTGTTTTACATAGATAGAACTTAATAAAATGACACTCAAAACTAATGAATCTATTTTACACTATATTTATGGATTGATGATGACAAAGAAGAGAATTCGAATTTGATATCAACTCTTAGTTGATGATGAGGCATCCAGGTCACTAAATGTCTCCTTTCTGTGTGCATTCTGCTCTAGAAATTCTGTAAACTTGGGGTCCAATGATACTTTTGTATATCTCAATCCAAAATATATATGTAAAAAGTGTAAGATTTTATTGTAGATAAATATTTTTTTAAGATAAACCTCTCTCGGTTTCCCAAAATTCAATTCCAGTTGTTCACAATAGTCTCTGCAAAAAGATGTGTAAAACAGAGCTTTGCATAGTCTGAAAATATGATGTAAATATGTGCATGTATCTCTCATTATGAAATACCTGCGCAAAATGTGAGATAGGTTTTTGTAGATGGTTCTCTTAGGAACAAAAACCTCCTTCAATTTTGTAAGATGTATTTCTGATTGGCCACAACCGTCTCTGTAAAATGATGACTTAAACAGGAAATTTCTGCAAAAATTTTCCTTCTTGCTCTGTTTTCATCTTTAGCATTTTTGTTCTTTTAACTGTTTTGACTTTTACTTTGGATAAACTTCATTTTTGTTGGTGAAAGTTTTTTCATCTCTATTACCATTTACTGCCTCCATATTTACTTTTACTATTTTACAATGACTGCTCTGTTACTCTGTTTTAACTTTCACTCTGACTTTCATCTCATACACTTTAGCTCTGATGCTCTTTGACTGTTATGTTTTCATTGTTTGATGTTTTATTGAAAGAAAACATGTTGTAGGTGGAAAAATACATCTTTTGAAGAATTAAATGACTTTTTTTTTTCATTTGAATGTGCCTTTGTGTCTTATCTGCCTCTGTTTTATCTTTAATCTCTGATTTAGGTCTCCTAACTTGATTTATTCTTTTAACTGTTGGCCTAACTGTATTTTTCTTTAGCCTTGACTTTATCTCTGTTTTTATGACTGATTCTCCTTTATTTTACCTTTAATCTTTGACTTTATCATTTAAACCTTTGATCTTTAAAACCTTTAATCTTCTCGATCTTCTAACTGTATTTTCTTCTTATTGTGCCCTCTGTTTGTGTGTGTTGTGTAGGTGTGAATTCTTTTGTTGTTGGAGGGTTTTAACAATCCACCGAGGATCATGATTCATCGATGATTAAGCATGGTTTTTACCTTTGGTCCCATAAAGATGAAAGGAACCCCTGGATCATCACCCAATTTTTTTTTTTTATTAAAACATTTTTGGACCTTTGGAATGTTTTTATGTGTTTCCACAATTAAACCTGCACATAAAACGAATAATTAAATCTTTAAATCCTGCGTAGAGGGCTTTTCTGCATTTATCGGGGTTTCTGATGGCTATGGAAATCTTTGGAAATGAACTAGACACTTCCAGTCATTTTGACAGCAAATGCGGGCTATTTTTTACTAGTTTTGAGTATAAATCAAAATACAGGCTTTGTTTCAATAGGGAGGACAAATACAGTGAGATAGAGCAGAAAAAGGGATTAATGGTGCGATTTCAGAATTTATTTGGCAATTTAGGTTTAAACTGACCTGCAATTAATGTCAATCACATCGGGCAAACTGGTGGTTTTCGGGCTTCGAAGACGAAAAAATGCGAGTGGTTATCGCGCTGGATTAAGGTGGTAAGCGGTTTTAGTTGGATCGGATGTGATCCAATCAAAACGAGCCAAGTGGAGGAGAGAGAAAAGGCTGAAACAACCTATTTTTCATAGAAATGGAATGTAATTTAGTCGCGCAACTAAAAATGCGATATGGTTTTTCGTTCGTTACATCTGGGAGTTCGATTGCGAACAGTTGAGATTTGATCTTGAAGTTGCTCGGGATTTCAGAGTGGGGTCTAGGGTTTGGTATATGCGATGGGATGGGTTATAACCTTATAAATATAAATTTATAACATTTAAAACCTTACGTTATATGACTGGGCAGGGATTAAAGTTATATGTTTTCATTTAAAACATTTAACAAATGTTTCAACTAATAACGTTGGCACGATTATTAAATTATATGGTATAATAAACCTTTGAAAAATGTTTAAGAACCATAGGGGGACGAGGTATATTTTTGTATTTTCGATATGTTTAAACCTATGGGATAATGAGCGGGGATTATTTCATCATGTGGGATATATTAACATAGGTTTAAACTTTAAATAGAAGGGTTTTGGGGTTATTTTAAATATAAGGGGTATAGTTTAGGGAATTAATAATATAAGTTAGAAATTAATATGAAAGTAAAGGTGTAATGTAGGAAATAAATGAAAAATACATAATTTAAAACTAAGTAAAGTGTAAAGATAGACAAATAAGCATATTTTGTCCTATTTTTGGTTTTTTCACACTTAAACTTAGGATAAATGTATTATGTAGGTTTCTGAGTGATTTTGAATGAAGATGAAATCAATTATGTAGGATTTTTACTTTTACTAAGTTAAAATGGGTTTTTACTGAGGAAAAGGGATCATGATTATGGATGAAGGGTAAATGCGGATGAAAATGGGTTTTATATAGGAAATCCAATATTTTTAACCAATCAGTTATCGAGCCTTGGGTCCGGTCCCAACAGAAGTCAGAGAAATGCTCTGAGCCTTTTTTAACTGAAGGTTTAGAATACTGAATCATTGTGGGGGAGGGGAAATTAGTAATTTTTGCCCGATGATGCTTTATTACAGGCTTGCACAACTGCTTTATACCTACCCATCATTATTTCTAACATTTTTACTTCATTTTCATGGGTGCATTTAGGCTTGCAACCCTAAATACATTTTTCTAATTTTAAATCATAAGACTATCTAAGTCTAACCTTATTTCATCTGAGGGCTCAAATTAAACTGTTGAGATCCTCATTTATTCTCTATATTATCTGCTGATTTTTCAAGTTTAAACTATTTGACATATTTTTATTCCCTATCTAAAACATAAAATTCATAGCATGAAAAGTTAAGATTAAATTGTTTAATTGATCATGGATTATGGCATTTATTGACAATCTACACATAATCATTATTCTTGCAGTAAAAGTAAATAGTAGTGGCATTTTGACTTGCTCACTTTCATGTCTTATTTTTCTCTTTTTTCTTTTTTGGTCTATCTTTTACTAAGCCCTTTGATATTTCTTTTAGGACTTTTACCCTCTTTTCATTTTTTTATTATTTTTCACTTCTCAAAATATGAGAAAACAACTTGCAGAAAGCAAGGTATGTACATATTTACAAGACTATCAAAGTCAATTAAAAAATTATGAATCCTATTATTATAGGACCCTAATAGTGGCTCCACATGGGGATGGCATCTCCTTGTGAGATGTCAAGAACACCATCGACTAGTAGCTTGATCCATTGGGCCAATCCCAAACATGCATATGTTGTGACTGAAAACTCTTGAACTGAATTTACACCTTTTTCTGCAAACTGAAATCTAATATAAGACTAAAATGTGGTGCAACTTTCAAACCAAACTCTACGTCATCAATATTTTAGGGCCTTTTCCTTGGCTTTCAAATCTTAATGAATTATTTCAAACTAGCTGAAAACTGAAAATTGAAATAAGCTGAAATCCTACCTACTTACTCTAATCAGCTGTCTAAATGCTGGTTAGGTAAAATGAAACAACAAATGCAACCATTCAAGCATTATGTACTTTGATAGATTTCGTTGCATTTTCTTGTTGATTATCAAAACTTTAATTTTGTCACCTCTTAGAAAATTGTCAACTAATGAGAGAATAAGGAAATACTTGATTTCCTTTGTTGACTCTAGAAACTTTTCAAAAGGATATTCTAAGGTATATGTACAAATGTTCAACTAATCCAAGGAACTGTACCTCTTTTTTGAATGGTCTCCATTCCATGAGACTAAATTGTCATTTTAAACTTTATTTCCTTGCAAAATCAACCTATGATTGTTCTGAGATAATTTCATATTTTCAGATAAGCTTTGTGATGATATTTATACTGATGGACATGCATGTATGCTGAAACTTTTATCATCTTGATACTGATGCTTATATTTAGTTAATGGAGAAAGATTTTGATTGCATTTATCATTCATCACATCAGCTATTTGATCATGAAAAACTTTTAAAGATTGTTGCAATTTATATATGGGTTTTGATGGAACTTCATAGATTTCTAGGGGTTGTTCATCCTTTAAAAACTGAAATTCTTTAGAGAATAATGGTATAGAACTTTCTTTCAAAATTTCTGAACTTTCTTCTTCACTCCCATATTTGAAGTGTATTGTCTGATCACTGTATTTGAGCTGCTGAAACTAAACTTCCTCATCCCACAAACTAGCTAGTGATTGCTCTATGAAGTTCTCTTGAATTTGGAGAACATAATTATCATCATACTGATCATACTTAGGCAAATCTTCAAAAGAAGGAATGTCATCAATCATACACATTAGATCAGAAGATTGCTTTTCCAGCAATCTTGATATATCTTGATTAGATTGGTTGCATTCTATTTGAAGGTCATCATTTTTCTCAATAGGAGTACTATCAGGCAATGGGCCTTTTTGGAAAGGTAGAACAACATGAGCATCAACCTGTTCTTCTGTCTCTTCATGGATAAAAAATTTAGCACATGCATCAACATTATGATAAGTAGAAACAATTTCTTCATTATGTAAATATTTTGAGGATGGTTGCATGTTTAGAAGCAAATTGATTTCTTCTTCGGTGAGGGGGGGTGGGAATCTTTGAATTCTTAGATTTGAATAACAATTGTTTTTTCTCTTATGTAAAAACTGATCATGAGGTTGAATATTTTCTTTAACTTCATTCAAAACGTTATATGAAACGTCATTTGTTACTACAGAGGGGCTTTGTGGATCTTGATTCATCTCCTGATCTATTTAATCTTTGATTAACTCCTCTTGATTATCATGACACTTAACTTGAGAATGAAAGTTATGGACTACTACTAATAAATCTTCAAGGTGCCAATTTCCTAAATCTTCATTAATATTTTTAAGGTAATGTGTGAGATCTTCAGCTTGATCACAACAATTTTCAGCTAATGATAAATATGGAAAATATTCTTTGTAATGCTCATAAAATACCTTGTGAAAATTCTTTAAAGAAAATAAACTAGCAGGTTTGAGAGCTTCATACCATTCCCTTGCTTGTCCTTATAAGATTGCCATGAATAACTTCATGAGGCAATCCTCATGCCAATCACCCTTCAATCTCCATGAGTGTATATCAAATTTAATGAGATGTAACCAGGGATCATCAATATTCTCATCTTGAAACATAGGAAGATTTTTATCCCAATTTACCTTTGGTAGTTTGTGTGGAAATCCAGGTATGTGATCTCTGCTCATGGGAGCATACCTGCATTGTATTCTTGGTTCATCTTATAAATCAGTCATAAAGAAGGGCCACTATATCTATACAACCAAGCTATATCCTTCTACCAATGGAGTCTTAGATTTGATTTTTAAATTTCTTTGGAGTCGCCAAGTGGATGATTTTAACCTTTGTGTGTCTGATCAATGTCCACCATCATAGATCAGATCTGAACTTGTAAAATATTTCTGAAGAAAACGTTAGTCTTGTCGTGTGGATTAATCCGTCTTGCGGACAAGACCGATCTCCCTAGTAGTAAAAGTATCTAGCAACAAATAGCCAAATAAAATAATCTTTCTCTTAGCATATATGATCTACGAAAAGCTCTATAGAGGTGTAAAAGACTTACCATATGGCCAGCGCTTGTTTGAAGTCGTTGTTGTCCCTCGCGTGCTTGAAGGAGTTTTCCTCCTTAACCTGTAGTCACAAACAAGAAAAATATTACATAGCACCTGTATAGAAATCATCATAAACCATGCTTATCATAGTGATCAAGGAATCTATGAAATAAACCATTAACTGAAAGCTTATTGAGAAAAATGAGCATATTTGTATTAATTTCAAAAGAAGGAAAACCTTACAACCTGAGCCTTGATGTTGCACAGGTCTTCCCGAGGTCTGAAGCAGGAGTCTCCTCTACTTTGATAAGCTTTGCACTCCTCCAACCAAGACGAATAGAGGTATGTAATCTCTCCTCACAAAAGTCTTAGTCAACTGAATCTGAATCTCAACAACACTTAACTTCAAATATTCTAAAGCTTGAACTCCCCTTGAGGCTACCCAATGCCTCTTTTTATAGTGGAAAAGAGGAGGTTTTATGTTCCAACTATGAAGGGATAGAATACTCCTTCAAAGGGATAAGCTCCTCACATCAAGGGGTTAGCTCCATAAGGTAAGGGATACATGCACCTCATAAGAGCAGTTCTATCACCGCAAGATATTTTCTGGAAGCTTCTAGAATTCACTTTTATTGAGATTTTTGGAATTTACTTGCGCATTTTTTATCTTACAGGGGTCCGCACCTTTAACACAGGTAAAGTGCGTTCAGGTACGCAAGAGAGCTGAACCTTAGGTGCGGGACCGCAAGCAAGATAGAGAGAAAGTGTGACACCAAAGTTTAGGAGATTTTTAGGAACATTTCTCTGATTTTCAAGGCTTGACATGAGGAACTGATATGTTAGACTTGAAAAGGGATAATTATGAGTAATAATGAGCTCATACACATAGCAGAATGTCAGGATGACAATTTTCAGCGTAACAGATTGCCCCCTAAAGTGCAAAGTCTAGAATAGATGATGTTGAAGTCTGTCATATATGAAGAGTGCAGTGCTTTATCATTTCAAGGATCATCCTATGGACACCCCAGTCGGAACCTGTAAAAACATTCAATGAAAAATATATATATATCATCTCTGAGGTAGGCATTCCCATACTCAGATCAAAACTAACTAGAAACTAATTCAAACTGTTCTGATACAGGAATGATTTTGAGTACATCATAGTATAGACATGTGTAGACACAGTATGGATGCAGCCATTTGTTTATAAATAGTCCACTGTATAAATGATAACAAAATTCCTCGTAGCCTGGATGGTAGAAATTAGATCCAGGGTATTGATTTCCGCATCTCGAACTAGTACGATTATATCCATGTGAATGAATGTGTCGAAGTCGAACATGGTAGAAACCACTTGATTACCAGTCAATGATGTAAATTGTTAACAAGTGTGAGAGTAACCACCAGTAATGTAAATGGCTTTCAAAGTACCCAGTACAATCCGTGAAATGTGAATGAATGAGCTGAAGTCGAACATGTCACGGAATCATTCGATCGAAGGTCAATGATGCAACCTGTCGTCGAAGGCGAGAAACCTGCCATTGAGGCATGCATATTTCAAGGTACTGACGATTTCTAGATTAACTTCCTAGATAATGAGTTGTCGTCGATAGAAAGTGATCCGTCGTAGGCAAGCCCACAACATGAAATCATAGATCAAGTTTTGAAAATATATTGGCAAGGACTGACTCAGGGATGGTCAAAATGGATGACAAATATTTTTCAGATGAATGGTTTATTTGAACTGTCCTCTTGAACACATAATGACACTGCATATGGCTTGGTGACAATTGACCCAAAGCTAATACCCAAAAACCAGATGAAGACTTTCAATGAGGTTCGATGAATTGTTAGGCAAAGGATTTCCCAACCCAGGTGAATGAAAGTGTCATGTTCAAGAGTGGTTAACTGGATTTTTGAAAATTCAAAATACAACAAACAAGTCATTTTCCTCTCTTTTCCCCCACCATTTCTGGCAAGTACCTCTTTATTTTTGACAAGCTTGAGGAGGATAACATTTGCTTGTTTATAAGCTCATCCTTCAGATGAGTCCAACTTAGTTTAAGATTCAAACCCTAAGAAGGAGTGGTCCGTTCCTGTTAAAAATTAAACAGGTCCTTTACTGTTAAATTTTAACGAGTCCAGTATAGGATAAACTCGGTGTTTTTCACTTTTAGGGATTCAAAAGAAAAAACTTAAGAAAAATCCATGGGTGTATTTTTTTGTAAATTTAGTCTCTCGAGCCCGAAAAAGGATAAAATAATGCGGCAGAGAAATCTATTGACCGTAATTAGTCAACATATACCTTTTTCATAAATAGTCCATTTCAGTCCATAAAAGGGGTAAACTTATACTGAAGGGACGATTATTCATTTAATTTAACGAGTTCGAATAATCAAGTGCTCGACAATATTTTCATATTTAGAGAGTCTGAAAAGGGCTTAAAAGAGAACTCCAATGTTTTGCTTTTTTGTAAATTTTTGAAAGAGTCCGAAAAAGTGATAAAAGTATGCTCTTTGTTGAAAAATGATCAATTCTCCTGAAAAATCCAATTTCTGCACAAAAACTTGAAACATTACACATAATCGTTTAAGATAAGTAAAAATGATTTCAAAATACCTTTTTTAAAGTGAAAAATAAACAAATTAAAAATTCATCTATTCGAAAAAACTTATAAAAAGGACTTTTTCAACTTCATTTTTACCGTTCAAGTTTAGAGTGAAAAGTAGAAGCTTTTGGGTAAAAAATTTCCTGTGAATATTCCGGAAAATTCGTCTGACAAAATCGAGAACCGTCAGTCCCAAGTAATCCACAACTTCTTAATCTTGCATTTCATCCGTTTACAATTCATTTTTAGGCTTTAGATTTTATTTTTAAGGGAGAAAAGTAGTTTAAGAAATCGCCCACGGAGGTCCGCAGGTGCCACACATGGGACCTATGGACCTCGACTTTTTTCTATTTAGAAAAAAGTCGTGGGTCCGCACTTTTCCTACAAAGTGCGTGCGTTCCTACGCACTGTGTACAAAGGGAAAGTGCGGTCCCCGCATTTTTAAATTTCAAAATTAAATTTCTCATTTGGCACCCAAAAATTTTCAAATTAGATTGTGCTAACATATCTTTTTATGCATTGTAGGATCAACAAGATGTTGATTTGGAGAGAACGTGAGCATGAGGATGTGGATGACGCCGCGATGCTCCATTTTCCCACAATGCAGGCATTAAGAGCATGCAGTTTGTATAAATTCTGGGCCATTCAGGGAATGAGGGCACAGGTAAACCTCCTGACATGGCTGGTAAACAGGTGGAAAGTGTAGGACGAGTGTTTCATTATCGGTGGCCACTGGCTTGAAATTGAGCTGGAGGATATTTATTTTCTGACTGGTTTGTCCAAGAGGGGCGAACGACTTTCCTTGTTTGGGACTAGGCCAGGTGACAAAACTGTCGCTAGTCTTCGACAAGAGTTCTGTAATGATGAGGCAGACCCCAAGGACAAACGGATTGATATAAAAACTATCATCCGTCCCGAGCTGAAAGTTATTGCATTTACTGTTACTAAACTGTGTGGGAGTGCAGCACTACATGTAGCTACCGGTTCCCAAATGTGCATTGTTGTGGACTGTTTTCGGGGCACCATTTTCAACTGGTGCGAAGATATGTTGGCCAATGTAAAAGGCCAACTAACTAGAGCGAAAAATGGAAAACTAAATAACTTTGGATATGGATCCATCGTGGTCACTTTTTCTCTAGAGAGGTTACCCATGCTAGCTCCACAGAGTATTCCTGTTGATGTTGGTCGACCCCGAGAACCTAGGATGGTTCATTGGGTTGCATTGATGGCCCGTCACGGTATTGAGGGCGCTGAGATTGTTCGATTTCCTCCTTCATATTTTTGCTGGCTGGACCACCAATTTTTTGTCATTGAGGACTTTCCATACGCCGGGATAGATTTCCGCGGCGATTGGGAGATGACTCTCCCAGCAGGGGAACAGTGGGATGAATAAGGTAAAATCATTTTCAACAAGTTCTAAATTCTAATTTTTTTTATTTCTGATCGTCTTGACAATTAATAACCAAAAGTTTTTGAATGAAGATGTGGGCCCATGACGACCAGCCCATCTCAAGCCTTATGCTAGAAGACAACCAGTTGCAGACGCACCAACCCTAGTAGGCGAATCAGCAGAAATCTTGTCTGATTTAGAGCATCATCTAGAGCGTCTGACTCTAGATATTCCAGAGACGGACATAGATGAGATTCCACTCAGATTGCAGAGATATGTGATTGGTGTTCTAGGATCCTTTAGGAGGTTCCTGTGTAGGGTGGCCCGGGCAATGGTTTCTTATCATGATCACCATCAGTGATGGGATGATTGTGTTGTAGACTCACATTTTTGACTTTTTGTGTTATCATTTTACCGATCATAAGGTGTTTCCAACTTATGATCGAAGACGATGTATATTTTTTTAAAACACTTCTATACTATGATATATCACTATTTACCGGCTATCTGTGTACATATTATGGATGTTGTTTGTTTTACTGTTTTGATCATTGCAAATGTCGATTTATCATACTAGAAGCAACTGCGTCTGCTAATGTATTTAAATGTCTTGGAATATGTTGATATTCAATGTAATCAAATTCACGTTCCAAGAGACGAACTCTTAAAAATAACCGTAATAACACCGGATTTCTAATGGCATAAACCCTGTTTAATTGTAATACAACAAGTTCAGAATCCAACCTAACAATCAAACTCCGAATTCCAAATGATATGGATTCAAATAATAACTCAATCACTGCACTATACTCGGCAATGTTATTCGTTGTTTGACCAAGGCTTACCCCATGCATGGATACTAACTCGTCAATGGGTGAATAGATAACCCAAGCGGCGAAAGAAATGTTCCATGTACTAAGACAAGCACCATCAGCAAAACCAATGTAGGTTTGAAGAGACGTCGACATCTGCAATATCAGGAGTAAAACTCAGATGAGCAGGAATAGTGATAAAAAAACACACTTCTAAACTAGGCACGCTTTTCTAATCTAAGACACACCAAGAGTAAAGAAATCTAATCTAATAAAAAATATCCACACCAAGTTTAAGCATAATATCGCTTCAAATAAAGTCCATTTCTAGGTTTATCTAAAGGGACACCGTCAAAATCTATCAGCTCATAGGCCCCTTTTACTAGCTTTCTTTTAACAATAAAAGGACCATGCCACATGGGCACGAATTTCCCAGCTCCTAGCTTATCGTTGGCTTGATCATAAACTAAGACTAGGTCTCCTTTTGAAAAATTTCGAGGGGTAACACTTCTATCATACTGAGCTTTTATTCGTTTAACATGAGCCTCGTTTTCAGTTGCAGCATTTCGTCGATTCTCATCCAGCTGAGCCAAGTAAAATAAACGTTTCTCCTCTTCAGACGTAGCTGGGAGTAATTCTATGGCTAATTTCAGTGACGGAATTTTGCATTCAATCGGCAACACAGCTTCCAAACCGTAAACGAGTTGAAAGGGAGTGAAACCAGTTGATGTTTTTACTGAGGTTCGATATGCCCAAAGTGCTGAAAATAGCATGGAATGCCAATTTGTTTTGTCAATACCAATAATTCATCTAATCATGGTGACTAAAACTTTATTTATGGCTTCAACCAGACCATTGGCTTGTAAATAATACGGAGTGGAACTATCATGGCGCAGGCCAAGTTGATCTGTCAGTTCAGTCATCATGACATTCCAAAAATGACTTCCATGATCTGTAATAATGGCTTGAGGAACACCGAACCTAGCAATTATGTGATTGAATACGAAAGTTGCAGCATTCTTGTCGTCAGCCGAAAATGTAGGCATCGCCTCGGCCCACTTAGTAAAATAATCTACTGCTAAGATAATATACGCATGCCCCCCGGCCGAGTGAGGGTTACATGTAATAAAATCAATACCCCATTTCGTGAAAGGACCAACAACAATTATGGGATGAAGAGGAGCAGGTGGCGCATGCATCTTACGATCAAAAAGTTGACAATTGTGGCATTTTCGGACTGCATAAATACAATATTTGAATAACGACAGCCAGAAATAACCAGCGCGCAGTATCTTTTGGGCTGTGGCATACCCATACATATGACCGCCACATGCTCCAGAATGGTAGTCATTTAAAACCTTTTCAGCTTCTTTATGAACAAGACAGCGTCGGAAAACAGAATCCGCTCCACGACGATAGAGTGTATCACCAATAATATTATATTGTTGGGATTGGAAGCGTATTTTCCGTCGATGAGATCGTGAGATTTCAGGCTGAAAAGATTGGGTTTGGGGATAAACAATAATATATCCATACCATGGATTGAGAGTACTGATAAGAAACAGAGATTCGTCCGCAATGGGCTCTTCTGCCACAGTTTCGGTATCAGTAGAGGGGAAATCACACATCAGTTCTGCAAACACCAAAGATTTCTTTGCCTTGGATTTTTCAAACTCCAAGACAAATTCCTGCAGGATGACTATCCATTTGGAATATTTCCCCCCTAGAAATTGTTTGGTTAAAATGTACATCATAGGGTTGCAATCATAAATTACTGTGGTTTTACGTAACAAGATGTAGTTTCTAAATCTTTGGACAGCTTGAACAGCTGCCAATGCCAATTTCTCCACATGTGTGTATTTGATCTCAGTCGGATGCAGATTCCGACTAAGATAGTAAATCACATGTTCAGTGTTGGATGCGTCTTCCTGAACTAAAACCATCCCAATAGTGGAATGAGAAGCAGTGAGGTACAAAATGTAATCCTGGTTGTAGTTGGGAGGATGCAATAATGGTGCATGGGTCAACGCGTGTTTAAGTGCATCAAAATATCGATCAGCGATCTCATCCAAAAGAATGGAATGTTCTGTTTCAGCAACCGGGTAAAACCCTTTGTAAGCTTGGCATAGTTAGGAATGAACCGACGTAAAAAGTTTTCTTTCCTCTGCAAACTTTGGAGTTGGCGTAAAGTCGAAGGAGGAGGTAATTTAACAATGGCTTCGACCTTTGACGGATCGACGCGAATGCCTGCTTTCAAAACAACAAATCCCAGTAAACGACCCGACTCTACACAAAAAACATATTTGTGTGGATTCAGCCTAATTCGATAATGCCGACATCTCATAAAGATAGCTCGTAAGTGAGTGAGGTGGTCGGCCCTGCGCGAGGAATGAGCAGGTAAATCATCGAGATACGATTGCACAATGTGCTTAATGTCATGAGACGCGTAAGACATTGCCCTTTGAAAAGTTGCTCCAGCGTTCTTCAATCCAAAGGGTAGCTTGCAATAAGCAAACATCCCCCACAGACAAATAAAAGTTGTTTTTGGCTTATCAGCAAGGAGTATGTTTATTTGATTATACTCGGAAAAGCCATCTATAAAGGAAAACATTTCACTGTCGGCACAATCATCGATTGTTTGATCGATATAGGGAGTTGGATAATTGTCTTTGGGACAAGCTCGATTAATATCCCTATAATCGATACATACTCGTATCGTTCCTTGTTTTTTAGTCACAGGAACAATATTCGATACCCAATCCGTTAAGGGAATTGGATAAATGAAAACTGCACGAAGTAATTTTTCAACTTCTGCTTTGATAGCAGCAGCTTTTCTAGGATGCATTTGATGTAGATGTTGACGAACAACTTTGGCATCCGGGTAAGTCTTAATTTCATGTACGACAATTGACGGATCAATTCCTGGCATTTCTTCATAGGACCAGGCAAACACATCACGGAATTCTTGAAATAGGGCTTTATAAGTTTGAATTTCATCTTCAGTACAGCAAGCACCTATATGAATGTTTTCAATTATTCCTGGTTTTACTGAAATGTCAATTGGAACCGTTCGAGAAATATTTTCCAAATTTAACCCAGAATCAGGATTTCGTAATGGATTCTGGGGTTCTTTGACATATTCAACAGTAAAAATTGAAGCGAAATCATATTCAAAATGATCTGGTTCAGGTAAAAACGAAGATCGGTGATGTAGATCTTCCCATGGTGAATCATTAATAGACAAAAATTCACAAATCTGCTCATCAATATGAACAAAATCAGGAAATGCCATTGTGGCTGAACTGGATATAGAAGGTGATTCCTCATGGATCCCATTCATTGGATCAATTTCGGTTGAAGAGGGGTTGGAAAGTGACTGTACAGCCTGGTATGCAATTTCAAATGGACTCAAAGGCATCATGCCATCAATTGAATCTAACTCGGAGTCGGAAGGTGCGATCCAAGGATCATCAAACATAACAGTGTCTGACTAAATCATGTGAATAGTTGCAACAGAAGGCGATACGTTAGGAGGAGGAAAGGAAAAAGTTCCTAGTAAACCAGAATCTTTAATCAAACCCACTCCAACATCCTTATAAGGGACAGTCGCTTTACCAACGTGCTGGATTGTTTCTATAGAGGCTGGGTTGGAAGAAAAATAAGTTAACTGATCTATTGTAATGATCCTTCCTTGATATGGAAATTTTATGAGTCGAAAGACTGAAGAAACAACAGCAGTCATGGCATAAGTCCAACTACGACCCAGGAGAAGGTTGTAATCTAGAGGGGTATCAACCACTTCCACATCTAGATTTATGATTTTACCTTCGACCCCTATGGGTAAATCCTGCAAAATACTAAAAGGGTGGAAACCTCGACCATAAAAAGCCTTAAGAATCGTCAGACATTGGTTGAGTGTAGGAGAACCAAGCGATTTCCAACACAGAATCGACATAATACACGTTGAAGCTCCCTCATCAATCACAGTCCGATAGATTGGTCTGTTTTTTACTAACACTGGAATTTGGAAAGCCATTTGGTGAGGTAGGTGAGGTGTACTATTTTCTAAATCGAAGATTATAAGGTTATAATCTTGAATATCTACAGCTCCTATGGTAGACAAAAGCAATTTACGTTGTGTTGGGCATTATTGCAGCACTTCCAAAGCTGACATTGCTGAAGGGGAAATAGCTAAGTCTTCAACAATGTTGTAATTCTGAGCAGCTCTCGCATGTGGATTGAAAGATGATTTACGAAGAACACCTTTAGCAGGCGGTTTGATTATTAAGTCTGGATTTTGTTTCTCGATCTGTAGCGGACCAGAAACAGGAGGAGGTGTAGTTGATGTATTTGCATTAGAAGATTCTGCTTCTTTACCATCAACAGGATTCTTAGTACCATAATCTTGCGCTCGTGTTGCAATGCTTACATGAGACATCATCAAAATTGGTTCTTCTAAGGCAGTCGAGGTGGAACCAACCATCTTGCTATCTTGAGTTGGAAAAGGATCCTTCAAGACAGCAGGTTGTTGTGAACCTTTAACGAATTTTGTAACCTCTGCTCAATGTGGGAATTCCTTAGTAAAATGATCCTCGTCACAAATGTAACAAGGATAACGAGGTTTGCGTTTTTCGTCATTGGATTAATTTTTATCATTTTTCTCTTTTGAATTCTTTTTGTTTTTATTCTTCCATTTCTTTTAACTGTCGGATTTAAATTTAGTCGTAGATGTTTCTACGACATGAATGTCGGCAGAAATTTCAGAGGAAGATTCTCCTTTCGGGGAATCTGGTAAAGTTATAATAGGAGAATAATTCTTTGAAGATTTCTTCTTACTTTTAGTATTGACTATACCAATCATACCATCAGCGGCATGAGACCCTGAAGGAGCAGCAACTATTTGTCCTTGTTTTGGAAGGTCGGGGATTTTTTCGTGTAAAGTACCTGACTGCGTATAAACGAGGTCAAGGTACTGAGCTTGAGCAATTAATTGCTCTTTAGTAACAACACCAGCCTTAGCTACATCTTCAGTGATCTTGGGTAACAATGATTTAACAAACCATTCTGCCAAAATTTGATCTGAAATGTAAAATTTCACCAAACGCCTTCTATGTTGCCATTCATGAATATGATCAGAAATATATGTGGACGTGGATTGTTTCAATGAAGTTAATAGTTCTGTGTCATTGTCGTATCTGATAGGCAACTGAAAATGAGTCAAGAAGGCAGTTGCTAACTAACTGAAATTATTAAACGAGCCTCGTGGTAACTCAATGTACCATTTGGTAGCAAGACCAATAAGAGTTCTTTGGAAAAGATGTAAGTGAATCGAATCATCAATAATTGAATTAGACGCACACCAGAGGTGATAAGTCATGACATGATTTGATGGATCCTCTCCTGACTTACCTTCGAATTTCGGTATGTCACTGGGCAACTTATGCGACATTGGCGGCCAGTACAGATAATATAAAATCGGATCATTCGTAAGGCGCGTCAAATCAGGTAAATCCAAAGTTGCAATAAATGGCAACTGACAGTTAGGGTCACGAAAACCTTGAGTAGCCAAAGCAGTTCTAGGAGGTGGATACCCAGGATAACTGGGAATCGGATTTGCGTTAGGAATTGTGTAACCTCGCGGAAAACCAGGATTAATCGGACCAAACTAGGGTTGTTGAGGCTGCTGATAAGTATAGCCCGGGTACGGTTGATACTGATAACTTGGATTTTTTGAAGCGGGACCGAATTAAGGATATCCCTGGTACGGTTGATACGTGAATTTCGGTTGACTTGTGACAATTGTACTTGTACCGGCTTGTCCTGTAGGCATCTGAACCGAAGTCTGAGCTGAAGGTCCTGACTGGGGTATAGAGACTTGAGGGATTTGCACGGATGCAGGGATAGAAGAAATCGGAGTTACATATACTCCAGAAACAGGTGTTACAGGTTAGACAGATGTTGCAACAGTTACAGCCGTTTGAGGTGGAGCCTGAGGTGTACTAGGCGCAGACTGCTGAACAGAACTAGGTATAGGAATTTGAATGGTAGGCTGGACAGGTTGCTGGGTTGGACTAGAAACCAAAGGCTGTCCAGCTTGAAAAGGAAACTGCACATTAGGCTGCATAGGCTGTTGATATTGGGACAGATCCCACACCATATTCATTCCAAGGTATTGTCCTGCAGAAGGTTGAACGTAAGGACCATAACCTAGTTGAATGTAGGGCTGATATATAAGTGGTAAATTTTCGGCTCCTTGAATTAATGACTGACCAGAAGGTTGTTGGTAACCTTGAATTGGGTACTGACCTTGAGGTTGATAGCCCTAAGGCGTGTACTGAAGCTGGGGTTGATAAGGACCCTGAGGAGCATATTGAGCTTGGGGTTGACCCTGGGGTATGTACTGTCCTGAAGGTTGATATCCTTAAGGTATGTGCTATCCTTGGGATTCTCCCCCAAAATAATATGATTCCACAGTTTTTCCTGGGAAAAATCTACCTTGAGGTTGCCCCTCAGGTGGTAACTGACTTCTTGAAGGTTGCCCCCCCAGGCGGTAACTAACTACCTTGAGGTTGCCCCCCAAGCGGTAACTGATTTCCCTGAGATTTCCCTCCAGGCGGTAACTGACTACCTTGAGGTTGCAGATTCAGAATATTACCAGACATCATAAATATTTTCTCTGCATTCGATGTTTCAGTTTTAATTCCACTTAAACCAGATGATAACACTTGTTCAATTGGTTGAGGAGCTGCTTCGGAGAAAGTACCAGACAGAGCCTGATATCCTGAAGGAACAGAAGGACCACCGTGTAAAAATGCTTCCGGTGTCTAGGAAAACATGGATGACTCTCCTGCCATAATGGATGATGGATAGTAACCTCTGGGTGTTGGATGAAATGGAATTCAAGGTGGAGAAAAGGTAAGACCCGGATTCCCTAAAACATTCGTTAAGGATAAATACCAAGCAGTAGTTCGAATAGGGCTGTAGAAAATAGATTCACGTTCCCTAAGATTTAAAGACTGAGGGGAATCAGGAAGAGATAACTCTTCATCTGGATTAGTAAGTTCTTCAATAGAAATTAGTCCAGATGGAAGATCATCAGTGACAATATTTCTTACCCTAGGTGAACCAGGATCGCTAGAAGTTGGTGTAATAAATCCTGAAGATGTTTCCAAAATAGAAGGTTCAGTTTCAGGTTCAAAGATGTCAGGTTCGTCAGCTAGTTCACTGGAAGGAGAAATACTACCAGTAACTTCAGAAACTGAAATCGGCTCTTGAATGTGTTCTGTTATGGGTGTTTGATAATCAGGATGAACTACTATAGATGAAGTTCCAAATTCTGTTTATTTAATCCTACCGCTACTAGATGATACCAGAGCACGAAGCCCTTCAAGCTGACTTGGTGTATATTCAGGGGGTTTCCCTTGTAGTCTCCGGGATTGTCTCGGCAATTCCGCCAAGATTAAATATTTAACTAATCACACGCAAAAAAAGAAAATTTCAATGAAAACACCTAAAGTCTCTAAAGAAACAAACAACTGAATCACACGCTTAAAAATATAAGAGTTCAAACCACACACAAACAGTAACTTCCCGTACTAAAAACACTAGTTGGTGATGAAATCCAACTTAGTAGAAATTTAATACAGAAAGGGCTGTTGGAACAGTTACCCTGACAACCTGCTTAATGAAACAGACTAACACAAGTTTCCTCACAAAACCATCTCGAGTGAAGAGAACCCCCCAGAGAGTCCAAGTGAGTCTATTCGACGTCTGCTCCAGGTACAGTGAGATCTTTCCTTCACCGTCACCTTAGGAAGTAATCTTAAGTTTGTGGACACTAAAGTTACCAAAAATAATAAATATAACTGGGGGAACAGTCTACGATCCGATCCCACGCGCAAGGGCAGAGTAACAAAGCTCAATCCCCTTGAAGGTTCCTCGGCATGGTTAATCCAAGGTTTACTGACAAGTGACACCAGGCTCCTCGACAATGGTTAATCCGAGATTTACCGTTTGTAATGCGTGCAAAATCTTCTATCTTCCCCAATGAAACATAATTTATTGTCTCAAAGGTTCGGATATGATCTCGTGATTGAATTCTTTAAGAGAAGCTTCCCAGATTATACAAATTACAATTGGATTTATTTCCTACCGCAAGATTTGTCTACTTGTTTATTTTTACTACCTTGGAGAGTTAATTACTCCCTAATCCAAGATACTAGCCTAAGCTATGTTGGTGATAAGAGCCCTAGAAAATAAAAAGATAGATGAATTTTAATTAAGCGTTAATTTTAAGAGTTGTTTCTTAAGTCAATGGGTGCGGAAATGAAACTCTGATGGTGTGAAGAATCGACTTCCAAAAAACACTAAAAATGCACCTAAAAATGATAATCAGATCGTTTCCTTTCAATGAAATTCTAATTAAGAAAGAGTTGGAGAATGCAATTCTTTTAATAAACAATTCATTCTTTAAACATAAAGAACAATTGAAAGAAAATATTTTTGTCTTTTCAGCAATAACTCAAAATGAAACAAATTATCAAAGCTCACAAGAAAATCCTTTCACTTTCAAAAACTTGAAGCTACAAAACAAGTTTCCTTCAAAGGAGATCTACAAAATTTTAAAAAGCACTCAAAACTACAAAACTAATTCTGAGATCTACAAACTTTAATAATCTAATTGAATAAAAGATTTAAGATTTTTTTTGAAGAATGTTTTACTTAGTTATTCAGCAAACTAAGGATCTATTCATTCAGAATAACAAACAGATCAAAAACACTCAAATGTGTTTTTATAAAAAATGAAATTCAAAAACCTATAACAAAGTTTCTTTTCAAAGATTTGCAAAGAAACAAGTAGCTCTATTTCTCAATAAAGGATGATTTCACAATCAGGTCAGACTCAGCAAAAAGACAAAAGACCAATGTAATCTCAGGTACTTCAAACAGTCAATGCTTCGAATCGCTACAAAGACCAAGTGAAAAACAATCCAAAACACAAAACTTCTATAAAATCATCAAAACACCAATACTGCTAAGATTCATTCACAGAAAGCTTTGACAGAAACAATCATCAATCTGGGCATAAACCAAAAACTCTAAATCAAAATAAAGATAAACTAAAGAAAGAAATCTAAAGTTTTTCAAAATTTTAACAGGGTCCGCATGTTTGCAGAAGTAACAGGTGTGGTACCGCACTGTTTACTCAAGCAAAGATTTGAAACTGCCCGCACTGTGCAAAGAAGGCAAAGTGCGGTCCCAAGAAAAATTAGAGAAAAACATAAAAGATTTCAAAATTTTCAAAAATAGAGAAAACCTAAGCTACCCAGGCAGATGTCTATCAATCAAAAACTAGGAAAAACGTTTCCTCAAATTAAAATAAAAGAGAACCAAAAAACAACAAGTTCTTTCCCCAGCGGAGTCGCCAATTTGTTGTGTGGATTAATCCGTCTTGCGGACAAGACCGATCTCCCTAGTACTAAAAGTATCTAGCAACAAACAGCCAAATAAACTAATCTTTCTCTAAGCATATATGATCTACGAAAAGCTCTATAGAGGTGTAAAAGACTTACCGTATGTCCAGCGCTTGCTTGAAGTCGTTGTTGTCCCTCGCGCGTTTGAAGGAGTTTTCCTCCTTAACCTACAGTCACAAACAAGCAAAATATTACATAGCACCTGTATAGAAATAATAATAAACCATGCTTATCATAGTGATCAAGGAATCTATGAAATAAACCATTAACTGAAAGCTTATTGAGAAAAATGAGTATATTTGTATTAATTTCAAAATAAGGAAAACCTTACAACCTGAGCCTTGATGTTGCACAGGTCTTCCCGAGGTCTGAAGCAGGAGTCTCCTTTACTTTGATAAGCTCTACACTCCTCCAACTAAGACGAATAGAGGTATGTAATCTCTCCTCACAAAAGTCTTAGTCAACTGAGTCTGAATCTCAACAGCACTTAACTTCAAATATTCTAAAGCTTGAACTCCCCTTGAGGCTACCCAATGCCTCTTTTTACAGTGGAAAAGAGGAGGTTTTCTATTCCAACTATGAAGGGATAGAATCCTCCCTCAAAGGGATAAGCTCCTCACATCAAGGGGTTAGCTCCATAAGGTAAGGGATACATGCACCTCATAAGAGCAGTTCTATCACCGAAAGATATTTTCTGGAAACGTCTAGAATTCACTTTTATTGAGCTTTTTGGAATTTACTTGCGCCTTTTTGATCTTACAGGGGTCCGCACCTTTAACACAGGTAAAGTGCATTCAGGTACGCAAGAGAGCTGAACCTTAGGTGCGGGACCGCAGGCAAGATAGAGAGAGAGTGCGACACCAAAGTTTAGGAGATTTTTAGGAACATTTCTCTGATTTTCAAGGCTTGACATGATGAACTAATATGTTAGACTTGCAAAGGGATAAGTATGAGTAATAATGAACTCATACACATAGAAGAATGTCAGGATGACAATTTTCATTGTAACAAGTCTTCCCCAGTGGAGTCGCCAGTATGTTATCACTCAGTAATTTCTCAATGTTAAAGAAAGAAATAGTCCGAGGTAACCACAGACCAACTTTTAAACTCTAGGATCTAGCCTTCCTAGGGTTCAGAGAGGGCTCTCTCTATAAAATTTAACTTTGTTTTGATTTATAAAATATTAGGCTAGTTATGATTGTCCAATTTGGTTTTGGTTTGTTTGATTTGGTGGGAAAAAGTACTTAATGATATGGATAGTGGGAAATCTATTTGTCCATTTAAGGAGTCAAAAGTCAAGCAGACAGAACTAGGATCAAGGCCAAAATGTCAAATGTTTTTAGGGCAAGATAGATAACCCTTTGAATATCTTGGAAAGTTTTTTGGTGAGATGATATGATTGGGATAAAGAGCAATGAAGGGTTCTTTGATCTGGAAAAAGGAAGTAGTAGGAAGAGGTCAAACGAAAGAGGGAGTAATTAAGGCTTCCCTACTCTGGAAATCAGCAGAAAACATAGAAATGATAAACAGTAAATACAAGGTGTTTTTAACAAATCCTGAAGTAATACTCTTGTTTATTCATTCAAATTTAGAACACATAGTGGATGTATGAAACAAATAAAGATAAACAATGACAAGTAGAAAATAATTTACTTCAATAGTTCATCACATGAATCTTGAAATATGATGCTAGTTCATTCGATCCAGTCTGCTACTCAAAATTTGAAACAAAAAAGGCTTCAAGTCCAAAAAAAATGACTATAGAAATATTTAGCAATTTATTCCACAATAATACTTCAAAGAGTGAAGTATTTATACAAATTCTAAACTAGAATGTCTTGAAAAAAATATCAAGATTGGTTTACAAATATCTCAAACTGTTTTACATAGATAGAACTTAATAAAAGGACACTCAAAACTAATGAATCTATTTTGCATTATACTTATGGATTGATGGTGACAAAGAAGAGAATTCGAATTTGATATCAACTCTTAGTTGATGATGAGGCATAAAAGTCACTAATTGTCTCCTTTCTTTGTGCATTTTGCTCCAGAAATTATATAACTTGGGGTCCAATGATACCTTTGTATATCTCAATCCGAAATATATATGTAAAAAGTGAAAGATTTTATTGTAGATAAATATGTTTCTCAGATCAAGCTCTCTCAATTTCCCAAAATTCAATTCCAACTGTTCACAATAGGCTCTGCAAAATGATGTGTAAAATAGAGCTTTGCACAGTCTGAAAATAAAATGTAAATATGTGCATGTATCTCTCATTCTGTAATACCTATGCAAAATGTGAGATAGGTTTTTGTAGATGGTTCTCTTAGGAACAAAATTTCCATCAATTTTGTAAGATGCATTTCTAATTGGCCACAATCATCTCTGCAAAATGATGACTTAAACGAGAAATTTCTGCAAAAATGTCCCTTCTTGCTCTGTTTTCATCTTTTAACCTTTTTGTTCTTTTAACTGTTTTGACTTTTACTTTGGATAAACTTCATTGTTGTTGGTGAAATTTTTTTTATCTCTATTTATCATATTCTGCCTCCATATTTACTTTTACTATTTTACATTGACTTCTCTGTTACTCTGTTTTAACTTTCACTCTGACTTTCATCTGATACACTTTAGCTCTGATGCTCTTTGACTGTTCTGTTTTCATTGTTTGATGTTTTATTGAAAGAAAACATGTTTTAGGTGGCAAAAAATATCTTTTGAAGAAGTAAATGACTTTGTTTTTTCATTTGAATGTGCATTTGTGTCTTATTCTGCCTCTGTTTTACCTTTAATCTCTGATTTAGGTCTCCTAACTTGATTTATTCTTTTAACTATTGGCCTGCCAGTCTTTTTCTTTAGACCTGCCTTTATCTCTATTTTTATGACTGATTCTCGTTTATTTTGCCTTTGATCTTTGACTTTATCATTTAAACCTTTTTTCTTTAAAACCTTTAATCTTCTTGGTCTTATGACTGT
The DNA here is from genome assembly GCA_034641835.2 of Pinus albicaulis. NCBI lineage: Eukaryota > Viridiplantae > Streptophyta > Pinopsida > Pinales > Pinaceae > Pinus > Pinus albicaulis. Next base: position 1,275,907,885 of record CM076579.1, read on the forward strand.
CTTTTCTTCTTACTGTACCTTATGTTTTTGTGTGTTGTGCAGGTGTGCATTCTTTTCCTGCTGGAGGGTTTTAATAATCCATCGAGGATCATGATTCATCAGTGATTAAGCGTGGTTTTTGCCTCTAGTCCCATAAAGATAAAATAAACCACTGGATCGTCACCTACTTTTTTTTTTATTAAAACATTTTTGGACCTTTGGAATGTTTTTATGCATTTCAACCATTAAACCTGCACATAAAACGAATAATTAAATCTTTAAATCCTGCGTAGTGGGATTTTTTGCATTTATCGGGGTTTCTAATGGCTATGGAAATCTTTGGAAATGAACTAGACACTTCTAGTGATTTTGACAGCAAATGCGGGCTATTTTGTACTAGCTTTGAGTATAAATCAAAATACAGGCTTTGTTTTAATAGGGAGAACAAATACAGTGAGATAGAGCAGAAAAAGGGATTAATGGTGCGATTTCGGAATTTATTTGGCAATTTAGGTTTAAACTGACCTACAATTAATGTCAATCACATCGGGAAAACTAGTGGTTTTCGGGCTTCAAAGGCGAAAAACCGCAAGTGTTTATCGTGTTGGATTAAGGTGGTAAGTGGTTTTAGTTGGATCAGATGCGATCCAATCAAAATGAGACAATTGGAGGAGATAGTAAAGGCTGAAACAACCTATTTCGCATAGAAATGGAATGTAATTTAGTCGCGCAACTAAAAATGCGATATGGTTTTTCGTTCGTTAGATCTGGGAGTTCGATTACGAATAGTCGAGATTTGATCTTGAAGTTGCTCGAGATTTCGGAGTGGGGTCCAGGGTTTGGTATATGCGGTGGGATGGGTTATAACCTTATAAATATAAATTTATAACGTTTAAAACCTTATGTTATATGACTGGGCGGGGGTTAGAGTTATATGTTTTCATTTAAAACATTTAACAAATGTTTGAACTAATAATGTTGGCGCGGTTATTAATATTATATGGTATAATAAACCTTTGACAAGTGTTTAAGAACCATTGGGGGGCGGGGTATATTTTTTTATTTTCGATATGTTTAAACCTATGGGATAATGGGCGAGGATTATTTCATCACGTGGGATATATTAACATAGGTTTAAACTTCAAATAGAAGGGTTTTGGGGTTATTTTAAATATAAAGGATTTAATAATATACGGGAAGGGTATAGTTTAGGGAATTAATAATATAAGTTAGAAATTAATATGAAAGTAAAAATGTAATGTAGGAAATGAATGAAAAATACATAGTTTAAAACTAAGTAAAGTGTAAAGATATACAAATAAGCATATTTTGTCCTATTTTTGGTTTTTTCACACTTAAACTTAGGATAAATGTATTTTGTAGGTTTCTGAGTGATTTTGAATAAAGATGAAATTAATTATGTAGGGTTTTTACTTTTACTAAGTAAAAATGGGGTTTTACTGAGGAAAAAGGATCATGATTATGGATGAAGGGTAAATGCTGATGAAAATGAGTTTTATATAGAAAATCCAATATTTTTAACCAATCAGTTATCGAGCCTTGAGTCCGGTCCCAACAGAAGTCAGAGAAAATGCTCTGAGCCTTTTTTAACTGAAGGTTTAGAATATTGAATCATTGTGGGGAGGGGAAATTAGTAATTTTTGCCCAATGATGCTTTATTATAGGCTTGCACAACTGCTTTCTACCTACCCATCATTATTTCTAACATTTTTACTTCATTTTCATGGGTGCATTTAGGCTTGCAACCATAAATCAAATTTTCTTTTAAAGCATAAAACTATCTAAGTCTAACCTTATTTCTTCTCAAGGCTCAGATTGAACTGTTGAGCTCCTCATTTATTCTTTATCTTATCTACTGATTTTTCAAGTTTACACTGTTTGACGTATCTTTATTCTCTATCTAAAACATGAAATTCAAAGCATGAAAAGTTAAGCTTAAACTGTTTAACTGATCATGGATTATGCATTAGGGGAATTTTGAGGTCTAAAATGAGCCTCCTAAGAAAATAATAAAATAATAGTTAAACCAATAAAATAATATTTATGAATTTTCATTTTACTTTTTGCACCACAATCCATGTAACCATGGTTAAATTCAATTGAAAAGGTGTACCAAAATAAAATTAATAAAAAAATTGTATTGATGTGACTATAGATAAGAATGAGATTTTCAATAAAATGTCATTATTATTGAACAACTAATGCATTTGTCCTTTGTACTTAAATAACTTAAAATAAATTATAAATTATAAATATAAATTCATAATTGTATAATATATTAAATAATTAAAATTTATATTATTTAAATTATATAATAACATGTAATTAATATACTGTATAAAAATAAAATAATATAATATAATAAATGTAATACACTATTTTTTTTTTATTATATATCGAATTTATTTGATTTATAACATAAGAAGAAAATAATATATAATATAAAAAAGAGTAAAATATATATTCTATAACATTTAGACTATTTTTCATAATATTATGTATAATAATATATAATATTAATATAATCATAACGAAATTAATTTAGTTGTATTTAAAATTAAAGAATAAAAAAATATTGAAATAGATTTAATTTATATTTACAAGTATAATATAAGATTTATATACATTAAAATTTTTAGACTTTTTAAATTCCAAACCATGTTGAACCTAATATATTTCTTTTCAGCATATAAAACTAATGTACATTTTTTCATCATACAAAACTAATATATATATATATATATATATATAATTTAATATCTTTATATTGTTATTAATATTATAATAATATTTTCATAGATTTGATTTATCATAAAATTACAAGGTTACATTTTTATTTATTTTGATTTCATATGTATAATATATATGTATAGATATTACTTTATAATTAATTTGAAATTATAATATTAAATAAAATGAGATAAATATATAATTTAAAAATAAATATATGAAAATATACAAATATATTATTTATTGAAAAATGTGTAAAGACATGAAGATTATTTAAGGATATGCATTGTTTCTTTCAAAAAATATGAAATGACAATAATAATATTTTATTCAAAAAGTGTGAAATCACATTTATTATTAGTACTTTATTTTATGACTTTAAAAACACTTAGAGCACTATCATAGTTAACCAAGGGTTTTTATCCACCATTGAGAATGTAATAAGTAAGTACCTTTAATTCAAGCAATGCCACTTCAACCATTAGGGATAATGCCATCCTCTAAAATGTGATTGGTTCTCATAAAATGAATTTTTATTGTACATTTTCATTAAGAGGCCCATTTTAGACCTCAAAATTCCCCTAATGGAATTTATTGACAATTTGCACATAATCACTATTCTTGCAGTAAAAGTAAATAGTAGTGGCATTTTGACTTGCTCACTTTCATGTCTTATTTTTCTCTTTTTTCTTTTAGGGTCTATCTTTTTCTAAGTCCTTTGATACTTCTTTTAGGACTTTTACCCTCTTTTCATTTTTTTATTATTTTTCACTTTTCAAAATATGGGAAAACAACTTGTAGAAAGCAAGGTATGTACATATTTACAAGACTATCAAAGTCAATTCAAAATTTATGAATCATGTTATTATAAGACCCTAACAGTATACACCTAGCACCTCACCTTGGTATCCATGGTCTTATCCTTCCGAATGTGGTGATCCATATTCATGGCTTTATCCTCCTCAATATGCCATTCCTCCATTTCATCCATATCAACGCCAACCTCCTCAATGGGTTGATCCATATTTCACTCAATATCCTCAATATCCTCCATACCAAACTCAATGTTATTCATCCCATCCACCTCCACCACAACCACATCCTCAATCACAACCATTTCAAAGACATACTCCCACTCAACTACTTGCACAACCATTTCCAAACCCAAGCAATAAAGTAAAATCCCACTTACAATGTTGAGACACAAAATCTCCAAACAAATCCTCTTGATTCAAATGACATTTATCTTGGATACGAAAGAGTATTAAAAAGAATAAAATATATTTCTCTTGTTGAAGAAAAACATCCAAAAGAAGAATATTTAAGGATTATAAAGAATAGTGGACCACATTTGATAGAGAGAAACCATTAGAGACTAAGATTGAAGAATTTCTACAACACTTATCATCATATCCTTTATGTGTTCAAGGGGATAATAAACAAATAGTAGAATATTTGAAAGGCACAGAGAAACAAGACATGAATAATTATCGATATGGGGAAGAAAACCAAGGGAATCAAAGATATATTGAGGTTTGGTTCCAGAATATCAACAAGATGGAGCATCACTTTCTTCTTCAACGATACTTGATATTATAAAAGTCAAAGAATTTGGTCTTTAATATTCAGGTACACGCTAAAGCATATGTTTCGAGCCTACACGTGAGTTTATTTGTCATCTTGTTATGCACATGGCTCCATTGGAAGTATTCCTATACTTGAAAGAGATATTGTTTTTCAAGTAGGGTAGGATAGAAGAATAAAATAAAAAGGGAAAAGAGGAAAAGAAAATAAAAAAGATAAATAAAATCTCAGCTGAAGACCTCATTTTGGGCGCCCGATATTGGCTCATTGATTGAAAACCTCCATGAGGCGGTCAATGGTTTGGAAAAAAGAGAAAAAAAAAGTGAGAAAAAAAAATATCCTAGGTGAAAACCTCATTGAGGTAGCTAGTAGGCCTAGAAAAGAATGAAAAATGAAAAATTATTTTTTCTTCCATGTATCTCTCTTTCATGAATGCAAGTGCTCTCCAACCTTTGAAAGAAACAAAAACAAGTTAGCACCAAAAGAAAAAGTTGATCAAAAACCTAGTTAAAGAAAGTCAAACTTGGGATTTCTCCTCCTTTTCTCAAATGCTCCAACGGGACCAAATCCATTTCAATACATCATCCTCGTCCATTTGATACATACACCCATTTTTCCCAATCCTTTCCCATTAATTTTTCCTCATTGTCCTAAAATGCTACAGGAAGGTTTTGTTTTGCTACAGGACTGACAAAATACCCAAGGCAAAAATTGTTTTGACCATATCTCGGAAACCATGCATCATTTTGTAGAGTTATTTGATGGGGAGATATATAAGGATGATGGTAACATGCTCAAGGAATTTTAGCAAATTATAGTGCACACTTAGCAACGTAGAAACCTCGAATACAAAGAGTGTCTGCATGAAGGACAAACTTGCATCATCAAGCATCAGAGAACAAGAGAACATAAAAAATAAATATATTTCTCAAGAAATTTCAAAATACATGAACAACAACCTTACCTCGGTTTAGAAATGACATATGATCAACTAAAACACTCACATCAAGAGAATCTAAGGATTAGAGAAACAACAGCAGCAAGAAAACCTAGAGGACCTCCAGCAAATTATCGCATGCAACTTTTGGATCATCAAAGGCATCCTCCACAACTACAACATCATCCTGCACAAAGAAAAATTCATGGTAAGGCACAAGTATATAACTCTATAACCTCACCCTATTTTAGCTTGAAAAAATGAAAGTGTATATGAAGGAAAAGGTTTTTTTATAGCCAAAATTAGTAGCAGAGAAACCTCGACCTTATCTAGTAGTTAAATTCACTTTTCCACCAAGACACCCACATGTGTGGGAGAGGAACATGAAAAAATTGAAAAGGACTTGAGAAAATGGGTTGTTATCATTTAATTGTGGCGAAGGAAAATGATTTCAAAGGGGCAAGTGAGGGCCAACTCAGTTAAGTCAAAGCACTCTAAGATTATTTTTCATGCAATGAAAAAACAAAAAAAACAACGATAAAAATAAAAGGTGGACCCGCCACCTCTTGCCATGCAACGATTAGTTGCTACCAGTTTCGGGTTGTGTGCTACTGGATCATAACAAGAAGCTATAGGACCATAACAGAATTTCTACAGGAGTACCAACATTTCTACAGGAGTACCAACAATGCTACGGGAAGCTAACGGAGTGCTACAGGAGGGAAAGTTTCACCCATAGGGAGGCCCACCACTAGAGCAGTCACATCTAATAGGCTCAAAGAATAAGATACACTCCTATAGGAGAAAACATAGGGGCTACACATAAAAACAGGGTTGATACAGGAAGAAAAAGAATTGTTACAAGAGCAACAGGGAATGATACAGGAAGGGGAAGCCACATCAAAAGGGGAAGTTGAATACCTCTAAGAACTCCAGGAGCCTGATTCACAAGTTAACCTTGGATCCTACTACAAATTTTTTTAGGGTGGGATAATTATACCCACCAAATTTCCAATACAAATATTCTTTGAGATAGAAAGGGAAAGAGGCAGAACTGACATATACGTACAAGTTTCAAAATCTAAGAAGGTGGAGGATGTGGGCCTGTTGTCGCTACTACAACACCCTCCAAAATTTTGGCCTACGCTGAATTTCAAAGCCTTCCTTGGTCTTGTACATTGTCATCGCAAACATTGAAATTCATTCCATTTTGTTTCTTGAAGTGTTTTAGTCCCTTTTGCAAGTTAGGAAAAATGTTGTATTTTCGCATGTTTGTTGTCGCTTCATGTATATGAGTTTGTTATGGTGGTTTCAATAGGTCATATTTGTGTATATGATTTTTCCTAATCATGTAAACATTTTTCGCACTCATTTCCAAAGTTTTAAGCATTGTCGCACAAGTGTCGTCATTGTCGTTGTTAAACACACGCATGGGTAAACACACATATAGGAAAGAGTAAACACACAAGGACATAAAGATAAGCATGAGTTATATTATTATTAACCATAGATGTGCTTTTAGTACATCAGGGGTGACCCTTGGATTCTGCATTCCAAGGTCACTTGGACTCCTTTATGACTGTTCAGCTTCCACACCTACCCGTTGAGGATTAGGTGTCCAACATTCCCCCCCTTAATCCGAAGGGGTATGTGTGAGTCCAAGAAGAAAGTTGTAATATAAATATGCAAAGTATGCATGGTAGCACTTAGAAAAAATCAGCTCTCTGAAATGTTGGCATAAAGAGGTGGTTTAAGGATGACCACCAACACTGGAATGCAACGCTTATTGCAGTTCCCGGAACTCTTCCAAATCTGGCAAGAAGTTGAGGTCTTCTGCTAGAGGAAGTGTCCCTCATATATTAAGAGGGAGAACTTCAACCTAAAAGAAGGGAGGTCTACAACCTATGATGGTTTAAGGATGACCACCAACACTGGAATGCTTGATGCATTTCTTGGAACTCTACCAAAGCTGGAAAGAAGCTAAATTCTTCTGCTAGAGGAAGTGTTCTAAATTATTTGAAGAGGAATAATATGAACCTCACATAGATGGTTTAAGGTTGTCCACCAACCAAAGGAATGCTAATGGGCATCCATGTCTCTGGCTACAACTCTGAATCTGGAATGACAAGTTGTGGCTCAGGCTCGCTTGAACTGCTATGTCTCTGGATACAAATTTGAATTTGGAATGAGAGATTACGGCTCAGGCTCACTTGATGTGGCTTCGAAGCTTGTAGATAATCACCATTTCCCCCCTTGTTAGGTATAAGGTGAGATGATGGCGAAAATTCAACCGCAAGATTATTCAATATTCTAGAACAAGTTCTGACATATGACTTAAACATCTTCTTGGATGTTGATGCCCATTGCTAAGAAGCGATCCATCCAAGATGAATATTTGTTCTTGCAGGAGGCTTGTTTCTGATTTGGAAGAGGAGCAGGATCTGGAACAGTTGAAGGTGAACTTTCATGAAGAAATCCGACACTTTGAAATTTTATGGGCTTGGAGTAGTCCGAAATATGAAAGGACACATCCTTGTCATATCCAAGACCAGTTTTGTGCTTGTTATGGACAATCTCTTCCCAAGGTCTGATGATGGGCTTGGGAGGCGTAGAATGGATGTTTTCTTCTGCGTGCAAATCTACTCTTGTACAAGGAACATGATGGGAGTCAACCTCAATGTTACTGACTTGACCATTTTCTGGTTTTTGATGGGTGTCATGATGCTTATGCTGCTGTAACTCATCTTGCTGAAACTGAGACTCAAGCTGCAAAAATTCAATCTTGTCTTGTGCATTTTGCAGACGTATTTGAATTTCTGAGAGAGTTTTTTTGTATATTTGGACTGTGTCATTAGTACCACAAAGTATAAGAGTATTCAATAACTCTAATAATGTCTCTATTGGTATCATTTTAAAACACTCAAAGTTTCTTGTAACTTTAACTTTGAATAATTTATTCCAACTTTACAAAGGAAAAGAGTGATGATCACAAAACAAATACCAATCTTGATAATACAACAAAACGAAAATATCTAGACAATGTAGAACCCTACAGAAATGCCCTTTCACGTACTTCATAAGTGACTTACAAGGAATTTGTTGTCCACTTTGACACCTATACTTATGCAAACATTGGCGATGACCTTTGTAGTGGCACCAGTAATAAATCTTAAATGCATTGTCGTTCAATACAAATATTTGAAATAACACTTCAGCAACAAAGAATCACTGATATAGAGGAAATTTCTAGATTTTCAATGCTCAATTATCATACATATAAATATCCCCACCATTGCAAGTATCTCTCCCAACGACTTCTTGCAAATCACTGCTTGCCTTGCCTCGAAACCTTTAACACTATTGAAGCTAATATAGCCACTTTTCTAAGCATATATTTGCTTTAAAACATGTTGTTATTAGGATAAAATATTGTAATAATTTCACAAGTTACCCAAATAAAATATTGCTCTTCAAGGAGGATATACAATGGTGTTACGATGCTTCCGATGCGCCAAGTGCGTGATCGGTGCCTTGAATTGACTCAACAATCGCTCAATGACACAATAAGAGCATACCGCAAGAGAGGAGAATTGTTTCTCTTAAGGTGTTGTCGTATTAAAAAATAGCAGCACGGTGGAGTCTTGGTCCTCTGCTGCCCCAGTGACTCGATCTGGAGACCTCTATCTCCTCGCTTATTTTCTCCCTAGCCTTGGAGTTTCCACCGGGCGGAGGGTTTTAAATGGTGGAAACCCCCGGTCCGAGCACTGGTGGTGTCTTTCTGAGAAAAATGGTGGCAGAAAATTTGAGGGCACTGAGGCAGGCTCTTCCTCTTCCTCCTCCTGCTGGACCTAAATCCTCCACCGTCGCTCGACGATGACGAGGAGCCTCAGCATATCGGTTCTTGACCGCAATTTTATTTTAATGTCTTTCGTTTCATTTTTTTTTCTCTTTCAACTGTTTTAGCTGGTGCAGCCTCGACGGCCAAATTCTTTTATTAACTTGCCGAGACTGCAATGCAAATTTCCTCCAAGAATTCTCTTCGACTTCTAGCTCACATTTTTTTATCTACTATGTTTTCTTGATTCAAAAGAAATGTTTAGCCAAAATTTTACAAATCCGGAAGGGATTTTGCAGTTAAAAGAATCAAAACAGAATAAGAACCAAAATGTGCATTGTAATTCAAAATTTAAGACGTTTCCTTTACAGAAACATGAAATAAATTTGTATATTTGATTTGGGCAAGGTATCTTTTAGAACTTAATAATACACAACAGTGAATTTCACCAGTAGAGGAGGAGTCACTGGTGGTGAAGGTTCAACACACCATTCACCAGTATCCAACCACAGAAACGTAATACATCATATTAAATGCATATATACGTCCATCATATCAATGTTAGGCAACATTCATTTCTTCACCTCATTCAGTAATTCGGACCAGCGTTCACCATGACAATGATTTCCACCAGCACATTCAACAAATATTCCTCTAGTCTTCCACTAAATAAAACGCACTGCACTCGATATAGTTCATGGTATTGAGTTCAACGACCATAACCAATCTACGGAGGATCAATACACCAATGCACAATCACACAGACCATCCTTCAATTCATTTCAGCACCTGAAGAAGCATACACACACACCAAATAGTTCAATGCAAAAATTAGAGAACACTCTCTCGATGGTGGGGAATAATGAAGGTAAATAGGAGGTACAGGAGCATAGGGAAGCTAAAAAGAGGGGTTTGGCTCATAACTAGAATTAATGATGTTTTGCATCCTACAGAACCTGCGCCAAGGGAGGAAAGGAATCCCAAGGGACAACTACTATGTGCGCAGAGAGGAAAATAGGATTTTGGAAAAAAAAATCTAAAAAATAGGGGCTGGAAAAATATGAAAATGCTAGGGTGTGACAGTAGAGAAAAAACACAAAAACAAGTGGTTCATTCACATGAACAGGCAATATATCTCCGGCTCTGATACCATGTTAAACACACACATGGGTAAACACACATATAGGAAAGAGTAAACACACAAGGACATAAAGATAAGCGTGAGTTATATTATTATTAAACATAGATGTGCTTTTATATTACATTAGGTGTGACCCTTGGATTCCGCATTCCAAGGTCACTTGGACTCCTTTATGACTGTTCGGCTTCCACACCTACCCGTTGAGGATTAGGTGTCCAACAGTCGTCACAAAGTGTATCTTAAGTGTCGCACTTGTCATAAGTTGTCGTAAAGTTTTCGCACGAATGGAAATGCATTGTTCATGTGTCATGGATGATCTATATTGTTGTGTCATCAAGTATTCTAAGTGTGTAATCGCATTCAAAGTCTCATCATTTTTCACATGAGTCTCACCGATCCCACACTTAGTCATTTCTGGAAAAGCTTCCCGACCAAGCAGCCTAGCTTCACCCAGCCTCCTTGAACTGTGCATTGCACAATCTCAGTCCTATATTTGTGGCATTGCCTCTTGACACTGTGTAGTTCCATTTCTCAAGCCCCGACCTTGGCTCCTAGAATTGTGCAATTCCTCTTCCCACCCTAGCCATAACTGTGCATTGTGTAGTCTCTAGCCTCATGTTCATCCCTTGAACTCTTGAGTTGCGTAATGGCCCAACCTCCCTCGTCTCTCATAACTACGCAATGTGTTCATCCATTTCCCATCAAATCATCATATCTCACTGGCCTCTATAACTGTGTCGTTTTCCCCCTTAGCCTAGCCTAAATTGCGCATTGCGTAGTCTCAAGGCTCAAGGATCCCCCTTGACTGCTTGAACTACAAAATTGTGCATTCACTGAGCCCCTTTCCCATCTTTCCATCTGGTTCTGGCTCAGTTAATCGATCAATATGCAAAATGTTATAATAGGGTGTTTTCGGATTGATGTCGTATCGTCGTGAGTGAATTACGAAAACAAGTACCTTATCATGCTATGGCAAGATGATGAAGAAGGAGATCAGGGAGCGAAACATGTTGAAATACGTTATTTTAGATGAGTCTGCAAGTCTATCAGTGAAGAGCAATCAACGGGACACCAGTTTGTGATCACCATTCAAGACTTGATGTCATTAAAGATTCCATATCACCAAGCCATGTGGAGGTGAAAAGAAAATCATTCACAAGCAAACACTCAGCACATAGCAGCAGTAGTGGCTTGAAATTGCCACATCATCAAGCATCCTATGTTAGCAGTGTCATGTCATGTAATGTCATGAGTTGTCACATGCCACATCATTGTGGTTAATGATGTAAATTATGTTTTTAAAATGTATTGTAAAGTGGAATTTCAAAGGACATGTGTGGAATATGAAGAGTCATGTAAAGTTGAAAAGTCATAGGAATTCAAACAATCACGAGGGTAGATGAAGAGACACAAGGAAGGTGAAGCATCACTTCCTCATTATTATAAATACACCCTTATTGTAAGAGCAAAGGAATTTTCACCTTGGCTCCTCCCACAAAGAATTAGCGAGATAAGCTAGTTCTTTTGGGGAGCAAGGAGTCGCTTCAACACTCCACTGTTGGATCTAGCGATGTTCATTGTATACATGTGCCCTGTAAATTTTACTTAATAACATAAGCCTTATATTCCATCACATTCTTCATGCATGGATTATTCCAATGTTTGTAACACTATTATGTGGTTGTTTTCATTTCATGTTTGCTTTCATATGTGTTAAATTAGTTGAACTATTTTGGTTGTTTTAGTACTTATCTTATTGATAATGTGTTGTAATGGTTGTTATTGTTGTCCATCCTTGTGGACTATTCCAAAGGATACTAGACATATCCTTCTTATTCATTGGTTGTAATGATCGCCGCATCTCTTGTGGACTATTTTTCTAGATGTTAGACGAATCCTTCTTGTTCGTGTGTGTTTATTATTAGGTGGCACTATTACCTCTCTTTTAGAGGATCACTTTCCTCACTCCCTACGCATTAGAATAACTTTGAAACATCTACAACTGAACACTCACCAGACACACCTTTCTTTTCAAAGGCACCATTGCAACCCTCTCTCTTGATGACAGTTAGAGCCAAGGAAAATCTTTAAGAATCCAGAAACCAGGCCATATTCCTGATGGGATTCCTACACCACAATGTATGAGGTATAATTGGGACTTCATATAGGGGAGATCCCCTAAATTTTTCGGGTCCAGCATTGTTAACATTTCTGGTGCTAGAAGGATGGAAGCCAATTTTTTATGGCTAATAACCTCACCAACCCTAATATTACATATTCTGATCAAGGAAACAACATTCATGGCACCTCCCTGACTCGTATTCCAGAAGTAGGTGACTCTTCTCAGCCCGAGCTTGTACAAAATTGTGAAATATCTTACGATTAGATTTGGGACATCCATCTTGTAACCCGTCATTTTCAAAAGCTATTGGATTGATTCTAAGAGTACACAACCTTCCTAATTTTTTGAAAAAGAACCCAACCACTGCTATCGGGATAGTGGTTTCTAATATTGAATATTTGGTTTTTTTCCACCCTTGAAGAATTATTTAATTTTGTGGAGAATGCATATAAATCATAACACCCTCCACCATACAACGTTGGTGACGGAGATAATGTTGTACTCTTAGATGATATTTTCCACGGGTTGGGCGGTGAAGAGGAATAGGAATAGGAACCATCAAATTCAGATAAAGAGGACGAGGACAAATACAAAGACGTGGCAAACCAAGGTCAATATTGGATGTCTCAGGGCCCACTTGCACTTTCGGGTGTTCTACACAAGATACCAAGGCATCCAGAAAATATCCTAACGAATTATGACCCTGACAAAGAAATAAAGGTAGAGGACCATTTAGAAAACTTCTACCTACATTTGCAGACACTAGAGGTATGATATGATGATGTTGCATGTAGAATTTTTTTGTGCACCTTAGATGGCTTAGCATTTGTATGGTATCATAGTCTTCCTCCAAATTCCATACAGAATTTGAGGGGGTTTAAGAATTTTTTTCTTGAAAAATTCGTTGATGACAAAACCCTCGCCATGTTATTGGAAGAGCTAAGAAATATCAGGATGGAGCATAAGGAAAAGGTGAAAGATTTCAATAAGAGGTTTAACCGCATTTTGAATAAATTTTCAATAAAAACAAAAACTCATGACTCCATCACTGTTGAATACTATACTTATTCCTTGGCAACAAGCAATGCCCAGTTTGTAAAGAGAACTGTGAAACAAACACTTACAGAAAATTACAAAGAGGCGATCACGGTTGAAAAGGACTTGCACGCGATTGGGGTCATTGTAGATGATGAACCAAAAAATGGCTCCAAAGACACGAGAAAAGGGTATCAAGCCTCCATAAGAAAGGACAAAGAGAGAGTGATCTGAAATTGGAGGATAACTTCTCCTTCCTAAAAGCTAACTGTCCTCTGACACTTTGCAAGGAAATAAAATGGGTCTTATGTACACAAATTTTATGTTCTCTTCAAGGATGAAGAGTTAATGGACCTATGAAATTAAACAAGCAATATATCCACATGTAACTCACAAAGACAAACATGAAGAGAGACAAAACATAATTTTTTGTCGTAGTTCACCCCTCCTAGGCTACATCTCCGAGCCTGCTAATACAGCTAGACCGCTCCATAGATTTTAGTGATAAAGAGTACATAAAATGTGTTGAAAAAATGAGTGGCTTATTTACCCTTCAAGGAAACATTCTCCTACAAAAAAATGTCACTCTAAAATCATGACCACCTACATCCAGTCATGAAAATAGTAAACAAGAAAAGGGCTCGCACATTAATACCATGTACTCCATTTGAAAATGAGCATAATTGTACAACAATTCCACATTGTAGTACTAAAAAGAGAGTTTTCCTCAAAAAATACATAATGAGAAAATACAAACATGAGTTACACCATATAGGTCACAGCTGCTGCAGATATCATATGAAGGCTGGAAAACCCCTAAAATTTTTCTCTCCATGCTAAAAAATCCTTCAAAAACTGCTTCAAAAGACTAATTGTCCTTGACATTCATAGAAACACACCTAAAAAAATTCCTTCCAAAATTTCTCTAATCAGTAAACAAAGGCATCCATTGGATTGAGAATGTCAAAAAATCCCTATATGGGCTCTTCTTGGGCTCATAAAGGCCAAAAAATCATCAAGTTATGGCTCTCCCAAGTTTTTCCTCTTATTCGTCCTCCAAATTGGATCAAAATGCAAAGAGAGCGAAATTTTCGTCCGTTTATCCACTCAAAAGGTAACAAATTCACTTGTATCCATTGCATTCTATCGCTTCTTTAATTTTTCCAATGACCCCATAGGCGCAAAAATAGGGTCACGTGGCACCATAAGGCTAGGGGTTGGGCCAACGGATCATCCCCGCTGGAATTGGCACCTAATTCGTAAGGTAGGTAGTCGCATGAAGGTTAATGTGGCTGGGGGTCGAGGCTAACCTCCCACCCGTGCCGCGCTAACTCCAAATTTATGGCCTTTGGTTTCACACTGCCCAAGTGACCGGGGGTCGGGCCTTTAATGTCACTCTCGTCGGACTCGACTCCATGTCGGTCCCATGGTGCCCATAGCACCGGGGGTTGGGGCTGAATCCCTGTCTCGATCCAGAAGCTTCCAACCATTTGCGCTCTCAGTCCCGTGGGGGGGTCTTGTGACCAAGGGTTAGGGTTGGTCCCCAAGCCCTCCTCCAATTGCACTCGTCGACGGTCTCATGGATTGTAACATGACCAGGGGCTAGCCCTTTGGTTCTCTGAATTCCTTTGCACCTCCACCAGGGTTTTTTGGAGGGGATACGACCAAGGTTTAGGGCTCAATGCCCGACCCCTCCTCCCAATGTGCCCATTACTAAAATTTAAATATATGTGGCACCACCATAGGGTAATAACCATCGTGTAGGAGAGTTGGTAGAGCACTGAGCTATGTATTGGAAGGTCACTGGTTCGAATCATGTTGAGGCAGTCGAATCAATAAACTAATTTTTAGGCAGTGCGGAGGCACCACATGGCGACCTCTGGTTGGGTCACGTGGCAGCCTCCCATTGGGCCCCAAAACAAAATTCGACCATTGAAAACGTGACAACCTATGGTTGTAGAAGCCCACCACTTGGAAAGTCGTGATTGGTCTCATATGCCCAATTGGCATGTTGATGTCATCATGTCATCAACAATACGTATTTCCCAATCAGCAGCCCAGTCATCCTACCTGCAATTTTTTTAGTTGTTGAGCCAAACGATCAAAACATCATAACTTTGTCATACAATGTCGGATTGAGGTGATTCAAGTGTTGTTGGAATCAGAAAAATGAACACTACGACTTATCTCTAGTTTCAAAATATTTTGGGCACTTTCATTTTTGAGCAAAATTTTGATCGAGAACATACCTCCGCACTAGGAACTTTTTGAATCAAAAATTTTATCTTCTCCTAGCAAACAAAATGAGGAAATAGCTCAAAAATTTCCAAATCTCAATCCTTAATGTTATGTTTTCAATTGGTGCCTTCAGGCTCCAATAAAGGTACTCCACCTATCATCTATGTGAAATACTTCACCTATGGAATCTGAACATTCTCTCCAAACCCATCTTTCATGGCTCAAACAACTTCATCTTGAAGTTTCTTTGTTGAAGACAAACTTGAATTTCCATCTTGGAAATCAGAAGCAACTCAATGCTTGACATGCACCGATTCAAACTTTTCTTTACTGTCCTTAAATTGCACTTGTAAACTAAAGTAATTTGGTTGCAATAATTCAATGACACATTTGGCTTTGTCCACAAAAACATAGTCATTTTTTGTATAATATTTATCAAATATTTTATTCACAACAAGCTTCATCTTGAAACACTTACATTGGTGAGTCCATGATGTAATTGTAGACAAATTGGATGAAATACACATGTTCATCCCTAAAGTCCTCAAACAATTGGACCCATAAACAATCCAACACAAAATTCATGTCAATGAAAAACATACTTGTTGTGAGTAAGTGATTATTCTTGTTTCACTTTACAAAGTACCAAAAACAGGTAATGAACAAGAAGTATTTACAATTTACAAAGCAAAAAACTATACAAACAGTCTACCCAATCTTTGCCTCTCCTAGGCTTATGGGTTCTCTTTCTACATCTTCTTTGCTTTGAAGGTTTCCTTAGGAACTATGCCAGTATAATTTTTTCCACATGTTTCTTTCCTTGAATTGGTTTGTATAACATCTTTATCCTTCTTGGAACGAAGTTCTGGATGTAGATTCCATCACCTTTCATTCCCATGCCCATTCCTGTTACAATGAGTAAAAAAATACTTCCGCTTGCCCATAGACAAGGAAGTCTTTAAAATTGAGGGAGGTTCTTCATGCTTGATGCCAATAATTTGCTCCATTCTTTTGACCATCACTTTGCATTGCTCACAATCAGCTACACAATGATCAACTACATCACAAAATGTGTAATGATACATGTCCCACAAATAATCAAAATTACCAACATTTGGAAAATTCCCATGACATTTATACCTGTCCCTTGGGTTAAAGCTTTGATGATGTGGACTAGACGATGATATGCAAAGTCCTTTGAAGAATTCATCTCTCTTTGGAGAAAAATTTCCATTATAACTACCACCTTGGTGTGACATATAATCATATGATTATTTCGTTGCCTCAAATAGTTTAGAGCACTATCCAAACTCTCTATGACCATAACTCAATCCTTCATATATTGGTGTCTCCTTTACCTCTATAGGATTGGTAATATCTTGGCAATTTATTCTGAGGCCTCCTCCATCATAACCCATCTGAGCTAGCAGTTTCATACCTATGCCTTTAGTACTTTTTTCAAAGGCTGAAAAATGTGTGTTATTAACTTAAAATGAAGGATTTGAACTAGAGATGATGATTACCTCCTTGGATTTTCCACCCATATTTTCTTCTTATATGTTGATGACGAATATGAAGATGACTCAAGCCATTCGTTTTTACTAACAGGCACATAAGGAGAATCTTTGATATGTTCGAAAAAAACACAAACATCATTTTCCACATCGGGTCCATATGTTGTGTTTGGACCATGCCCACAAATTGGCTTCATTTTGGAGCAATTATTTGCTTCTTATGGAGTGGAACTTTCACCAAATTTTTCCTTAAGCACATGTTGCAACTGAAGGCACATATGTCTCTTCTCCTCTTCAACAACTTCAAGTGATCTCCTCAATTCAAAATTCTTAGTTCGAAGAGACAAGTTCAACTCCTCTGTCTCTTGGAGTTGTAGCTTCTTTCCTATTAGAGTCAGTTAGATTTCCAGTTGTCGAATATATTTGAATCTGTAATTTGCTGTCATGAAATGAGTCGAAACTGATAGACCTTTTACTGTTATGAGTTTGACCAAACACTATATGGGAAGTCATCATGAGTTTGGTTGTCAAAGTTCTCGTCAAGAATGTGAAATGGTGTTTGAGTATTTGGTAACTCTCATCACAAATTTTGATTCAAGAGGGTCGTGTCTAAAAAATGGTCTATTATAAGGTTCATATGAACATATATTTACTGTCAAGGGGATGTTTTTCAAGGCAGAATGGTTTGAATATCATACTTCTTTCCCACTTCTAATATTCCATATTTCCTTCAAATTTCATCATTCATATGCTATTCCCCATATCCTATTCCTATTTTCCTTTATCCATTTTCACTATCCTTTAACCCTACATATCGTACTCCCCTATCCCCTTATTTCCTTCTTTCATCCCCATATACCCAACCATTTATATCCCCCTTTATACCTTAGTCCTATTTCCCTTTGATAAATCATCATTACCAATGATGGGCACATAGCACCCATATCCCCATATTTTAACCCACCCCCTCATACTCATATCTATTATTGAAATGATTCTACGTTCCCATGCTCCCACATGATTATTCATCAAGTGGAGCGCTGGATAAACATCTTGCCTGTCACACCATTAAAATTGATAATTCAAATTTGAATTTCATGATGGAGCCACCATTTTACATTGATTTCTGTTTATTGATGGTTGATTTTGGTTCATGGTGCATGAAATTTCAGAGGCTGATCACAGGTTGAAGAACAAATTGCAGAAGAATAGAGGTCTGCTACGCCATTGCTACGCAACTGTTGCGCAGTGAATCGCTGAGTTTTCTAGTGACCACACAGCTTGATTTCATTTCATATGAGGGTTAAATGGACCTTACCACAAGAATAAAGAGGATTCTAAACCATGGTTCTCAAATCAAACCAACTAGTTCTTGAAAATGGAAAGGTTCATCAACCCCTAATTAGTTGCCCACTACTGCACAAAAAACTTATTTTAGACATATTTATGTAGAACGGTTTCCAACCACATGGAGGTTCATGTTGGGAAAAAAAGAAGGTTTTTATCAATCATGTATATAAGTACAATAACCTCTTCCATTTTTTTCAAAAGTGTCATGGATTGGGAGCTTCAAATACATCTTCAAGGCCTATTTTTCAAAATGTCAAATTTCATGCTTCAGCGATGATTTTGCAGAGAAGTCTCCGAGAAGATGGTGAAGGATTTAGAGAAAATGAGATTTTTTATTTCACAACAGGTTCATCTATAATATCCTCCTTCATATTTTCACAAATTTTATATTTTGAGAGGTACTGGTGTTTCTTCATGGCCTATTTTCACAGTTTTTTAGTGGCGAAATTATGAATTTGTTTTGGAAAATTGAGCTTTTGTGAAGGTTGTAAGTATTTTTGTTGGCATGTTGAGATAGCTTTGGACATGATGAAGTCTTACAATGTTGTATTTTTTTATGAGAGGGAGTCTACTGCTAAAATAATGCAGTATCAAATTATGTGCTATGCAGCCCTTGCCTAGAAGTTTCCACATGTGTTTTGAAGGTGCCAGTTGTTAGAGGTCAAAGGGGTCAATGTGTTACACATTTGGAAGCCACCTCATCCCATTTTCCATCATCTAAGTGTCATCTATGAGGAGAAACATTACTTGGGAGCGTTCTACCTAGCAGCTACCCAGTCACTGCGCAACACTATCAGTCCACTGTCAGCTTTTTATACTTTTTCTATTTTTTTTGCTGTGATGGATATGGCTCAGAGAGTTAGACAATTGTCTAGATATTTATTTCTTTAAGATAAATATAAGCATCATTAGTTTTTCCTTTTACCATTTTAGAGAAGGATTTTAAACAGCATTATGTTTCTGTTTTTTAGTTTGTGTTGATGCTCTCCATGTATTGAAGATGCATTATATCGAACTACTGATTAATATATTATGTATGCCTATATAAGATAAAAACTGAATGAAAAGAGGGTTGGATATTATTGGAATCTAGCTTCAGTTTATGGTGTAGTTTGTGATTTGATTTAAATGAAATAGAGGTTTTAGTGCACATTTTTTCCCAGTAATCATTGCAAATGATACTCTGGTATGACATTTTGAATTTGTGTTTTCCTGTAAGTCTTATTGTTGAATTTATTCTATAAAATTATAAATCAGTAATCCTAGAATTTGATTAAATTTTCTCTAGTGTTTACTATGTTTCTCGTGTTTTAGTTGCAAATGGAGCATGTTACCTCCTCATTTCTCACATGTTTATGTTAAGCATTTTCTCATAATTTTATGTTGAATTAGTTTCTTTATGTTTTCCCTACATGTTTAAAGGAATGTTTTGTCAGCTTCCAACTATACTACATACTCTTTATCTGTTTCAAAATGTGTATCAGTAGTAGCCCTTTGTAATGACCAGGTACACCCATAGATGCTAGAGGCTAAAAATTGTGATCAAATACACCATAGCTCAGAATTTCCAACAATCCCAACAAGACGTTTTAAAAAACCATCAAATCTGGTCTCTGTAAAAAAATTGTGTTTCAAAGTCTCTTACCTGTGAGTTTTTCGAGTGAGGGATCCCCCTGTAGTTGGAGAAGACCAGTATCTCAACCCAAAGAGGTTTTTTTTTTACCTCTGGGATTTCTCTCCTCAACATGGAGAAATTTACAGAGTTCTAACATATTGGCGTTGTTTCCGGGGAGCGAAAGGTTTCATCTTCCCCAGGAAATATCTTCAAAGTTTTAGATTTGGTTGTTGATGGTGGACAACAGTTAGACATAAAAAAATGTTGAACCATTCACATAACGACTCCAAAAAAATAAAAAATGAAATCATATTTAAATAAGAACAAGCCTTGTCAGCAGAAGGATGGAATAACAACATTTGAGAGTTAAGTACTTGAACCTAAATATTTTGCAGAATATAATTTTTTGATGTATCAATTGCTTCCAGTACTTTCCTAAAAATGTTAAAAGAATTTTATTCTATTTGTTGAATTTGAATGTAGACTGCAAATCTACACATGAGTCCCCTTATGGCAATGTATACCATTCTCTTGAAGTTGAAAATGCATCTCATTTTTGTATTGGTTGTCCTGAACAAGATACAAACAATAATCACATTCCAGCTAGTACAATTACATCTCAGACCTCAGTCATGGTTGTTTCCCAGTATGCCCCATTAAATCTTCCAACCCCTTTTCATAAGTTACTACAAAATTATGGGAAGAGGCTACGTCAATTTGATGGTACACATGTAGACAAAATCATTGACTTCATTGATCTTGAGGAAGGAGATAATGAAGATGTCAAAGTAAGGTTGTTTTCTCAAAGTATTTCAGGAGAAGTTAGGGACTGGTATAGAAGCTTGGCAGCTGGAATTGTTTCTTCTTTCCAACAGTTTGAACATATTTTCATTGACAGATGGAGGTCAACGTGAACCCTTTTTAGATTATGGATGAGTATCGAAATCTAAAGAGGCAACTTGGTGAGACAATCCAAGATTTGTCAACCAAATTCAATTGTGTATATAATTCCATAGCTACTGATGTAAAACCTCCCCCGGGATTGGCTATGCTTCATTATCTAGATGGTTTTGATGTTGAGCTTTCCTATTTTCTTAAAGAGATAAATCCAACCACTTTGGAGGATATGCAAAAAAACTTTGTTGATGTGGAAGAAAATTTGTTGATCAAAAAATCCAAAATGGAAGTTGAAAGAAGGGAAGTGGTTAAGGAAGATATTTCTCCATAGTCAAACCTTAAGATGGATACATTGATGAAAACCATGGAAATGTTGATGTACACCTTCACTATGCAAAATGAAACTGCTGTTAAAGGGCGGCAAAGAAGAATTCCTCCCCAAGCATATTTGGTAGAAGAAGGAGAGTTTGTTGATTTATTGCTCCAAGAGTCAGAAACTGATTGTTTTATTTATTCATTTCAAGACAGTTCTTAAGAGTAACCAGTGATATGTTCTCAGCAAAAGGATGTTCAGTTTCGTCAATTTATAGAAAGAAAACAACCTGAAGAACATGATGAATGTATTGATTCAAGTGAGAAGATTTATAATTTTGACATTGAACATGAAGAAAATGATGAATTTGTTGATGATAACTCCCTACCTGTATGTTATGCTACATTTGAATTGCTAGGATAAAATTATAATATCGCTAAGAAAACAAGAGAGCAAGTTGAAACTAGCATAACTTGGCGGCAACCTTCAGATATAGGTGGTGACTATGTTGCTTGTAACATTGAAGACTCATTCATCCAAAGATTGCAACAACCTTTTCCGTCTTTTTGTGATTAGGAGTATGAGAAATATTTCAAACAACATAAGGAAATAGATTTTCCTTTGTTTTTTTAATATTCTGGGTCAATGATTGAGGAAAAACATATTTCAAATTATTTTGAAAATTATCATTTTCAGCAGCATGATAATTTAAACACAATTATATTAACGATTGCATTAGCTACAAAACATAATGGAAACTACATTAGTTAAATGTTAAGTCTACTTTTCTGAATGTGTAATTAAAGGAAGAAGTGTATCTTGTTCATCTAGAAGGATTTTTAAAGAAAGGTCAAGAGCATCTTGTTTTCAAGTTAAATAAATCTTTTAATGGACCAAAACAAGCACCAAGATCTTGGTGTGTGAAGATTGACTCTTTCTTTCTTCATAAAGGTTTTATGAAAATTAAGAGTGATCCTAACTTGTATATCAAGTCAAATTATAAGGGGAATGTTACTTTGATTTCCTTCTATGTTGATGATTTTATTATAATATGAAACACATCTAAGTTGATCAAAGAAATTAAAATACAACTATCATAGGTTTTTGAGCTGAAAGACCTTGGTGAATTGGATTATTGCTTAGGTCTTGAAATATGGATAGAAGTCGATAAGACATTGGTTACGAAAATAAAATATACAATGGAACTACTCAAAAGGTTCAATTGAATTAATGCAAGGTAGTTTCAACTCCATTAGAACATAATGTTAGAATCTACAATGATGATGGGACAGAAGAGGTGTATGGTACATTATATCGTTAGTTGATGGGAAGTTTAAAATCTCTCACTACAACTACGCTAAACATATGATATTAAGTAAACATCCTTATTTAATTCATGGCCAAGCCTCTTGAAAGCCACTAGAAAGAAGCAAAGAGAGTCCTTCAGTATCTGAAAGGGATTGCTAATTTTGGTATTAAATATATTAATTAATTTGATGTTGAGTTGGCAAGTTATTCAAATTCATATTGGGTTGTAAATCCTTATGATAGAAAACCAACCACAAATACGAATTTAGAATTGGGTCCAATATTGTGTCATAGAGCATAAAGAAACAATAAACTATTTATTTTTCATTGTTGGGGCCAACGTGAAAAAGGGATTTTTTTTTGAAATTTTGGCTAAGTATGGAGAAACAATGCGGTAAGGAAGAAAAAGGGAATAACATGTGCAATAGAGCTTGATGAACACTGCGAAAAACATAGAAGCATACATGCATATCATGTAGATGTCTGACACACCACGCAGAACTGTGCTAGAAGCAGTGAAGACCACGATGTAACAGAAAGATGTGGGCGACCAGTTGGTTGGGATTTGACACGAGAGTGGAAATCTCATCAAGGTGATTTGTTTGAATATTCCTAGGAGTGTGATGCTATAGATTAAGTTATTTAAAGAGTTTTTATTTCTTCTATTCTATTAGCTTGATGATTGTTCTCTAGATACCTTGGTTTGGATGGATGTTATTCTTCTTGATGCTTTTATTGCTTGAGGCCTTTCTAAATACTCATTATGTTAATTGTATTGAGGTTTTTGCTGGATAATATACAATGATTGTGATGGTATGATTTCTCCCATCTAGGCATATGATACCCCTTTGTAATTTGCATCATTAATCTTTGCTAATAATATGAAGTATTCAGATATTTTGTGTGAGCTTTTCACGGTTCTATTGTATATGCATATTACACAAATAGTTGGGTAAATGAATGAATTACAGAGTCTTTGTAAAGATTTTGGTGAATTTCTGTGTTGATATTTTGGAGTTGAGACATAATGTCAATGATGGTAGGGGTGTATGAATGAAACTATGTTCCCTTGTTCTATGACAGAGTTATTTTTGCACTTGTATATTGAACTCATGTAAAACGGATCCTTAATTGATTATGTAATGTTTTTAAACTTATCCGGTGTGCACTGTAGTTCAGTAGGAATATTATAACATGCACTGTGAATTATTTTGAGTGTAATTCCTTTTAAATGGTTATATTTGTGATGTATGGCGAACACCATAGTTTGATGTGGGTCGTTTGGACCCAAAGTTTATTTGTTCCCATTTTCCCATGCAAAACCTTCAAATTTGCTTGCAAACCCATCAACATACCTTGGGTGAGACCTCACATGTTCATAGGTGTTGAAAAATGTGAGTGTCTAATGCATTGTTTTTTGCTTAACTTTGAACCTTGTGTCACCCCTATGTGCCAAAAAATGGTTATGTTGTTGGGAGAATGAATTTCACGTCGAAGAAGGGATGTGGAGACCAAAGAAAGAAGAGATATAATAGTGGTTGGACAAAAAAAAACATGATTTTGTGGAAAAACATTCAAGGAAATTACGTCTTAGTCCATGGGAATGGCTACAGGTAGTTTTTCTGACTTTCATGAGATTTTATTTGTTTAGTTTCATATTATTCTATGGGAGTGGTTGAAGAGACAGGAAAAGTGATGAGGACTCTGTAGTCTACTAAAGCCATACAAATGGACACCATAAGAGGGTAAATATCGTGAATAATTCATTACCCATAGTTGTTGATTTATGGGTAGCTAGTGTGGTAGAAGGTTACATAGTTGAGGTTGTAGTGGAATCTAATTAGTACTTTAGCGCATCTAAAAGATTTTTCCTCTGGGGACCACGTGGTTGATATTTGAAAATATTACCTACATGGATTAATATGTTGCTCTGTGACAAAGGCATGATGTTAATGGAGTTTGAAGAGATAAGCGGCTATATTTTTGTGTGATGTGGGAAACTGGGGAACTGATCATAGATGGCTAAGTCAAAGAAGGTACAAGAGATGCAAGGAGAGACATAGAAAGAGAGTTTTGCATTATGGAAGAGCTAAAGTTTTAAAGAAAAGGATAAGGAAATATTCGAAGAAAAAGACCGGTGACAGGAGAGACATGAGAATCGGCTAATTTGGTGTAAGAATAAGTTCTACAAAGGGTGCAGATATCTCCCAAGAGATGTCATAGTTTTAGTAGTGTATTTAGTACATAAACGATGGAAACACATTCATCATAGTTGAGAGGGAGTGAGGTGAGCATTGTTGTTGCAACCTTGCATAGTCGAATGAGATATGTACTCAATTTGATTAGAGGAATAAGAATTGCGAGAGAGCTTTCCTTTGACAAAAGACCCAGAAAGAACTATGTTGTGCAAGATCAAAGTGTGCATAATAGGTAAGATTTGGATTGTTGGGAAGACCGAGAAGGAGAGAGAGAAGAGACCAACAGAGTGGGCATTGTAGAAGCATATCCAACTACCAGATACATATGTCATGGCTTCTTCCTCAAAACCAAAGAAACCCAAGACAAAGGGAATTGGAATTATGCTGCCCCCAGAACCAGTTGCAAAACCTACAATGCAATTACCAAAGGATTTGAAGTAAAAATTTCTAACAACTCCAATTCGACCAAGGGTTCTCAT
The DNA here is from genome assembly GCA_034641835.2 of Pinus albicaulis. Lineage (NCBI taxonomy): Eukaryota > Viridiplantae > Streptophyta > Pinopsida > Pinales > Pinaceae > Pinus > Pinus albicaulis. The sequence continues at coordinate 1,275,933,181 of CM076579.1, forward strand.
AGAAGGAAATATTATCAACATGGTGGAAAAATTATAGTATAATGACCACGATGTTGTGGACCACACCAAGTTACCTTAATTTGTAGAATACAAATGCCTAAACATTTTAGTGCAACTAGGGAATCTTCAAGTTTTTGAGCCACAACAATGGGCCATGTGTTTGGAGAAATCATATATTTTAAATCTACTAGATATTCTGCATTTTGCTCAAAGTCTTGAAGTAAATGTGTGTCAAAATTCTATTAAGTTGTGTACATGGCATATTTTTGTGGCTAGATGAGCCCATTGAAATCAATTCACACATTATATCTAGAATTACAGGGTTTCCCATTTCTAGAGAAGACCCAGAGCCTCTCTTTGATAAGAAAAACTAAAATTCAATCACCAAAGATATGGCATAGAAGTATGATAGAATTCACGAACAACAAGTTTTAATCTCCTCAATAAATGTTCAACAAGTGCAATTTGTTGCATGGCTAATGGTGTGTGAATTTCTTAGAAAATGAAGAAAATATTAGTGCCCAGTGATAGCAATAGCGTCAGTAGCAAAGTGCACAGGAGTACAAATGAAATGGGAAACCTTCATCTTGAACCAGTTCTTGTAGTACTTCCTAGAATCCCAATATAGAAAACCTATAATTACAATATGCATGGTTTTTTATTCTCATAGACTTTACCACACAGAAGTTTCCTAAGGACAGTCATTTTCTACCACCAGAAAAGTAGGAGTTCACTGCACCAATTTTTGGGCCACTCTGACATAATTTGGATAAGAAGAGCAATATGAATACTAATGTTAAGTTTTTCATTTGGAAAGAAGTCATCAACCACTCTATACTTAAGGTACCACATATTACCATACAATTTGTTGAGGCCTATAATGTAGTGGAAAAGTTCAACGCTACACCACACCACATGTATATATAGGTCCGCACAGACCCATCAAATAAATGGTTGAATTTCACCTACAAGCTTAATGAGAAAATGGTGTCACATATTGTCAATGAACAACCGGAATAATGGCGCAAACTTCCTACTAAACAATAGCCATAGGCACAAAACATTGACAATGGAAAGGAGGAGGAGCACCAAGATTCAAAATGAGAATATAAATATGCCCCACAATGGGAGGAACATCTCAAGCCACAACAACAAGAATACAGAGAAGAGAATCTCGACACACCGCAGCGGGACTTGGGAGAAGAAGAAACAACTCCAATAGGTAAGAAAAGGCCATCAAAAGGTTAATAACAAGGGGAAAGAAAGAAGTCAGATGCTAAGAAGTTGACTCTCCTAGAGACACCTTCTCTATCAGTGAAGGATTTACAAAATATTATGAAGTAGATGAAAGAGGTGACTAATGAGGGAATTTCCCCTCTCATCACTACTATTCAAAAAGTAGCACACAAACAGAAGGAATTGCAGGACATATGGATGTAGAAACAATTTGAACAATTATGTCTCTTGATTGAATCATCCAAGATGATCACTCCTTCACTAAGTGCAACATATATCGCTATTGCAACGGAGGTGACCAATGCACCACATGCACCAAAAGTTAGCGAAAACAATTGCAACCATCTTCAACCTCAACAAAATGTCACACCTTTTTTGTTACACCCATTGCATTATACCTTTTGGAAACTAACATTCAATAGTCAGCCCAAGATTTTTCACATGTGTGTTTTATTTTGTTGCAACCTCCTTTGAATATTTTACATTGGTTGCAACAATGTATTACACAAGAGGTGTAGTTTTGTGCATAGGAAACATCAACAGAATTGGTTCATCTCACTAGCGAGAACGAGGCTTTGCATGTTGTACATGTGAAACTATTGAAAGCATGACACCAAGCTTAAGAGAGAGGGGGGGCACTGAGATAAGCAGTGGAGGAACTCTACAACAAAATTTTGGGTTATCCAATGGAGATCAACACTCTTCCAAAGGAGAAGTTGTCAAAGATTAAGGAAACAATATGAGGGTTAAAGGCAAAAGTTAAGGAATTGTAACTACAAATAAATCCTACTACCCCCACTAGACGAAGTAGAAACATGATAAAAGGTACAAGTAGCCTCCAATTCCTTTGAAAATGCACGAGAGCTTGAGAACGAATGCACCAAATAATATGAACTCAACCTAGATGTTTGGAATAAGTTGCAAGATAGAATTAATCTTAAGGAGATAAAAAAAAAAAAAAAAAAAAAAATCAAACAACGAAGCAATAAAGTGATTCTATACGCGATATTCTAATCACCCTACCAACATCAGAACGTCGAGTTGCAATGGTAGAAAGTGTGATGCTTAACAAGAAAATCAGGATATGGAGAGCAGAAAAACAAAAATTTTCCCAAAAAGTTGTAGATTTGTAGGATGAAGCAATGCAAATCATTGATGACATTGTTGCAGCATAGACCACAACACATAAGGTAGTTGCAGAGAACCAACCATTATTCATGTCTCTTCGTATGCTTGTCGAGATAGGGACGCCTTGGAAATTGAAAGGTAGCCTATCAATCTGAATAGAGGCGATGGTTGGAGTATTAGCAGGTGTTGGATCCCTACCTTGTATTCCTAAGTTTTTATAATATTTATTTATTTATTAATATTATTATTATTGCTATTATCATTATTTTTAATCAAAATTTCTCGTGTTCCTTTATTTCTTATTTATTTACAATTCATTTTTTTCACCATTATTTATTTTTTGGATTTAAATGATAAAATTGAGTTAATTCATTATCTTGATTTATATTTATATTTTATTTATTTTTATTTTTTTCCATTTTCTTATTACTATTTTTAGTTTTATTACTTAGAATAGTTAAATTTGACTTTATTATTTTTATTTTGTTTATTTATTTATTTGTTTTCATTTTCTTATTACTATTTTTCAGTTTTATTGTTTACAATAATTAAGTTTGACCTTATTATTAATGACCTTCATTTTGATTAAAATAATAATATTAATAGAATTAATTTAATTATTTATTTACAGCTAATTTCCATCCATTACTTTATTTTAATTAAAAATTATTTATTAATTAATGATTAATTTTTATTCAAAACTATTTGTTACATTCTAACGGCTAGAAAACATCTATCTCCATCTATTTAATATAATGCCATGATCGTGTTCTTCATCTTTTCCTAAAGATGAACCACACTAGATGGTTTGAAACACGTTGACTAAAAGTTCTTTTATGTGATTTTTACCGAAATATCTCTCAACATTCATAATTTGGATCACAGAAGCCTAAATTCAGAAATATAAAACATTTTTTTCATGCTAGTGTCAAAAATTTAATTCCTAAGGCATGTTCTTCATGGCCTTGTTAAAAGAGAAAATTTGAATTTTTGAAAAATAATTTGTTGGCTCCAAAATAGTTAGGTCGGTCCTCCTCCTAGTCAATTATGCCCAAATGTATAGGCACCCATTCAGCAAGCATGATTAATATATATGTGATACATTCGACCTCCTTCAAGGATGGGATTCAAATCTCTTCTATATAAGGAAAGTTCAAATCATCTAAGGCAAGGACTAATATGTTCATGGACGAATATGAGGCAAGCAGTAAAAGACAAGTCTGAGGAAAATCATCATGATGAGTATGTAATCTAAGGATGAATTTGTGATCTCATTCAAGGATGAATCCATGACAAAATATAGGCTGAGATTTTGTGGTATGGTGTTGGACTAAACCTCTGGAAAGGTTCAGGTCCAAACTTCTGTAAGGGTGCAGGTCCCAATTTTTTCAATTGTGCAGGACCTAACTTCTATGATAGTGCAAGACCAAAACTCTAAGATGGTGAAGGATTGAATTTTCTGAGGAAAGCAACAGGTTGAATTTCTTCCCTAGCAACCCTTGTAGACTCATGACTTGAGTAGGATAAAGTGGATCAGGCTTGAATAGATGTTTAGGTGTGTCTCTTGTTGAACTGAAGAATTTCTCTAAGGAAAAGGTTGTGGGGATTTTTCCCCATGTGATTTTTCCCAGGGCAAATTATTATGTTCTTGATTTGGCTATCTCTTTGTGATATTATATCTATTTTTGAAGATATTTTGTGTAATTTCTTAATGATTAATAAGAATATGAAATAATTTAAAGTTAATATCATTAGAAGTAATTACGAGTAGAAGATCTATGAAAAATCAACATGGTAATAGAGCTTGGGTGAATGAGCAGCCGATTTCAAGATACTAGGGTTTGTTGATATTTTAAGATTCCTAGAGTCATTCTCTTGTAACCTTCGATCCATGAAAAAAAAAATGTTTTATGTTTGAGCTAAAGGTATAATTCCAAAGGGAAAATGTTATCAATCTATGAATTGAATAACCTCAGATAGAGTGATGTTTCATACCTCTCTTAAGAAGGCTGAAAAATATCAATCTTGCCTTAGATTAATTGATCAAAATTGATATTCATTCTTAATTTCAGAGTATGCTTACATCTTAGTATTATAAGGATGTTACAAAGGTCTACAAACGACCTCATTTCTATTAAAGTAAAACATCTCATAACGTCAGAAATCTGAAATTCCTCAGAGATTCGGATATGGTTGCAGGAGGCTGAAACTTAAGCATGAAGGCCTTAGGACTAATGATGCAAACAAATAACTTCAACTCAAAACATCAAAGTCATCCTACATATTTATTTTGGCATGCAATTATTTTGATTATTGTATCATAAGGTAGATTTATTTAAGCATGCATTACTTACAAGGTGAAGTTATGAGCATAAATTGGTGTTGTCTTTACAACTATATTAAATATATGTGAAAAGGGCTGAGAGACTTAGGGAATGAATGGAGCAGCCTCATAATTTTTTTTGCAAAAAGACCAAAAGAATCAGGATATTACAAGAGGCCAAATGTGTCCTCAGGATCAACGACATAATTCTTAGAAGCCTTAGCTCTTGAAGTATAAGTCTAAATGCCTCAATAGGCAAATCAAGGATTACTAAAAGAATGGTTGGAGATTAAATTATGTGTGGTGCAAATGGAAGTACAATACTTGGTTTGATTATATTCATTTGAAATGTTATAAATGATCTATACGTCTAGTTAGCCATGTTGCCTTGTAATTTAAAAGAAAAGTATGTCTTGAAGATTCGTTATCGGTATGAAAAACATATTGGTTCTAAGGAAAGCTCATTGCTTCCATGAAAAGCACATTACAGTGATGGAAAGTATGAGATCTTGGGAAAACACCAATAGAAGTTAGCCAAAAGTATGAAGTTTGATGCTAGGAATATAAGGTATGTATTGTTCACTTTGATCATAGTGATTTCATTTGGAAACTAAGGTTCTAATACTTCAACTAGAAGGAATGATATCTAATAGCCATGTCAATAAATATGCTTAACTTATAAGTTGCTTCACAAGATATTAAACATTACTATGATCTACCCCTCAACCAAATCATAGGATTGTGTAAAAGGTCTGATCAATTATCTCCCAAATGGAAGTTACAATTAAAGAAGTCAGAAGCATGAAAGCATTTTATAAGGGTAATGATAGTATCAAAATCTGAATTCTAGCAAGACAAAGTCACAAGAGAAAAATGTGACCTATAGGAATTAGAAGTATGACATATAAATTTTTTTTGAAGCTACATTGTTTTTTACACCTTTCATTGATAAGTAAAAGTCCTAGAATATGCATTGCATTGAGTATGCTAGGGTGTTTTGGGTATTAAAGGATGAGACATACTTTGTAAGTATGAATTTTCATCCCTAGAGAAATCATGCCTTGATGAATCTAATACATTGAATATGGCGAAGTGGTTGAATTCTCTTTTCAAGTCCAAAAACCCAAAACTGAAGATACATATTGGTGATAGTGTTATTGCAAAGTAGTGACCAAATATGCTCTCCTAAGAAATATATCTCACATTTATTTAGATCCTTAATCAATTTGGTATATCCAGGATTATTTGAAAAGGGGAATTGACACATTAAAAAGTATGTTAGTCTTGCAAAAGGAGTTCAGAAAAGTTAGGGTTTGTAAACCGTACATTAATATTGAAGGATAATGAAGTCCTAAGGTTTGGAGATAAAACCATAGCTATATGTTTCCCTAAAGGAATATAACCTTAGGCAAGACTTGAAGAAAATGATTAAGGATATGTACAAAACCGTAGAATTAGACCTTGAGTATTGAAGGTTGGAGTTTCTGCTGAAATAAGAAACCCTAACCCTAACAAGAAAGGAATGGAATCATGTTGATGATGATGATGAGGATGATAAAGTTGCAAGATGGGTGTAAGAAGGCTAAGATCAAGTTGACATTTCCCTATAATTGTCAAAAGATAAGTGTTGAATATCTCTCCCCTTTAATTACTTTTGTTATTTTATTATTAGTTAATCTCTTGTCCTTGTATCCTTTACTTGATTATATTTTTTCTTCCATTATCTCCCAGTGAGGATTGCATGCACATAGTAAAGGTTGCCTAAACTCTAGAAGTAGATGGAAGTAGTGGAAGAACAAAGCAAAGCGTGTGACAAGAGAAATTTTCTAGAATTAGTACTTTCTGTGAGAGATATTGTACTAGATGAGATCTGAGCTCAGAGGGAACAAGTACATAATCAATTTTGAGGTATACCTTGTTTGTGTTGAAGAGAAATCAATGGTATCTACAGGATATTGCATGCAGAAGTTGCGAGAGTTCAGAATTGATGGTTCTCCCAGTAAGAGGGAGAGGATCATGAAAAAATGTTTTCACCAATTGTAAGGTACACTTATATTATCATTGTTTTGAAAATTGCACCAAGTTGATGTAGATATCTCTTTCCTCAATGAAGTAATTGAGTAAGAAGAAGTGTACATAGAGTTTTCTTAGGTTTTTGAAGTGCATGAGAAGAAGTCTCATGATTAAAGGATACTTTTTACAATTGCAATAAAACAAGTTTGGCTTGGTGTTTTTGGGTTAATGGATCAAGGATGATCCTATATGATTTGTATCTGATGGAAGTAGAATAACTCATGTGTCAGAGGGAGTAGTTGTATCAGAAATAATTGATTTTGTAACAAAGGGAGTAATCAAAGAGTCATGTTTTGGCTTCAGAGGGACTTTACCTCTGAGTTTGAGATGATGGACTTCCATTGAAACTAGATAGCTAATATGTTGGAAAACAACAATAGCAGAGGGAGAAGCCAGAACTACCACATCAATATATATTTCAGTGTGAGAGAGAGCACCCAGTTAGGGTGACAAGAAAGCAATGATGATGGACCCAATGAAAGGAAGTTGATCAGTCAAGGCATGTTTCTCAACATGAGTTGGAGTACCATCATGGTATAGTTGGTCATGGAAAATATAGTTATGATTTAAGATTTGTCTAAAACAATGAATTACAGTTGCAGATTTAGATTTGGAAGAGAGTACAGAAGACAAAAAAAATTCATTAAGATATTAGTTCAATTTGGGCTATGTTATAATTTCTTGGATGAGCATGAAGTAGATATATGTCGCACTTAGTATTACATAGGCCATGTATATCGTAGTTGGATTAGCAAGTTGAGAAGCAGTATGGCTCCAGTATTGTTTTGTAGTCAAGCAGATTGTTGGCAAAGCCTCTTTCCTTGGGTGAATTTTATATACTTCATGGACAAGCTTGGACTTATTGAGAATTCCTCTCTCATTGAGAGGGAGTGTTGATGAGATAACATCATGGACTAACATTCCCTCTGTGTCATATATGACCAGAATTAGGGAGAATGGTGTAGCAGAGGATAGTCATTCTTCCTGTGTCAATTATATTGACCAGAATAAGGAAGAATGGTCCTAGAGGCCCATAATTACTCAGATAGAGTGTGGCATTTTAGCATCAAGTTCATTTAGCATTGGGACCAAAATTACTCAGATAGAGTGTGGCCATTGGAGATTCACCATGTGCCAAATATTGACCAGAATGATGGTGAACCAAGACTATTCTATATTCCATGTGTCATATAGACCTGAATTACGGTAACTAGTTGATGTTGAATGATGTACCATGGGTCTGAAGAACTGACTTGAATTATGGTGAGGAGATATCATAGGTATGAAATACCAACACGAATTATGGTGAGGATATACCATTGATTTGAGGTACTAGCCCAAATTATGGTAACGTGGTGATGTTGTTAATTTACCATGTGTCAAATAAGTTTGACCAGATTATGGAAATTGGTTGATGTTATCAATGTACCGTGTGTCACAATTGTTGACTCGATTATGGTACTTGGATTTTATATAACATTTCCTTAGAGAAATTTTTCAACATGAGAGCATCTAGATAGACATTATGAATACCTCCCTAGCTAAGAGGGACTATTGAATTTTGTAGTTATGGTTGACCTTCATAATTAATATTTTTTACCTTGATGTATTTATAATAATAAATATAAAACACGTTCTTCATGCTAGAGTCAAAAAGAAAATTCCTAAGGTGTGTTCTTCATGACCTTGTTAAAAGAGAAAATTTTGAACTTTGAAAAATAATTGTTTGCCTCCAAAATAGGCAAATTGGTCATCCTCCTAGTCAAGTCAACCCCAATGTAAAGACACCCACTCAACAAGCATGATTATATGTGAGACATTCGACCTTATTTAAGGATAGAATTCAGATCTCTTCTATATAAGGAAGGTTTGAATCATGAGAGGCAAGGAATAATCTATTCATGGTGAAGAATTTGAGGCAAGGAGTAAAAGACAAGTCTGAGGAAAATTATCATGAAAAATCTATAATCTAAGGATGAATTTGTGATCTCATTCAAGGATGAACTTGTGATAGAAAATAGCTTGATTTTTTGTGTATGGTGTTGGACCGAACTTCTAGCAAGGTGTAGGTCTGAAATTTTGTGAGGGTGCAGGTCTGAATTTTCGCAATGGTGCAAGACCAAGGACCGAAACTCTCAAATGGTGCAGGACCAAATTTTCTAAGGAAAGGCAACAAGTTGAGTTCCTGCCCTAGTAGACCTAACAAACTCATGACTTGACTAAGAGGTATTGGACCAGGTTTGACTAGATATCTAGGTGTGTCTCTTGTTCAACTAAAGAATTTCTCTAAGGAAAAGTTTGTTGGGTTTTCCCCCATGTGGGTTTTCCCAAGGTAAATGTTTATGTTCTTGATTTGTCTGCCTCTTTTTTATCTTACTATCTACTATTGAAGATCTTCTATGTATTTTCTTAATGATTAATAAGAATATGAAAGAAGTTAAAGTTAATATCATTAGAAGTAATTACCAGTAGAAGACCTTTGAAAAATAAAATAAAATTCTCCATTAAGGGGCAATGCTAGCAAAATAATGGAGAGATTCTAGAAATCAATATTTTTAGGCTTTATTATGCATTATTAGACTTTGTTATTGTCTCGTTAGGATTGTGTCTTAATTGGTTCTTTTGATCCCATTCTTTAGGAATAAAATCAAGTTGTTGAACTATATTATATTCCTATAAATGTATTCAAATGTTGGTTTGATGAACATGAGAGTGAGGGGCAGCCTCAATGTGAGCATTGTCTCATCACTATTTCCATTACCGTGTCTTCCTTTAATTTGTTTATTTCACCACCTATGCCCATTTCCACTTTCATGAATATGTAGACTAGATGGCTAGTCAATGCCAAACATCAATCCATGATAAGCATCAAAACACACACTTCATGATACAAATTGCATTGCTAAGATTAAAAACATCATAAAAATTAATTAAATTATGAATTTATTTAAAATGTTATTATTATCTAATTATAAATAGAATTAGTATATGAGTTAAGCATATTTACATCCTCCAGATTACCATGGAGATTCTTAATTTATAAATAGGCTTTGTTATAATACTATGTGCTAATACCATGGCTTATCAATATCACATGTCCAAAAATTTCATATGACACTAAATTTTTTTAATTAGCTAATTTAATTATAAAAAAATAGAAAATGCATAACTACTTTTAAGATAAATTTCAACTTTTGATTTCTAAATACTACTAAGAATATTCTAAAATATTATGTGAAGGTTAAATACCTACTATCCACGTAATAATTATAGATAATTAAATTAAAATTCTAAAAACCTTATTTCAAAATAAACCAACCTATCAACCTTAAAATAAAATTTCTTACAATTTCACTCTAAATATCATAAACATCTTTTTACTTTCTTACAACTATTACTTACTTCTCACTCTCCTTCCACTTCTTTATAACCATTAATATTTTCAAATATCCTTACACTTCTTTATAACCATTAATATTTTCAAATTGAAATTTTCTTCAAATTATTTCCATAATCTAAACCTTATCAACAACAATATATAAAGTGTATTACAATATTAACGTTATAAACCAACAAGATAATTGTAGGTAAAAATTAAATTAGAATCTGACATATTACTAATTTATAATTATAACCTACGTAAATATTAAGAGAAAGAAATGACGTAGTAGATTGAAAAAACATGGTACATTCAAAAGTTACTCCCCCTAAATGCTTGGATGAAAAAGATGAGTTGATGCCAAAGTATTATGGTAGGTACATTAATAAATAAATAACAATGTCTGCCATTGTAAGGGACAATGTCAATATCTTGAGATGCTATACAAAATATGAAAGACATGCATATGGACGTCATCCCCATTGTTTCAAAGGACGTTTAGGTAAGGTTGTGTCTAATCTGTAGAAATATATATATGGTATAGATAGAGAAAAATATAATTTAAAAATATGGGTGAGTTCTCCTGCAATAGTTTGATGTACTAAGGAGAAGAGAAAAGTTAAATTGGTGGTTGAAAAGCTAAATTGGTGGTTGTGCAGAGGGCAGTACAAGGACTAAGGCCATGTTGATGTTGGTCTTAGCATTTTATTTTAGGATTTTCTTACCATTGTTATTGGAAATAAAAAGGGCTAAGTTGATGTTGGGGGCTAAAAAGCTTTGGGATTCTCTCACAATTATTTTATAAGTAGAAACAAAGTACCCTTCCAAGGCCTTACATATAGGCATCAACCCCATAGTTGTAGTGGACATCTAGGTAACGTGTGGAACAATATGTGACAGAGAAAAGGAAAACACAATTTAAAAATGGGTGATTTTTCATGTCATGTCTACTCTATTGTACCAAGGAGAAGAAAAAAGTATAATGTACCAAGGTGAAGAAAAAAGTTAAAATAGAGGGTAGTACAAGAGGGCACATGTTGGTGTTTGTCTTAGAATTTGGCTATAGGATTCTCTCATAATGGTAAGTGGAAATAGATTGTCCTTAGAGAGGGCTAAGTTGGTGTTGGTCATAAAAAGTTTAAGGAATTTCACAGTACTCTTCTAAAGGGCCCAATCCATATATTGGTAACATGGGTTTTAGGAAAAGATTCTCTTGCAATTGTTTAGATAGAAACAAAATTCCTCAATAGTTTAATATTATTATCAATAGTTTAATATTGTTAAATGGGAAAAAATTAATTTATAATAATAAATTATTTTATCAAAATATTTTTATAAAATTTTACAAATTCTTTTACAATATTGAATTGTATTTTTTTTATTTTCTTGCATTGTTTCATTTCTATAATATAGAAATTCTACATCTATCAACTCAACATACTAAATGACAATACTAAAAAAAACCAAGCAATATTGATTTACTAAATAGACATTAAAAATCTAATTCAAAATTTTAAGAAGGTTTATTATGGTAAAGATTTTTCTTATACAATATTTTTTTTTAGATTTTTAATGAAATTTTATATTAATTTTTTAAAGTTAATTTGTATTATCTCAAAATAACAAATTACAACATTTTATTTATCATCGATAAGAACATTATACAATACTATATTTACTATTTTTCTTCTTTCACGGGATTGATCATAGATTTTTCTTGTGGGTATGTTTTTTCTCACTCATTGTTGAAGCCACAATTATGGTTGAGTCTCTTTCATTTTCATTTAAAGGATGAGCCTCCTCCGCTGAGGGATGAGGTGGTTCCACATGAGGCTGATTTCAGTCTGAATGAGTTGATTTGGTGGTAGATGTCTTATGTTGGTGTGGGCTAAACTGATTTTGTCCTGAAGTATTCTTGGACCCTTTTGTTTCTTTTAGATCTTGTCATCCACGACTCATTTTCTTTGAATCCTAGGGGAGAAAGGCCCTTGCAAAAATGGGCATGCATTTTGAAGATGATCATATTGTTGACAAGTGCTGCAACGGAAAGAATTGTTTTCATTATTATGCTTACGAATAAACCCTTCTCCACTTGAAAAGGATTTTATTTTATAACCCTCACGAGGTCCACTTCAATATATATGCGAACAAATGTAAGAATTCCTTTTGAAAGCTTTTCAATGTCAATTTTGATGAAACAACCTATTGTATATTCCAAATATGGTAAGATATCAGATTGTGTCAAATGGATGGGAAATTTAGGAAGCCTTACCCAAACTAGAGTTGCCAGAGACTTCATGGCAAGAGGATCAAAAGCAAGAAACCATGGTTGCATTGAGAGACCATAACGAACCCAAAACCAAGGTCCCTAGTGAAAAACCTTATGTCGGTCCACTAAATTCTTGAAGAACACCACAAAGAATCCTTTGGAATAAAAATACACCTCAGTTTTCTGAGACTAGTTTTGGTATACTCATTCCTAAAGAACAAATTTTGAGGACTAAAATCCATTAAAATGGAAAAAATAATTGTCTACATTCATAATTTGTAGTCATAAAGTTAGTTATAACATTTTTCACTTCAAGAGAGATGGAGCATTTGTTTCCTGATCCACAATAAATGTTGGCCTTAAGAGATTTTTGGGGTCCGGGGGTGAATGTTCTAGCTTTACGGTCTCCTTAAAAGACTTGGGTTGTGACGAGGAAGACACTCCCCATCTTTTGGCTTCATCTTTCAATATGGAAACTAAATAAATAGAGGCACCCTTGGCTATTTCATACTCTCTATGAAGGACTCGAGGTCTTAAAGTTGCCTTCTACCATATAAGAGCCAGAAACTACCAAAGGATATTTGTAGTTGATCCTGATTCTTTGGCTTCATCTTTCAATATAGAGACTAAATAAATAGAAGCATCTTTTGGCTATGTCATATCAATATGGAAACTAAATAAATAGAGGCATCTTGGCTATGTCATACTCTCTTTGAGAAATTTGAGGTCTTGAAGTTGTCATCTGTCATATAAGAGCCAGAAACTGCCAAAGGATATTTGTAGTCGATCCTGAATTCTAGGGAAAAATTGAAGAGACGAGATTTAAGGCTTTAACTAATATGCCGAAAAAAAACACTAAGAATGTTCTCACAAAGATCAGAAAATTCACCAGATCTAGGATAAAAACCTCATCTCAGAGGCAGGAAAACCTCTGTAACAAATACAATTTTCTCTGATTAGCTAGATCCTGAGACCAGGAGGGTTTTTTCAGTCCTTTCAAAGCACAATAATTCCATCTAAAGTTACAAATCTATCAGCGGAGTCTAAAAAGAACTGGAAATCAAACCCTCCAAGATCATTTCCTTTTCCATAAGCCTGCAAATCTCCAACAACATTATTGATGGAGGCCAGATCAAAGGCGCTCATGGGAGATCGAGGATAGGGCGCGATGATGGCAGCAACCACAGCACCATAGGCTGGCTTGAAAGCAAAATTGATCGAGCTAGGGTTAGCCAAAATGGTGGTGGGCGCAGTTACATCAGAGGCCGGCTCGAAAATCCAATTCAACTTCGAAACCCTACCAGAAAGGAGCGGGTTCCTTGATACGACAGTGTCCATGAAATCATTTTAAGAATTCTTAATGGATGTCTAAGGATGGGCTACCTTGTTGGAATTAATTTCCAACTGCCCGCATAACCGGACAGCGAAGAGACAAGGCGGCAAGTGAAGTCCGTGGGGGTCCAACAGGCCAGGCCGATGGAGGAGTTTACCCCCTCGGACACGTATGCGGGGGCCCACATGTTATATGTTAACAAAAGGTTGCGAGGTTAAATGTTTTTTAAAACCATCGCATGTTTTAAATATTTTATATGGTAATTGTTTTATTTTTAATATATGTAACACATATATATTAAAAGGCCCGTAAAGTATTAAAAAGAAATACACAGTGAATTTTTATTTTTTATTACACAGCAGTGTACATATAAAAAGGGAAAAGACAGCAAAATGTAATTTTTATTACACAGAACAGTTTTATTGCACAGCAATGCGGGAAGGAAGAAAAAGAACAGCAGCGTCAGCGGCAATTTGCCATCAATGCATCTTAGAACGGTGCTGACAGAAGTTATTGAGACCATTAAAGATTGTCAAGCGGTGATAATTTAGTGGTTGTGTCAATTAATGACACAGATATTTTTTTTTATATGCACAGCAGCGTATTTTAAAAGACAGACACACAGAGAACTGTATTTTTTATTACACAGTAGAGTGTTTTAGAAAAATACAGAGCATACACAGCAGTGTTTATTTTAGTGAGACAGAGTGTGTTTTTACACAGACAGTGAGTTTTATTTGTGCACTGTGACAGCAGCAGTCACAATTGTAAATCCCTCTGGTTGAGGAAGTATTGTAACAGCAGTTTTTTTTATATATGGAATATAATTTTTTCTAAATTGAAACTCTGTCACTGCAGAAGAAATTCTGAATATTTCTCTGTGTTAAGGAAGGCAGTTTTATTATTTTGGAATTCTGAAAATTCCAACATACCTCGGGATTATTGGGTGCAAATTTGGTCGGAGTAATGACATCAAGAGCAGCATCGCAGCCGGTAATGGCAGTGGTGAAACTGTGGTCTTCCAACAGCGCCGCTCGAAAGAGTTTGAACCTTTCTGCAGCGCCTGAATGTCCAAGAGATGGCGAGCTGTCGCCTCTACTTCTGGGTCATGCACTATAGGGTGAACATTGTAGCCCTTGTAAAGCAAGCGCTTGACGAGCCCGGAGGCCATGAAACCTGCCACTACCGCACGCAGACAATTGTTGGCTTGTAGGCACTTCCATTTCCATTACTGTTCATGATTGTTGGATGAAAAAACCCTAGTTGCATAGCTCCTGGAGTTAAGTTACAGCCTCTCAAACCTTTCAGAATATTTAATTAATTTTGAACTTTTTCAACATTTTATGTAAAGTAATATTTTTAATTTTAATATATATATATATATATATATATATATAAGCTAAGATAGTTTTTATCACATTTCAAAAAAAAAATGAATAAGATAGTTGTTTTCTACCAATTATAACTATTAGTGTATCACACATAAACCAAATTATTAAGTCTAATGGTTAAGAGCATGTGTTTCCTCCAAGGTCACAGGTTCAAAACCAGAGGGGGGTAGAGTATGTATGCTTTCATAGACTTAGCAATCAAATCACCGCGCGGAGGTAGGTCCCTTGTCCCATAAACAAGGGGGTCTCATACACCAATTTGGTGTTTGGCTTGGTTGTGACCTTAAAATTGGATAATAATAATATAATAATCATTAGTAAAAGTGCAAAAGTTTCACATTATATATTGAATAGGCTATAAGTAAAAAGATAATCCATTGAAATACATTGTCATAGATCAAATTCTTAAAATAAAACATTTACATAACGAAATATATTAACATAGTAGTCGGCTTGCCTAACCATGTGACCTTGAGGGTGAGTCCACTTGAATTAATGGAGGAGAGTCGATTTTTTTTCTTTAGTGGGGAGAACACAATGTCTACTTGTTTATTTTTGGATAAGACAAACATTTTTTACTAGCTTTTCATTTTTTCCATGCAAACTAGGATCTCTTGTGGAGTATCAAACCTTTCAATTATGACTCTAAGTGTTTTGACATGCCAACAATGATTAAGAGCTAGCATGTAAGTTATTTGGTGAGACTGAGTTGAGGAACTTGTTATAGGTCAATTTGGGCACCATTCCCAATGACCTGGTTAAACTGGACATCATCCCTAGAACCAATGAATAGGGTCTATCATCCCCTATCATTTCAGTTGCTATATGCCCTAAGACAAAGAACAAGAACAAATCATCCATGATTTCCATTGCAAGGTTTCCAAGGTTTGAAGTACATGTTATATCACCTATGAGCTCACCAACGCAGTCTCTCAAGGGACTAATTTCTTTGCATATGCAGCTACCTCCATTCAAAGGTGCTTTGCAAAGCACTTCCCGACACTCAAGGGTGTGCTGGTCAATTGGGAGCGAAATTTTCATTGTTTTGAAATCTCCACATGGCTAGTGCATATGTGTCAAACTTCGAATCCATGTGTCCATTCAACACCTATGAGCTTGAGAACATGTCGTGCCTATTATTAGAAAGTCAGTGATTGTGAAACTACCTTTAGCTCATCTATAAATTGAGCACGGATCCTAGTGCTTGAGAAGGAAGAAATTTGGTAGAGAAACATTATTGGAATCTCAATTGAGTGTTTGATTTGAGTGATATGCTATTCAAGGGATGTTCATTGTGATGAGGTTGGGATGATGCTGGAGTTGGTGACATCAAATCAATCGTTGGTTGTAACCTCCCCTTCTATCCATTAATAAAGTTTGTTGCTTCCTTTCCCACATATGTATATGTATAAGCTTATGTCTTTCATATTATGGATTCTTATATGATGTATATGTTTCATGTTTCATTAATTTAACTGATTAAAGTGAATAGCCATCTATATATTGCAATCTCTTTGTTGTTTAGTGTTTACACTTGCAGGAACTAGTCTGGCGATCAAGCTTGGATTGGAAGCTACAACAAGAGCAACAGAAGGAGAATAGGAAGCGCTTGGACTCCAAGCAAGTTTCTCCATCTTTTTGTGTGTCTATTTACTATTAGGAAAAGTATCTGCAATGTCTTTGATCTGTTTTTCTAAATGCATAGCACTAAATTTAGGGAATGTGTTTTATCCGTAATTCAGAATTATGCATAACAAATTAACAACTCCACTGGGGAGGTTACCTTCATCCTTGGTGCATTTTGCCTCTGCTTATCCACCCAGTAGCATCTACTCTCAATTATTAGGTTTTTGAAACTAAAAATTGCATTAGAAGTGTGTCAGTAGCTTGAGTTTTTTGTTCTCTGCTGACGCACTATTGGTCAAGACACAACGCTTTGCAACGCATTGTCCCCCACTCAGGGGTGCTTTGCAACGCACTGTCTCCCCTTAGAGACTGCATTGCCCCCTAAGCCAACCAAATTCCCTTTGAATTTATCATTGCCATTACTTTCAGCCGTTTGTTTGTTGTGTTTTCAACTATCTGATGCCTCATAGAGACTAGTGAATTTACCTGAATCTTCCTCCTTTGAAAAGTAAATTTGTTCAATGTCTCTTTAAGGGTTTTTCTTTATCATTGACAAATCAAATTCGAAGTATTTTTATTTCTGCATTAGATCCATTTGTTTTCATAAAGGAAATTGTCGTTAAATTCTTCGTTTCCTGTAGGAAAAATTGTAGTTCCATTCTTCTTTTCCTAAAAGAGAAATTGTTGTTCAATTCATCGTTTCTCAAAGAACAAAATATTTGTTTTTTGTTGATTTGATGCATTTAGTTTCCTTTTTTGCATTAACATTAAGGGGACTGAAGAGAAAAACCTACATTTGCATCTAGTGGATTGTGTGTTTTGCATAGGAAAAAATTAGGAAAGTTGCATATTAGTTTGTGCTTTTTGTTGTTTGCTCTCAAAATTGATTGCTCTTTCCCTTTAGTAGCTAATATTTTCATTAAAAAAGCTAAAAGTGAAAAGTTTGCTTATCATTTTAGTTTGCATTTTAGGAATTTCCATCACATCATCACGGTGAACCTTGAAAGGCAAATTGATAAACAAGATCCACTTAAAATTTACATCAATTTACCTAACAAAGCATTGGAACCATAACGATAACATTTAGAAGGTCTAGGCTAGAGATGTGTTCCGGTGTCGTAAAACATAGCAGTTGTTGTTAATTGTTTGCGATACATTTCGAGTGTGATACTTCACTCCACGTATGTAAGTATATCGTAGCTCGTCCACGTACCTTCGGGTATATCGAGCGGTGTTATAGTACGAAAAGTATAGAGGGGTGTTCTCATTGTGCGGTTTCGCATCAGACAGCGCTAATACGGACTTGGGCCTCCACGTACCTTTGGGTATATTTGGGAGGAAAACTTTAGGTTGTTATCCATCCATAGTGAATTGAGTCGACTGCCTTGTAAATTGTGATACACCGAACACAACATTTGGAGAGATTGCTTACTTGTACTTCTTGGTTCGCCAGGAGGTATTCTGCAGTTCACAGTTTCTTGGTAAACCTTTTTCCTAGCATTACCCTTTTATTTTGTTTATTTATTTTTTATCATAAAATAAATCAGTCATCGTGGAAGAAGAAATTCATTTCCCTGTCATTCGCATAGACTTGCATTGAAACCACCTTTACCACCAGAAGTTACTTCTAGTCGACGAAGGCGACATCGCTCTACCGAAACCAGTACTATCAGTACCTCTGGTGAAGCATCATCTTCCCATATACCAGAGTTGGCACAAGTTGTTTCTACAAATCTTGGTTCATCTACTGTTGTCGAGACGGAGTCCTCACAGCTACCCATGTTCACAATCCATCCAATCAGTGAGACCATACCTCCTGAACCTGACGTTGTTTAACTGGAAGTTGATCCAGATCTTATCTCTTTTTTGCCAGAACATCTGCATCCCGAAGTATGACCGGAAGTTGTTCCTGTATCGGTCACCCCACGATCTATTGTAGCCATTGAATCTCCAATATCGCACAGCCAACCTCCTGAGATATACTTTGGGCCTGATGGAAAAATCCTTCCACCTGGTTTAATTTCGATTGAATAAATCCCACAAGACAAATGGGAGGATATTTACCTGTATGAGTCTTTTCCTCAATCACCATCCTCTGCTTTTGTTGATCCTATTCCTATTAAAATTCTCGTCGATTCAAAATGGTATACATTTAGTCAAGTAACCATACCTAAACCAACATCTTCAGTTGGACCATTTGTTCCAATTGCGTCAGCACCTGCTCTCGCTACACCGTCAATGTTCATAACTTCACCAGAGTCATATTTTCATTGTGGCCCTTTGGTCCAATCGGGTTATAAATCTTTATCTGGAATTTTCTCTGGTGCATCTTCAAACCCATGGACTTCACCAATGTCATCGTCTAGTATTCTAACTGGTAAACCTATAATGAGTACTGAACGGCTTGATTCTTTACATACATCATCAGGGCAATATCAAGCTGGTCCTTCTGGGTCTATTCCATCCAGTACCATATCAACTGGACTCCCTGCATTTGGAGAACAATATTTTTTGTCTTATTATCCTCCTCATGTTGGGAGGCAACCTTTGTTCACCCACTTTGACAGTACTCCGTCATTTTTTTGTCAACCTAATGTCGAAATGAACATTTTTCAATGGCAGACCACTCTACCTATCCGACCACAAACGGTTATACACTCATATCAACTAGTTCAACCTGTTGCACCCACATCAATTCCACTTGTTAATACGTCTTTACCCCTGTTACAGAGTCAAACTGTTGTACAAAAACTATTTCAGGTGGGTCCTTCAACTCAATACCCTCAAGTATTGGGCCCTTAGACTCCAACTCCTTCAGCTAGTTTACAACAACAACATGTACCCAGCTTCATTTATTCACAAGCTGGATTACCATATTATGGGATGTCGTAGCCACAACCATGTTATACCTATCCTCAATAGAATCCAAGTTATCCTAATTTGGGTTATAACATTAGTGGACTAACCCCTTGACAGCTTCAGGCGCAAATGCCTCAAACTTCATTTCAACAAGTATCGTACCCAGGTTTTGGTCAACAGAATCCTCGTGCGTTTTCCTATCAAAACAACCCCTATCTAGGTTACTAGCAGCAGATTCCTTATACTGGTGCTTAAAGGCTTGTTTCCCAAGAAATTCCATCATACCCTGGCTATTCTCAACCTGACCTTAATCGACAGTTGCCCTTTGTTGCAACTTTAGAGTTACCAGATTTAAATCGGCTCACCAATGATCCAATCAACTATGCTCCTTGGTGGTCGGTGATACCTCATAAATTACCCTTGGATATTCCTAAGTTCAATGGAAACCTTAGGGAAGACCTGTCGACTCATGTTATGAATTATCATTAGTGGTGTTCATCAAACTCCCTGAATGATGACTCCGTTCGACTACGTCTTTTCCAGCGTACGCTCACTGGTCCGGCTGCAAAATGGTACATTGAGTTACCTAGAGCTTCTTTTGATAATTTCACTGCCCTAGCTATTGTCTTTTTTACTCACTTCTAGATACCCAAACAATATGAAACTGGAATGGAACTCTTGACTAATTTTAAATAGACCAATTCTACTCACATTTCTGATCATATCCATGAGTGGTGTCATCATCGTAGAATGGTTAAGACATTTGCTCCTGATCAGCTTCTTGCTAACTGGTTCATTAAGTCCCTGTTACCATCTATAAATGAGGATGTGGCTAAGGGTGGTGTCATCACTGAAGAGCAGGTCATTTCTCGTGCCCAATATTTAGACTTTATTTATACTCAGTCTGTCACGTTCTATGAAAAAATTCCTAATGCATTGCGATCTAATTTTACTTTTTCTCCTTAATTAAAGGACTCTCATGTCAGAGACGGTATGATCGGTACTGCAAGCACACATCATACTACTGCATCTAATCCTGCACCTTCTTCTGAAATTAATGTCATATTATTTGACAAAGGCAAAAGTGACAAGCAACCTGGAAGTAAGAAAAAAAGGAAATCAAAGAAAAAACAAAATTCTAACCCGCAGGAAAGGTCATCTGATCAATCGTCTGGAAATAGGAAACCTCGTTATCCATGCATAATATGTAATGAGGAAAAATTTGTTTGGGATTTTTCTCACCACGCTGAAGTCTCAAAAATGGTTAAGACTTCACATTCGTCAGTTGTGTTGACAGATCTGTTTCTGAATCCGAACACAAATTTGGTTGCTACGGATCCATCTTCTAGTTCCCAAGTGCTTATGCTATATGTCATAAAACCTACAACATATGTTTTGGTTTCAATGCATAATAAAGATTACAGTAGTCAGGCCATTGATCAACCTACTACCTCAACCACGAATCCGTCTACGGAATCGGTATCATCTACTACTATTCCTAAATTGAAAATCAAGCCACCGAAGGGAGTCGTTCATAAATCGAAAAATAATCCTCGAGCAAGAGCTTCTCAAAACTATAATATAGTTGAAGATTTGGCTCAATCCCCTTCAGCTATGTCAGCTCTTGAGGTATTACAAAATTGTCCCCCCCAGAAACAGGCTTTATTGTTGACTATTAGTGAAATTGATTAGACTTATTCTAATCTCGTGGTCTTTAATCATATGGGCTATGTGCCACAATTACCAGCAGAATTGGCATTATCCATATAAGTAAATGTTCTCAATCACCTTGTTCATTGTACTATTATTGATGAGGAAGCATCTACGTGCATTATATCTATAAATTGTTGGAATTCACTTGGCTTGCCGCGCCTATCTCAATCATCAATGATGTTGAAGGCTTTTGACAGACGTACATATAAGCCTTGCAGTATTATCAATAACCTGCATGTAGAACTAGGGGGGCAAACAATGAATGTTGATGTCAAGGTTGTTGACAAACCCCTTGACTACAATATTCTACTTGGAAGGCCATGGGTATATGCTATGACTTTAATTGTTTCTTCATATTTTAGAATGATCGCCTTTCCATATAAAGGTGTCATCACAATCATCAATCAACTATCCTTCTTTGCCTCCACTTCGCAGGTAACTGGAAGTGTTCCGTTCGTTCACACACCCTAACTTGCACTTCAGAACATTGATGTAGGACTCTTAAAGGGTTCCACTCTCATGGGAACCTTTGCGTTACTACCGCCTGCGACGTCAGTAGAAGTTGCAGGTATAGAGACCTGCTACATGATATCCCCCACTCCATCTGGCTTAAGGAGGAGTACAGGTGATTATGAAATTGTTACGTTGGATGAGTTTCTACCACACAGCCCTATTGAGCTGGCATAGCAATCAATCTATCTAGCTTGGGCGGCGAATCCAAAATCATCGTTGTCGGTTGTTTGGGTTGATCGTTCCTTAGATTTTGGTACTCCATCTGATCTTTTTTCCTCAACTTTCTTGACAGATGAGAATATTTTGGAAACCATGATGTCGGAAGGAGAACCATGGGAAGATTATCATCATCATTCCCATCTTCTTGATTGTGAATAAAATAATCTTAGTGAACTATATCACCTATCAATCAAAAATTTCTTTTTGAATTTATTTCCTATTAATGCAATCGATTCCGAGCGAAATTTGTCAAATATTGAAGAAACCATTTTTATCAATATTTTGACCAAACCTGACTTCGTAGAAAATATTCATGTTGGCATATCTTGTTCTCCATCAAAACTCGAAACATATCGCTCTCTCTTTCGTGAATTATGTGATGTATTTGCTTGGTATTACGAGGAAATGCCAGGCATAGATACTAGTTTCGTTGAACACACTATTAATATGTATCCTGATGTCAAGGTGGTGCATCAATGCCTTCATCCTATTCATCCAAAGAAGGCCGCTACCATTAAAATAGAAGTTGAGAAACTTTTGCATGTTGGTTTCATTTACTCTGTTCCATTTTTCCAACATCATTCCTGTCATGAAAAAATAAGGAACTATCAGAGTGTGCGTCGATTATTGGGATGTCAATCTTGCTCGTCCAAAAGACAACTATCCTACTCCCTTTATCGACCAGATTATTGATGATTGTGTTGAATGCGAAATATTTTCTTTCATGGATGGATTTTCCGGCTACAATCAAATCAATATCTGCCCAAAGGATCAATATAAGATAGCATTCATCTGTACTTGGGGCACATTCTCTTATAGGAAACTACCATTTCGTTTAAAGAATGTTGGGGAAATTTTTCAAAGAGAAATGGATTATGCTTTCAATGACATTAAGCACATTGTTCAACCATATCTAGATGATTTACCCGCACATTCACGAAATCAGACTGATCACCCAATGCATTTAAGAGCCATCTTCTTACGCTGTCGACACTACAAAATACGCTTCAATCCACATAAATGTGTGTTTTGTGTTGGTTATGGTCGTATGCTTGGATTCATCGTCTCAAAAGAAGGAATTCAAATCGACCCATTGAAGGTTCAGGCCATTCTTGATTTGCCTGCACCATCAAATTTACTTCAGATATAGAAACTTCAAGGAAAGGCTAATTTCCTAAGAAGGTTCATACCTAACTACGCCAAAATGGGTAAAGGATTTACTAATTGGCTCTTGAAAAAGGGGTTTCCCTTCCATTGGGAACAAGTTGCACAAGCTTCTTTTGATGTTGTCAAGGATACTCTTGTCCGGGCGTCATTAATGTATCCCCCTAATTATCAGAGTGATTATTTCTTATATATCGTCGTGGCTGATACGACCATTGTTATGGTATTTGTCCAAGTAGAAAATTGGATAGAATATCCGATCTATTATTTGATTTGTAATCTCAATTATACGGAAGTCAATTATTCGTACGTAGAAAAACTTGCCTTGGCAGCTGTTCAATCTATCCAAAGATTTCGCCACTATATCATGTTCCGGAAGACCATTATCATTTCGGATTGCAACCCTATGACTTATATCTTATCACATCAATTGTTGGGGGGCAAGTATTCAAAATGGATTGTCATTTTGCAGGAATTTGATTTGGAATTCATCAAATCTAAATCAAAGAAGTCTTTAGTTTTTGATGAGCTTCTTTGTGACCTTCCCTCTGATAGTATTGCTACTACGTCGAAACTATCCATTCTTGACGAGTCTATGTTTCTGATCAGATCATCTGATCCTTGGTATGGATATTTTATCATTTATCTCCAAACCCATACTTTTTGGCCTGATACCTCTCGCTCTGACCAACGACGTATTCCATACCAAGCCAAAGATTATCTGATCGTCGTGGTGTCGATACAATTTTAAGAAGGTACCTCACTCATGAGGAGGCCGAAAAGGTTTTAAATCATTGTCATGTTGGGGCTTGTGGTGGACACTTTTCTGGATATGCTACCGTGCAAAAGATAATCCGTGTCAGTTACTTTTGGCCTACCATATTTCACGACTGCATCCTCTTGGTCATAAGTTGTCATGCGTGCCAGATATTTGATCGTAAAATCCGCAAACTGCTAGCGCCAATGCATCTATTGTCTCTATGGGACCATTTTCGAAATGGGGTATTGACTTCATGACCTGTAACCCTCATTCGTCCGGGGGGCATGGTTATATTATTGTCGCAGTAGACTACTTTACCAAGTGGGCCGAAGTGATGCCTACATTCAACAACATAGGACAAACAGTTGCATTGTTTTTCTTTAATTATGTTATTGCAAGGTTTGGGGTCCCACAGGATATAATTACACATCATGGGAAGCATTTTTGCAACCACATGATGACTGAATTGATTGCCAAGTTAGGATTGTCACATGATAATTCTACTCCTTATTATCCACAACCAAATGGACAAGTTGAGGCTATCAACAAGATTCTTAAATGTATGCTTCAATGCATGATAGAAGTTCGTAAAATAAACTGGCATTTGATCCTGTACTCGGCCATGTGGGTGAACCGAACCTCGGTGAAAAACGCAACCGGATTTACTCCCTTTCAATTGGTGTATGTTCTGGAAGCTATCTTGCCAATCCAATGTGAAATACCATCGTTAAAACTCTCAACTGACTTGTTACCTGACACCTCAGAAGAAGAAGCGTGTCTTTTAACCTCATCCATCTTGATGAAACATGTCGTGGAGCCCAATTGGCCAACGAAGCGCATAAGAGACGTATAAAGGCACAATACGAAAAAAAATGTCCAGCCTTGCATTTTCTTAGAGGGCGACTTGGTCCTTATTTATGATCAAGAAGTTGATGTAATAGATATAAGGAAATTTGAGCCATTATGGCATGGCCCCTATATTGTCAAAAAAGTTCTTGCTAAGGGTGCCTACGAGTTGGTGGATTACGATGGAATTTCGTTGGCACAGCCCCGAAATGCGTTGTATCTGAAACACTACTATGCTTAATCATGAGCGTAGTATTTTTTTGTATTATATTGTATATATATATGTTGTTGATTTGCATTCACTGTCTTCGTTTTTTTTTAGAATTTTCTTGACATTAGTAATCTGCTTTACATTTCATCGCATATTTCTGAATCTTTGGAACCATTTGTTGGATATGCTAATGGTGCTAGTCGTAGTACACAGAATCTATCCTCTGCAACATTGGCCATTTTCACTCCGAACAACAAGTTAGTGGGTTTTCAAGGGATTTGTATCGATAGATCGACAAGCAATATCGTTGAGTATAGCGCGCTGGTCGAACTTCTCTCTGATGTCATTTCATTTGGTATTAACCACATCATCATAAGGTTATACTCACAACTTTTGGTATTACAACTTACTAGTGTTTATACTGTTATAAATCCAACACTACATCATTTGTTCCTAAGAGTTCGACTTTTGGAAAGACACTTTGATTTTATTCAATATCAACACATTTCCAGAAACTTGAACGCATTGACTGATTCTTTGGCTAATCAAGTTTTAGACAGACATTTGCAAAAAATTTAAAGATACATTCACATAATTGAATAGGATTACACAATAAACATAGGAAAACATTGAAATCAAATCGATAGATGTTATAGGTTTTTACAAAAATTTGTGCCCAAGACACATTGGTCATATGACTTCAAAATATATGCAACATGTCAAAAGTAAACTAGTGATGCTCATGGTAACATGCTATAGATCTAGCTATCCTATGCAGTAACCGCATCCAGCAGTTAGGAACGCCTATACTATGGTGCTGCAGTCACATGGGTAACTCTTTGATCTGGCAATCTGGAATCCCGAAGGTCAACCCATCTATGTGTTGTCAAAGCTTAGACAGAGTCTTCGCCATGTCTAAATCTTGAAAGACTGCTCTCCTGACAACCCTCTCTGCTGGCTCATCTGCTCCATGCTCTGGTTCCTCCACCAGTTGAATTCGACCAACATCTGCATTACATTAAAACTTTAGTTTAGTCTTGGAAAACATCAAAATACAAAAACATTGTATAAACCTTACAAAAATAAAAAACATGGTCAAAACATTCTTACTTATTGCACCCCACTTAGCACCTTCTGGTAAAGCTAAGTCTAGATCTCCTCGGAAATCGACGCCTGTGTATGCATACTCATTGATGGCGACAACCTGTCGCCTGAACCAGGTGAAGAATGTAGTTGAGAACACAATGGACGGTTTTTCTGCATGCCTAGCCATTAGTTCTACCCATATCTGCATCCTCATATCTCTAGGGTTAGACACACCCAGTGTCACCTACTAAGGCTGCATCAGTGGAATCCGCTCTAAGACAAATGAAATGAGGATCGAACCATAACTGAAGTTTTTCTTCCTTCCTCCCTTTTCCTTGTTCAGTTGTTCTTTTATCTGAGAAAGTACAACTTCAGACTAGTTGAACACTGTTAGCTCCATGCACTCTAGCGCATACTGCATATATGATCTATACGCTACATGAAGTGTAACGGTGCCAACAAGTTTTCCGATCGTGAAAAGAATGGTTCTCAAAGGAAAATCTCGAACTTCATGGATGTTTATTTTCCCATCCTTACTTGGCTCTGCCCCTGGATAGCAATATTGCAAAACATAATCTCTCACAGTCTCTCCTCCAAGAGCAGACCCTGAGAGGGAAATAGGCAAGCCTCTCCTCAACAAGCCTGTAAGAAAGTATGCATCCCCCACTGTAATAAGAACCACTTTGTTCCTAATGTGAAATTCCTCAATAGCTGGATCCCATGCTCAAACTAGGACCTACAAGAGTTCTATTTACTACCTCATCCCTGACAAGCGGAAGTACTTTAACAACCGACAATCTCTTAGGGCTCTTACTGTACCCGGATCATTTAGGGCAATCATATTTTGCTCTTCATGCTCTCTTTCTCTCCAAGTAATTGTCATTCTAGTCCGATGGAATCCTGAAACATAACCATAAGACCCATTAGACTCCTTTTCATGCAAAAAATTAGGCAAATTTTGGGAGTTACATTACAAGAATAAAAAATGTGAATTGCACCCAACGCAGTCTTGAACAAGGGAAAGTGTGTTGCATATGCATCTAGGCTTCGATTTAGGTGCTCCACAACGCAGTTTTCTATGCTCAAGTGTGCGTTGCCCTCTTTGGAAAAATAATTTACCCTAAGGGGCCCAAATCCCTAAAAATTTGCAATGAAAGGAAAAGACTTGACTACTGAAAGAAAGAGAGGGTTCATGGCACCAACCTAGATCAAACGGCGATGAAAACCGTCCACAGAATCGATCATAATCAACGGCTGAAGTTTGGGGGCAAAAATAGGTTTAGAGCTCCAAAATGCAAATGGTAACTTTAAAATGGTAAAAATGAATAGCAAAAATCTTTTTATTAGTCATTTGATTATTTGAAAATCATATTTATTGCTCTGACTATAGTTTTATTCTATTTTTATCAGGAAACAAGTATTTTTAATCCATTTGATGTTGTTCTGAATAGGTTTTACAACTGATGAATAGATTAGTCGTGCAGATTTATTTCAAGAATGATTTGACCACAAAGCATACTTTTATCCTTATTTTTTGAGCTTTGTTAAAAATGAAAAAGGACTTGAAGCGCACTTTTATCTCTTTTTCGATCTTCGATAATAATGAAAAAGGAACCCTTGGAGTCTTCTTTTAGCTCTTTTCAGACTCCGATAATGTGAAAAGATTGCTGAGAATTTGTCTTTTCGAGCTCGTAAAAGTAAATGAATTGATATATACTCAGTATAAGTTTAACCCTTTTCCGGACTAAGATAGATTATTTACGAAAAAGGAATGCCTTAGTCGAACATGGCTAGGAGGTTCTCTCAGATATTATTTTACACTTTTTTGGATTTGAGCGACAACTTTACTAAAAATTACTTATGGAGTTTTCTTTCGTCCTCTTTTTCAAACTCTCTAAATATGAAAAAGGACCGGGTTTTCACTGTCGTTAGACTCGTTAAAATATAAAATGGCAACGGGCTTGTCGATCATGGCAAGAATTAAGTTTCATTCATCGCTAGACTTGTTAAATTATTAAATAGCGATACATTATTCGCCCGAAGGGTTGAATTATAGATCAATCATATGTTATCCTCCTCAAGCTTGTTAAAAAATAAAGAGCTACTGGTCGACAAATGACCAGGGAAAATTTGAGAAAGTGAACAGAACTTTTTACGGTAGCAGGTCACTCTTGAACATGACACTTCACTCCATCACTGTGACTGTTTGGGTTGGGTAATATTATTGACGATTCATCATACCTTCACTTTGGTTTTGGGTCAATGCTGCCAACCCATCTCAGTGTCGTCGATATGTTCAAGAGAAGTCATCCAGTGAATACTCATCCTTCTGCAATACTCATAAACCTTCATTCTCATGACAGTCATCCCTAAACATCGCTATATAAAGTCACATTTTGTCTCTGAAACAGTAACTCCCGTTTCGCAATAAAGTGGCTTCTTGTCGACATCAAATCATCATCCAAGAATTTTACTTAGAAACATCATCTTCCAATACCGTGAGGCTTGTTACAACATTGACAAGATCCTCACTTCCAGACTTTTGACCGAAAGATTTTGTTTGGCATTCAACATCAAATCATCTATTCACGCCTTACAAAATGTACTGCAGTACCTTGAGGGCCATTGACATTAATGGTGGTTCTCTCGCATTTGTTAACAACTCACATCATTGGATAGTAATCAAACGATGTCTTACCATGTTCAACTACAAATCATATATTCGCATGGCTAGACTTGTACCCGAAATCGAGTGAACAAGATAAGAAGACCCCGGATCTATTTTCAGCCATCCGAGCTATGATTTCAGGATTGTTGTACACATCATCTGTACGGTGACCTTACATATAGATCTTCATCCGAACATGGGCCTATATCTATAGGCATGTTTGTATTGGGAAAAATTTCAATGTAGACGACTTTCTACACTATGTACATGTTATTAGAGAGTTTATGTGCTGAGCATTAGAATTCCTTCCCTCAGCAATTTGTGATCAAGAGGATATATCATGATATAATGTATTGTAATATTGATGCAGGTTGCCACTCCGCTTCATCTCCAGCCCATCACAGTGTAAAACATCTCATTCAAAAAATATTGTTATTATTATTTTGACTTCATGCTTTAGGGGGCAATCTATTATAGGTCAATTTGAACACCATTCCCAATGACCTGGTTAAACTGGACATCATCCCTAGAACCAATGAATATGGTCTATCATCCCCTATCATTTCAGTTTCTACATGCCCTAAGACAAAGAACAAGAACAAATCATCCATGACTTCCATTGCAAGGTTTCCAAGATTTGAAGTACATGTTATATCACCTATGAGCTCACCAACATAGTCTCTCAAGGGACTAATTGCTTTGCATATGCATCTACCTCCATTCAAGGGTGTTCTGCAAAGCACTTCCCTGCACTCAAGGGTGCATTGGTCAATTGGGAGTGAAATTCTCATGGTTCCAGAATCTCCACATGGCCAGTGCCTTCTATAAGAGTGCATATGTATCAAACTTCGAATCCATGTGTCCATTCAACACCTATGATCTTGGGAGCATGTATTGTATATTATTAGAAAGTCATTGATTGTGAAACTACCTTTAGCTCATCTATAAATTGAGCACAGATCCTAGTGCTTGAGAAGGAAGAACTTGGTAGATAAATGATGTTGGAATCTCAATTGAGTGTTTGATTTGAGTGATATTTTGCTCGAGGGATGTTCATTGTGATGAGGTTGGGATGATGTTGGAGTTGGTGACATCAATCGTTGGTTGTAACCTCCCCTTCTATCCATTAATTAAGATTGATGCTTACTTTCCCACATATGTATTTGTATAAGCTTATGTATTTCATATTATGGATTCTTATTTGATGTATATGTTTCATGTTTCATTGATTTAACTGATTAAAGTGAATAGCCATCTATATATTGCAATGTCTTTGTTGTTTAGTGTTACACTTGCAGGAACTAGTCTGGCGATCAAGCTTGGATTGGAAGCTACAGCAAGAGCGACAGAAGGAGAATAGGAAGCGCTTGCACTCCAAGTAAGTTTCTCCATATTTCTGTGTGTCTTTTTACTATTAGGAAAAGTCTCTGCAAAGTCTTTGATTTGTTGTTCTAAATGCATAGCACCACATTTACGGAATGTGTTTTATCCGTAATTCATAATTCCGCATAACATAACCTATTTATGAGATCTAATGATGTGTCTCCCTTTCCACATGATGGTCAAAGATGTATCTACATTTGTGTGTTGTGTGTTCCTAAACCTCTGCAATTTTTCATACAAATACATCAAGGATCAATTTTGAGTAATGAGTCATTCCGTGACAAGTAGCAGATTGAGCAAGAGTTTGAGAGGTGGATGGAGCATGGGCTTCTAATCTCATGGAATGGGAAGCCTTGCCCCTTCTTCCTCCTCTGTGACCTACAGAATATATGTGCCTAGCCATTAAGGGAGGGGGAAGGGTAAGAAGGTCTAAGGCCGAGAATAAGAGAACAACCCAAAAACAAACTGAGAGAGTTGTGCACGATAGCAATAGAAAAATCCACCCCTTATAGGAAATACCTTTAAACCAATGGGTGTAAATTGGTTGACATTCATAACTGGAGAGAACCTTAGGAAATTTACCCTTAGGGAAATCAAAATTGGGGGTGTTTCCACCATAGATCATAAAGTTAGAGTAAAGATAAATAAACATGTGATAACCAAACACATAGCTAGAAATGGACTGAGGGATAAGCAGGAGATCCAACCCACTACCTAGGAGAGCTTGAGACTTGAAATGTAAACAAAGATACTTGCAAAATTAAAATCAATCGAGAATGGAATTATTATTGGACCATCATGTAGAGCCTCATAAGGTCCAAGTTATGAACTAGCCAAATTGAGTCCTAAAATCTTTGGCTTTTACCCTCTGAACTAGATTGTGCTAAAAGACATGGGAAATACTAAAGAGAATACCTTGTGTAGACCTTCCCAATGATTATAGCCTCCAAAACCATATACTAAACATGTATTATAGTTCTAGAACCATGAGCAGTGGACAAGAGAATTTTTAAGCTGATTGCAATAAACTAAATAGCTCACCACTAGTCTTCCATATTGAAACTTCCACTAAAGTATATGCCAATTTAAGCTTTTCTCCCATGACCTCCTCTTCTGCCCCCATTTTCTATCATATTTTCTTTTTCCTACCATCACCTTCGACATCATTATTCGAGAATTAGGATAGAATGTGGTCTCCATGGCTGGAAATCCTCTTGAGTCAACCTTCTCATCACTAGCGATGTTGGAACTGCTCACACGCTCCTTCACCTTATGCTTCACCATCCAAATGCACTCATACTACATGCATACCTCCATTTGGGTGGTGTACAACACCATCATTAATGAATATGATTCACGTTTCAAGGTTTGCGCTTGTGTCCTATCTCTTGAGCACCCATCGTCAAGATTAAAAAATTATATAATAATATAAATATTATAAATAATAATATTATTATTATTGTTTGTAGAATCTTTCGGATTAATCGCATCCATTTTTTATGTAATCAATTTTGAGTAATGAGCCATTCCGTGACAAGTAGCAGATTGAGCAATCCGAAAGATTCTACAAACAACAACATAAATCGCAGAAGCCTCAAATCAACAATATTATTATTATTATTTAAAATTTAATGTAATGTTAAAGGGCTATATATACACTCCACTTATCAATATAATTTTTTTACAAATTCTTTAAAATTGCATTTAAGTTTTTATTTCTTTATAAAACTAAATATAGTGATGGCAACTAATATTTACTAAAATTGAATATATCTATCAAATCTCAAGAAGAGAAATTAAGAGTGTATTTAGAAATCTTTAGAATTTTATTTCTGTGCTAAAAAGAGTATTAAGACTAGTGTTCCATAATCACTATAGTTTTATTGAATTAAAAATAAGAGAAATTTTCAAAAATCATTATAGTTTTGTTGAGTTAATAGTACGACAATTATTTTGAAATTTCAATTTAAATATAAAATACACATTATATATATAACACTAGCTTTTAAAAGGTGAGGACTCTTTAAAATTTAATATATACACTAATTTATTATCTAATAACACAAAATAAAAAACACAAACATACACACTAAACTTTATATTCATTATTAATAGCAATGATAATTATTTTCTAATAATTTGATTATTTTTTATAACAATGAGTTTTTTTGTTGTTGTAATCGTTTGATTTTTGTAGATGTTAAACATGAAAAAATGCCATGAATATCCAAACTTATTATTAACGTGTATTTTTGTTTATTATATATAGACATTTAAGTTTAAGTATGTTCTCCACATCTAAAGATTATTTATTATTTTTAAATACCCTAGGAGTGACTACGACATGACAAGTGGGGAGGCACGTTGTTGTTATCCTAACAGTTTACATGTTAATGAGATGTGGTAGCACACCCTCTTAAGATTTAATTATATGTCAATGTGAGAAACGTGGTTTGGCATAACATTTAATTACCCGGTGAAATCAACAGTAAATTCATGGGAGGAGTATATGTAAATGAGGCTGGTGGTGGTACAAGAAGACTCAAAGGAGTAAATGGGATGTATACTAGGCTGAAATACAAACCTATCAATTTGACCTCTCACATCAGGGAACTTCAATTAGTAGCATGAGTTGGGAAATAGGTTTAAAATTATAATCTTGGGATGGAAAAATCGTTATTTCATAAGGTACAAGGCTTGATTTTGGGACATACTCTTGGGAATGGAGGCAAACCAACATCCTGGAGCTTAGAGGTCCCCCATTTTTATCCTCCAAAGGGTGATGGTTTACATGCTTATTTTCCCAGTTAGTCATTCATGGAGTGTGTTTTCTAAAATTAAGGTCTACTCATAGGGAATATGTAGGAAGAGTTGGCTCACCCACACTTTTTCCTTCACCCTACCCATTGATTCTATAAACCCCAAGCCTTTTGGGGGGCTCCAAGCTCGACAAGTTGTGTTGAAGTTGAAATTTCCATCTAAGCTCCAAGATCTCAAGTCAAAACTTATATTTTCCCTCGCCAGCAAGCCACCTCGAAGAGATAACATCTTGGGGTGGCGTCGACATGAAACTAGGCATTTTTTATTAGCTTTCATTTTTGAAGTTTTATGTTTTAAAGATTTAGTATAATTTAGGGGTGGCACGGAATGAACCAACCAATTCAAATCATATCCTTTCCTCCCCCAGGAAACAACGTGTTTAATCAACCTAATACTCTATTCTGGGCTCTCCAAGATGGTTGGAATCTTCTTACCGAGCGAGACCTTGATAGGCTCATCGACTCACAAAGACCCAACTCCCTTCAGACATGTCACCCTCTTTGAGAAGCATCCAACAATTGACCTCAAATCCAAGTTGAAAAATGTTGAAACCTTTGACCTGCTCTATGAACTACCGATAAACATGCCTTGTTAGAGAGAAAGGGTATGATGAGGAGTATAATATTGCAGGGATCATGGTCATTCAAGGGTGCAAATGTGGGCTAAGATATTTTCATCTAGATATAATGAGCTCACCCCTCAACTGGTTCAAGAGGAAATTTCTCAACAAGAACGTGAAATAGTTGATGAAAGGTATCTTGTCATTGATAAAGAGGTTTTGTCGAAGGTAACAAATCAGGTTCTTGATGCAGGGCGCACTACAAGGTGCTACAACGAGTACATGTACACTATGGATATGAAGAGTTTTAGTTGACAAAAATGAAATCAAGGAGGACATCCTCTTGACCCTGAACTAGATGCAGAGGCACATGATATTGATGAAGTGAAGGCTTGACAATTTAGAGAAGCAATTGGGCATACCACATGACCTTGGTTGCTCCCTAAGTAACAACAAGGAGCCCATTCTAGTTTAAGCCACCAATTTTGATAAGTTAGGTTGAATTTCTTGCAAATATTTTGTCTTTACTATTTATATGTTTAATTTCTATAGTTTTTTGCTCAAAAATGGCCTTAGAGGTGTAACAATTAATCATAGTATTTTTTTTTTATGACTTTAATGAGAACTCTTTCTTTTGGGCTAATGAAACAATTAAGTTATGCATCTGGTTTGGTTTCCTCAATGGAAAACCAAAACAAAATTTTAAAGGCATGTGTCTATATATTTGATTTGAAAGAATAGAAAATATTATTTTACAAAAAAAACATTATTTAGAAATAATATATATGTATGCAACATAAATAATGTGAAGATAAACAAAATCATTGTAGTAATAATTTGTATTATAAATATTAGGCTATAAAATATGGTAATATAGTTCTTACCCATGTTAATGTTGAAATAAATAAATATGGTATCATCATCATAATAATAAACAATGTTCCACCAAGTTTCTAGGACAGGGGGATGTGGAAACATGGACACGCACCAGGGTGACATGTGGAAGCACCCCAAATTTTAGGGAAATTTAGGGGGGTCGAGGTGTTGGAAAGTTTAACTAGGTTTCGTCTTTATATTGACTATGTAATTATGTATTTGTGTAATGAAGAATATAAAGATAATAAAATGTATTTTTTTTATGCTTGCTTCATGGGTTTCATGAGCAAGGTTTTTATTATAGGTCAAAAGACTTCTTCTTGATGTCTTTTAGGGATTTGTCATCTTGTCATAAATTTACTAATTAAGAGTCATGTATATGAAGAGTCGAGTCAAAGTAGTATGCCTCAAGACCTTTTCATATAAGCCTTGAAGGCATGGCTCAAAATGTGGCTCAATATCGTCGTTAATATCCTCTATAAGTCGGTTGGAATATCTTCTCCAAGTCTGAAGTAAAGTTGGCTGAGAAGTAGGCCTTCATGTTGGACCAGAAGGAGGTATGTCTAGTATATATAAGGACATTTCTGTGGCTCATTTGGAAATCTAAATGAAACAGTGTGGATAATAACCTCAGGAAAAAATGACATATAACCACTGAGATTTTTGGTATTAATTCAAGAGCAAAATTGTGTGGATAGTATATTGTTGTGTGGGCTACAATATATATTTAGTTTTAGATATCTCTGTGTTTGAAATATAGCACCATGCGAAGATAAGAAGACAAAATGTGAAGTATATAAGGATAACTCTGATATGATAGATACCACAGCAAGGTAAATAATCCTTACTCAGATCTCTCTCACACAGCGAAGAGAAGGAATCATCTTCAGATCATTGTTTATAATATATATCTGACTTGGAATATAAAAGATATATCACATATTGGAAAGGAATGCATAGTAACACAGTATAATAACAACAAGAAGGAAGAAGTATAGCTCAATAAAGTCAAGAAGGAAGAAGGAACCAACATTTCCTAGAGTCAAGAAGTGAAGAAGGATCTTTCAGTTGATAGAATAAGTTATCCATTTCAGGTGCAGAAAGGTGCAAGACAGTGTAGAGAAGAAGGATCATCTTAAAGAAGAAGTGAAAAGGTCTTGGAGGCATACAAGGGTCAAGGGTCTATTTCATGGTCATGGTACTTGTCATCTGAAAGTCTATAAGAAGAATTTATTGTGGGTTTTCCTCTCCAAGAGGGCGAGGTTTTGGCCTTGGCTCGAAGAGCCTAAATTTGCGTCTCTTGTGTTTTGGTAATTGACTTGTTGAAAGACATAATAAGCTAATAAGAGAATACATAAGTAAAAGAATTGAGCTCACAAGTAATTATCAAGAAGATAATTTGAATTAAACCTAGCCCTACCTAATTCTCAATAGGTGGGACATCAAGATATCTATGTATGCATATATTATAAACATGATTCAAATTAAAAATCAATAATAAAGTGCATTTGATTCATACATCATAAATGATTAAACGAAATAGAAATAGTAAAACATTGTACAGATTTATTTAAATTCATCATTCATTATTCTAGAATCTAATTAACACTTTTTTCCCTCAAGAAAAAAATCATAATTTTTATTAAGAGAAATAAACATTACATTTTGTAGACACACATAATGTGTATACATAAAGAAGCATAGAAAATACATGCCTCATAAAAAGGGAACAAAAAAGAGAAAAATGGGTTCTTAAAATGACATATAACCACATAACATAAGCCTAGAAATAAACTACAACAGAGAATAGAAAATCAAGGATGAAAACTAGTGTTGAATTTTTCATTTTTTTCCCTTCCTTTTTTGCACCCTTTACCAACCATCGAGATTTGGTTCAAAGAGAACCAACGCGAATTATTGATCTTCTTCCAAATGTGGAGTTTCCTTATCTAGATCTGAGTTCTTAGAAACATGATTAACTCGTTTTGTGCCTCCATTCCCATCTGGAGAGTGATGATTTTCTGATTCGGGTCCCTTCAGAAGGAGATAGACATACCCTACTTGTGGCACGACATCCCCTTTCATTTTTTCTTATGTATGGTTGTGTTATGTGTATTTTTTTTCCTCCTCTTCATCTTCTAAAAGGGAAGACTTGGTAAACTACCATCATTTTGGCATGTTTGACTACCTCTTTTTATTTTTTGTGTTCTTCTTAGCCTAAGGACATGTGTTCTATAAGTGACTTGTTTGAAAACAAACATGACATTGAAAAGTTGTGTTCCCATAATATAAAATTTTGGACCACTAAAGATTATTATGTTTCAATATTATGTGATCTGGTAACTCTTTTCTAAGGTCTATCTCCACACAAATCCCAATAAAGGTGAAGATTCCTTTATTTGTTCTTTCTAGGTAGATTTTTTTTTGAATTTTCTCAATTTGTTTCCAACGTCTTCAAGAACTTTGTGATGTCATAAGGGAAGGTGGAGGTTTGGAATCCTAGCCAAAATTGGCATATTTGTGACCACCATGGTTGTGGCATCAAACTCAGGGAACCATGGAGTAATAAATAGACCGAATTTTCCCTGGAACCATGGAGTAATAAATAGACCGAATTTTCCCTGGAACCATGGCCCTTCATTATGAACAAAATCCAAATCATTCTGAGTTTCAAATTGGACTATGAAAAATCCTTTAGAGAATAGATAAATATCGCAATTATGTGTCCAAGAAGTGAACACCCACAAAAATAATGCTTCAGGTTATGGTCAGAAGCCATTAAATATGCAGATAATGGCTTTATATTGTAGAGCAGAAAATAGGGAAAATGCCTCTAAATTGTTGATATCCAAGGATGGAGATTGCTCCATTTGGTCCATAATATAGGGTCCTATAATGTTTTGACTCATATATATAGGGGTCAAAACCTTCCTTTGTACTACTTCCTTAAAAAGGTTGATGTTCCATTCGATGTCCTTGCACTAGGAGAACCCCCATGTAACCTTGTGCATAGGATGATGGTTTACTTTTTAAATATATTGTAATCTTTGAGCTGGGTTGAAACCCAAAGAACCTTCCCAACAAAATACAAGCATTGAAATAATATAGGCATGCCCCATTTTTGTCCTATAGACTGTTTTAGAGAGAAATCAGAGTCTATACTTCTGATTTAGAAAGGAGGAGGTTTTCCATTGAAATTTTTAATAAATATGTGGAAAGTTTTTGCTTTGTACCAGCTAAGTGTGCAGGAATGGAAAGACGCCACAAGGGGGTTTATGTCATGGATGTCCAACCACTACACCCGCAGAAGCCCCAATACCAAAAGGAATAAATGAGCAGGGAAAAACCCTGAGGAGAAATGTTGTAGAGGAAAATAGCTTATGTCAAGGAGCGAGAAAGTAAAAATACCTTTAAAAAAATTATCTTCATAAGCTTTGCTGAGATGTGAACGTTTTCTTTTCTCCTTGGCACGGTCATGAATCTAGGGGCGGACATGTATCTAACCTTAACATGGGAGTCTATAAAGGAAATGAGAATCCCATTGTCGTTAAACTTTGTTGTCCCTTTGCATTAGAAAAGAATCTACAAATCCACAAGGAAGGACCACTTGCCTCTATAACAAATGCTATGAGCGAAAAGAGACTCACACCCCCCTCGACTAGATACATTGAGTGTACCAGGGGAAATACCATGCGATACAACACCACCAAATTCGACATTCCCACTCAAGAAACCCCTGACATGCCACTCCATTTAAAAAAAAATATTGTTTAAAATCAAAATTTGATGAATAATAAGAAAAATATTAGATATTAAAGTTTGAACATTGGAATAGCAAAGTGAAATTGCTCAAACTCAAAAATAGTAAAAGGTGATGAGTGAAAAAATGGTCTAAGGTCATCAGTATCTAGAGTCAAGGCTGAAAAAATAAATGAAAATTGAACAATGGATAATGAACCAATATTATCGAAACTAGATAGTCGATGATCGAATTAGTCGATCCCAAAACTAAGAATTGGAAAAACAAATAAAATAACCAAAAAGTACATAAATATTCAAATGTTGAAAAAAAAATGCATGATATGAATACAAACATTAAACAAAAATATGCAAAGTTTCTCATATATATAGCAAGGGTGCATATAAAAAAACAACATTGAGTGCAATCCATATTTGAACCAAAAATGCATCAATAAAGAGTTTCTAGATAGCCTCTATTGTCAACAAAAAAATCATTCTACAACAAATACCTACATATCATCAAAATCATTGCATATATTAGGATCCTCGTCATCAATATTACTTTCTAAGCATTAAACTAAATAGAAAAATATTAACATTTCGTGTCAATATTTTGTTTGATTGATAGGCACAATTTTACTAGGGTCGTGATAGAGGAGTTTAATAATCAATGCCAACAACATCGAGGTACATATAGGGATTAGTGATCTTGATTAAATGTAAGATCCCTAACCTCATACATGATAGAATCCAATGGAAACATTGCAATCCCCCAATATTGAAATCCTAAAAATTGTTAAGTCTATTGGAATTTGAGTGGGATCTAAAATTCTACTTTCTCCATATGAAATCCAATGACACGAGAACCACTCTAAAACATCCTCAAACATTTAATGGTAATGTTAAAAAATAAAGTAAAAGGATCAAAATGAAAGATAAAGGATACCATTAATTACATGACATTATTAGTGCTCTATGGTTGAATATTAGGTTTCCCCACTCGTAAATTATTGTTTCAAGAAAAATTTAGGGGGGGTGCCTAGCCCTTTTTGAGAGGGGACACCCACAACCCCCATTTTGGGGAAACACATCCCCCACATTGGGGAAATGTTCCCACTGCGTATTCCAAATTTTCCATATAAGGATGGTGTGGGAAGGGTTTTCCTAGGCTTTTCCCCATCTCAAGTGTGTGGGAGATGTGGGTAGATGGAAAAATGATAATATATAATTTTTAAGTTCATGGTTAAGCCATAGACCTATTTGATTGCAGGATAGGGGACATGCCTTCATATAATGATTTGACACTGAAATTTTATGGAGATGAAGATACTCTTCCCCTCTAGATTTTAATTTGTGAAATCTTAAGAGGAAACATGTGCTTTTTAACCATTTAACCTAATTAAACTATATCTAAAGATATATTCAACTTTTAAATAACTAATATATACTTTTAAATTATATATATATATATATATATATATATATATATATATATATATATATATATATATATATATATATATATATATTAATTCAATATTCTACTACCTCAAAATGTCATCTTACAGAACTAGATGCC
Organism: Pinus albicaulis; assembly: GCA_034641835.2. NCBI lineage: Eukaryota > Viridiplantae > Streptophyta > Pinopsida > Pinales > Pinaceae > Pinus > Pinus albicaulis. The sequence goes on from CM076579.1 coordinate 1,275,972,936, forward strand.
ATTGTATAAAATCAATCTTGCTACAATGTACCACAAGGGAAACCAAAATTATTGAGAGTTGACAAAGGTCTAGGTCTATCAAAATGTAAATACATATTACTACTAAATACACAGTTGCTAAAATAAACTATTCTACTGAAATTAAAAGGCTTAATCCAAGAGGTTGAATGAAACATTAAGTATCTGATGAAGTGGTTGGGGTTGGATCCTTGGCACTAGAGGCTTCAAGTCACATTTAAGATGGTTCTCTATATGGGCTAAACGAGCATATCTACTGAAAAGAAAGGAGCGTTGGTGGCAATGGACTCACTAAATTTCATTTAGAAAGGAGATGATATCATTGGGGTCGTTGTGGTTTTCCTTCAAGACCCTGCCCATGAGTGTCTACATTTTCCAGTGAAGGGTAATGAAATTAATACATTGGTTCCATCTTCACCTAGTAAGCCTGGGGTCAAGAATCCAATTAGCTACTTCTCTTGGATTTCATAATCGGAGTATGCTTGGTGGTAATTAGTAGTCAAGGCTTCTAGTTAGTGGATTTCCTCTTAGATTTTTGGAGGACTAGAAGAATGGAATATGGTCATAGTGTTCTGAGCCTGGGATAAAGATCGCGACCAGCCTTGAGGGCCTCTACCTCCAGACCCTCGATGATAATGCATTCACTAGTGGGGCATTGTATTCTGGGATACAAAAGGGCGGATTGAATTCAACCCCCTATAGACAAAAAAAACAATAAAACATGATGATATTGACGAAGGTGCAGAAGGCACGGGGACAAGTAGAGGAAAAGGGATCTCCAAGGAGGAATTCAACCATTGTAATCTTGTTTAAATATATTTTCTTATGTATTGCATATACATTTTGTTTTTGGGGAAATTTTGTAGGGTTTACAGGAAATATCAATGTAAAATCGTAGCCCTTATGACCCATAAAGGAAAGAAATATTTACTCTAGTTATATTGGAATGTAGAAGCAACAGAGTTTACAGAAGCTAGTTGTGATCAATATGATGTAAATGTTTATGGCCATGTAATATAGGTTATATAATACAAAAGTATCGGTTCATTTATATATATATATATATATATATATATATATATATATATATATAGATATATATATTTATATTACTGAGAAAAATGTTAAACATGGCATTACAACATCTCTACCATACTAGGTGAGAGTGCCTCTTAGTGCAATTAAAAAAATGATAAAACATGTCAAAGAAAAATGTCAACCATATCATATATGTAACTATATATATCGTGATTTTAATAAAATTAAATACAATAATGTTTATGTAGAGAGAGATGTTAAATTTATGTAAATATAAATAATGTTATTAAGAACGAGAATAGATCCATCTTAATTCGGGATCTACCAAGCTCCCAAAGGAATCAGGTCTCTCTAGGTACAAAAATTTCCTCAAATTTTTCTCTCAATAAAAGGAGTTAAGATGAATTTATGTTGATTGTTACTACAACTTTGTTAATGATTTCAATTTCATAATGTGTAGCTTTTGACTTTTTATTGTTATTTATCAGATATTTTATAAAATTTTATATTTAAAAAAGAAAAAGAAAAAGAAAAAGCCATGTTTGAATTCATAGATGTTTAAACCAATTTATTAATTTAATTTTATTATTTATTTCTTGTCCCTTTACCTTCTTCAAACTAAGTAATCATAAATATAATTTTTAATTAGGCTAAAGGTTAATATTAATCAAACAAATTTTATTATTATTTCCCTTTTCATTGAAATCAATTTATTATTTTAATTTTTATTAATCTTATGTAGATTTTACATTATTTATATCGTAAGTTGAATTTTTAAAGAGAATTGAGTTTTTTTAATTAATTCTTATTGTTTGATTTTTGTCCCTTTATCTTCTTTATATTTTATTATAAAAAATTTAAAAAAAAATAAAAATTCTTAATAATACTAGTGACAAAAGATAAGAATGGTTTAATAGTACTCATGTATTGCACACAGAAGGTGTATGTGATCAAAACACACATATACACCGATTACATTCAGATTACTCTATTAAATAGAGTTTCTAAGATCCAACTTATTGCTAAATGAGAGAGAGAGATTGAGATAATTTCTCAACCATCACAAACCAACTTCTCAAATAGGATGTAAGCATTAATTTCAACATCCCCTCTTAATGATTACATTACATGAATTTATTGAAATCACTCATAAATAACAAAATACACAATCATTCTTTAACCGATTTTCAGCTTATCAATATAGGCTCCATCAAGTTGCCTCATAACCCTCGTAAAGGCGTAGTCAACAAGTTGGATTCCCGAGTTCGGCTATTGAACTCCCGAATCAAGGACCTCCCGAAGTCAATTACCAGACAACATCCCAATCTGTCGCATAATCTCATTAGGAGACCACTCCATGTCTACGACTAATGAGGGATCCTTCCCTAGATCCGCAACTGCCATACTATCTCAACAACCATCCATGTTGAGCCTGAACTATAGCTATTCTTAAAAGAGTTTAAGAGGCTCATATTCTTCATTGAATTCATTATTAGAATTCAGTGGGTATTCATATGTGGCTATATTTGCTGATTCTTTCACTTTTAACACATCATTGGCATGACTTCTGCAAATCCACGTCGTATGCTCAATTTTCCTGCAATAGTAGCATTCAATTTCACCTTTGTTTGCATTTTTCTTTCTCATCCTTGATCTTGTAAGCAATGCATTCTCTACACGAGAGTTCTCTTTTGCATCCTCCGGTTTTAGTCTCTTTCCCTCCACCAGAAGTGTTGCAATTGTCTCATGCAATGTTTGTGTAGACATTTGACTCAAAGTGAAAACAACATTACTATAACTTGAAGGAAGACTATTTAGTAATATTGCTTTAGCATCTTCATTCTCCACCTTAGTACCTACTTCACCTAATTTTATTTTAAACTTAAACATCGACGTACCCTTCTGCAATTTAAAAAAAAAAAATACTTCAACTGCTTTATGAAAATTGCATGCCACATTCCCTTGCAGCCAACTCCTATAACAACAGATATGCACACATTTTTTTTGCTTCGATAACAAGCTACACCACACAACTCTGCAACAATTAGCTCCAAATTCCTTTCACATTCGAGCACATAGTTCTCCACGAAATTGTTCTAATTTACCATTGCACTGCTCCTCTGCTCACAACGTCAACAAATAAATGATAAATATTCAGTTGTTTGTGAAAGCATCACGAGAGAACGTTAGCGCCAGGGGATATGCAAATACTAAAAAATTAAGAGGCAACCATCAGGGCATTGTCAATCTCAGATATACACGTCTGGATTCCAGATCCAAACTTCAATTGCATAACCGGTCTCCAACGCATTCACGACAGCCTCGTTGACCTCGTTGTCGCACTGCGTTTCACCCTACATCGGATAACATTGGCCTCCACCACCGCAGAGACAGAATCCAGAAACTATGAACCATAACACAACAAATCGATGGACAGTACACAACAAATCCTCTTGGACTGCAAAATATTGACGCTGTCAACAACTTCTTCTCCAGCGTCTACTCTGCAACATTTTCATTTGGCTCTTTCTTTGCGAGGTGGCTCTGAGCTTCACGACTTGTGGCAATTTAAAGGGATCGAGTGCTTACATATTACAACACACAAATGGATATCGAATTCCATGGAATCCACCACATCTCAATCACATTGCGCCATGATTCACACTCGCTTAATCACGCTGCGCACACGTCAAGCTTCCAATACGTTCTCCGCTCAGTTTTTACCTAAAGCTCTGATACCAAGATAAAGAATGGTTTAAGAGTACTCATGTATTGCACGCATAAGGTGTATGTGATCAAAACACGTACACACTGATTACATTCAGATTACTCTATTAAATAAAGTTTCTAAGATCCAACTTATTCCTAAATTAGAGAGAGAGGTTGAGAGAATTTTTCAACCATCACAAACCAACTTCTCAAATAGGATGTAAGCATTAATTCCAACAACTAATTATTATTATTATTAATGGCTAATTTTGACCTTAATTATAAACAAACAAACAAACAAAAAATCTTTCTCCTTTTAATCTTATCCCTTCTTTATATATTTTTTTCAACATTCTCACATTATTATTCAAAAATATTCTTTTGTCCTTAAGGATGGGTAGAGTGTACTCCATAATCTATCTATAACACAAAAAAACAAAAAAACAAAAAAAAAAAACTGAATTTAAATTGAAGAGGTATATAATTTAATGTGCAATATCGATCAACCTAGATCCATTTAACTTTGGATGTCTAGAAGAGAGGGATCAAATCTCTTTTCCCTTTATAAAGGGTTTGCACTTTGAGTGATTTGATCTCTCTCAGCACGCACTTGGTAGATCCAAAGTTAAAATGTATCTAGGTTGGTTTTTCTTTTAAATGAAGATATTTATTAATATAAATTTATTTATTATTTTAATTGTTTTAATCAAATTATTTTAACTTGAAATATATTTATAAATTTAAATAAAAGTTATTTGGAAAAAATATTAAAAAAATTAATTTAATTTAACTTTTCCTCGTGATTTTAATTTCATAAAATTTCAATTTAAAATTAAAATTTGATTGGAACTAAATCCCATATTACAAATAAATTTGAACAATGGAAAATTTTATAAAAAACTAAATCCACTCCAAGAAAATGAAAATGTTGCTAAAGATGATTTTGGAATAGACATTCATCACTATTCTTATATTTTTTAAATTTTATTTTTCATGACATATACATTATATGTAAAATGAAACCCTAAAAATAACTACTTTTCAATTTTTTTCAAAAATATATCCATAAGTATCATTCAGGACATATAGGATGACCACACATCCAAGTTCATGCTTCAAGTTAAATGGAGAAAGTTAAACTATATGGAATTTTATGTCTTTAAATTGACTACATAATAGAATAATATCATGGGAAAAACCAGGGGTTGTGAAAACCTAAAATGAATGTTAAACAATATGGAATTTTATGTCTTTAAATTGGCTACATAAGAGAATAATATCATGGAAAAAATCAAGGGTTGTCAAAACCTAGAACTTAGAAATGAGGACTAATTTACCTCAATTTTATTTTAATTATTAATTTCATTAATTTTATTTTATATTTTTATGTAATTTGACAAAATCAAAATGTTTAACAGAACAAGATATTACAACATCTCTTCCATAATAAATTCCAAAACGTTTAGATATAATAAATTATAATAAATAAAAATATATAATTTTAATAAGAAATAGTTTATTAAAAACCATTTTTAACATTTCTAATAAAAATTTAGATTAAAAAATGTAAAATGTATAAAAAGATAGATGGATTTGAATTAGTTTTAGTAATATCTATTTATAATGTATTTTTTTCTACATTAACATTTTGAATTAATTTTAATGTATATATCTAAGTGCTATTTTTTCCATATTAATATTTTTTATTTATTTATAGAAAAGTTTAATAAATGATTTAATAAAATTACTCCTCTCGATGGTGGGGGCTAGGGTTAAACCTTAGCTGCTCATTACTCGTTCTCATGTTCCTCATAGCTTATGGTGAGAGATCCATGGTGTCTTTGGTGCTTGTGTCCTCCTCTTGTGTTGTTATTTGCCACAAAACTCCTTCTAGTGCACCCTCCAATGTGTCGTTTACGTCTTAACAACAATACATCTCAAATATTTTCTTTCAACGATATTATGTAGCGAGATTCTTCTACTCAATTTCCCTCTCTTTTGGTGCAAGAAGAACCATCCATTTACGTTCCCATGGGACCTCATATTAAAGAAGAAACAAATTTTCATTGTTGTGCTGTTTTTATGGATTTTGGCCTTAGCTTATAAATCTTCATGTTTGGAATCTTAAATATTAGATCAAGTGATTAAACAATAATTATTTATCCACCGGTGTGCAAAGGATTTATTTGTTGTTGATTTAGACATTATTGAAGATAGATATCTAATTCTTAACTCATGTCCATGGTTTTGGTGTAACATGGGCTTGTACACAAGTTTCGTAGACATGTGTTATATTCTTTACACGAATTATATGCACCATGAACATTAGGTGGGTCTAGTAGGGGTTATCATCCCCCTTGCATGGGGTTTTTGGAAACCCCTAAACAATTTTTTGTGTCTATTTATGGTGGTTTTTAGCCCATGATTTTGAGAAAAGTAGTTTTGTGGTGCATAATGGTTTTGGTTTCGATTAAGGAATTATGATTGGATTGGCACTTCATATATGTCGTAGGATATATTGTCTTGTATTACTGTACAGAAAAGGCAATGAAAAAAAAAAACTTAATGGTTTTCCTGAGTTTGGGTTTCCAAGATAAAATATCTATGTAAAATTATGTGTTTTCCATTATATTTTTTTATTTCATTAAAAATATGTTTGTAGTGATAAATATTATAGGGTTAGAACTTACAAAGTGGTGGTTTCCCTCTTTCAGCCCTTTGACAAAGGTTCCTGTCAAAACTCCTATTTGAGTGTGAATTTGAAATTTGTTGCTAAATTTTTGGTGTTTATCCTCTCTTCTAGTCATTGTGTTAACTCTACGAAAGTTCCATGTTGTCTCTCATGAAACACAAAGGTGTAGTATAGCGACATATGTAAGAATTCGTGGAGAAATAGACTTCGATGTTGGGTTTCTAGTAGAAAATATTTGGACATGTCAAAACTATTATTGAACCAAGATATTAGATTATGAGAGAGTCTCCTTGTGTTGTAGGGCTTGTTTAGACACAATTCATATTGCAGGGCAATACCCAAAAGGGTTTAAGAAACATAGGAAGCACTAGTGAACAGTAACTACATTTGAGATAAAGCTTAACCTTTGATCTTTGACTACTATTAAGAATATTTTACTAACCCAGCCATATAAATTAAATGTTTGCTAGACATCAATAGGCAATAATCCATGATAAGGGTCAATACACTTCATGATACATCTCTCCTTACTAAAAAAAACATAAAAATTTACTCAATTTTAATTTTATTATTAGTATTATTTTATTATTATAAAAAAAAAAAAAATATGAGTTAAACATATTACAACTAACACATCCATATAAATTAAATCTTTGGTAAATCCTGATAGGTATCAATCCATAATAAGCACCAAAACACTTACTTCATGATATATCTCATGTTGCTAAAATTAAAAAAAATCATAGAAACTAATTAAATTATAACTTTATTTTAAAGTATTATTACTAGTAGCAATAGCACTACATGTTGCAAAGGAAACACCATAAGGCTAGAGCTTAGGGATGAATATCATAGAAGGTAGAAGAAAAAATGTTATTCAATTTTATTTATTTACCAACAAATATTTGAGAAAAACTTAACAGAAAACCTTTAAAAGGTCTCCATTACTCTTCCATGATTATTCCACTTCGTATCATCTCTCTCTCCCAAGTACTCTTCATCTCGTGAATGCATTGAAATAGTGTCCATTAAAACAATTGTTTTGGCCTCCATTGTTCTTCCATGATTATTCCACTTAGTATCATCTCTCTCTCCCAAGTACTCTTCATCTCGTGAATGCATTGAAACAGTGTCCATGAAAACAATTGTTTTGGCTTCTTGGAGCTGAGTTGACATTGGCGATAAGAATAAATTTTGAGGATTTGAAAGAAATATTTTATACTCTGGATCTATTTCATTGGGAATGAACTTCCTCACAGTACAGGGTCTATTGGGTACACATACCATCCATATGGGTATTGTCTAAAATTCAAAGAAACATGTTGCCTTGATGCCACCCAGATTGTTGTAGTTAAGATCCTAGTTAAGATCCCTGCTAGATCTTCCTTTGTCTCCACCTTTAGCCACCATGATGCATGTACTAATGTATATAGAAAGAGTGTTCCTAGATTTTTGTGGAGAAAGCCAATTATGAGTAAAGAGGGCATGTGGTTTGTTCATGCTAGAAGAAATTAGGAAGGGGATAATTTCTAGAAATGTGGAGTTGAAGATAAAGCACCATTGCAGAAGGGGCATGTAGAAAATTTTGATTCTTCTAATACGTTTTGCGTTGAGTTTGAAAATATGAAAGATCGAGTATGTAAATGTTTTTAATTATGATGAGGAAGTATAAAAGATCAGTGAACAATAAGAAATTTAGTATCTCCTTGAAAGCGATGAGATGAACATTGCATGTATTTTGTGCACATATTACAGGGTTACGAACAATGAGAAAGTTGCAATGTATAAAGGCATGAAACTTGTGGTTGCACAACAACCAAATATGTTTAAGAAATGATAGTGGTACCTAAAGAGCAAGATGTCATGGGAGAGTACCCCAACTTGAGGCAGCATTGGGTGATTATTTATCAGGCTTTTGATTCATGGGGTATTGATGGAGAATGGAATATGAAAGTAAATGTTTCTACAGGAAATGCCTCCATATCAAAGAATATTTTTTTGTCATATACAGATGCACTTAATTCCATGGATTATTTGTCATGTGTAAAAATTAAAATTTGTATTAATGAACCCATATACAATATGAAATCTCATAATTATTTATGTTAATCATCATTAGTGCTTATCACTTGATTGTAATCAAATTAATCTCATCTATTCACATTTAATAGATTATACTAGGTATTATGAGGTCCATTTCTATAATTAGTGGATTGCATTATGTCCATTAATGGTTTTCCTCATTAAATGGTGCTAAATTAGTTTCTTTTATGCCTAACATTAACTCTCAGATTCATATACTATAGAATCATACCATTGATAGGTTTGGATTGAAGGCATTGGGCCTAGGTGGAAATTGCTCATTTTTTCTACCTCTCCCAAGTTGTGGTGTGGTATATCATTACTATTTGAAAACATTGAAGACTATATTAGAACTCTCAATGGTGCTAGATATTGTTACATCAATATCTTCTAGCCACTATGATCTCTTTTATGACATGGTATTACATGGAACCACAACATAGTTTGCCAGTGGTCATGGTTTTTTCTCTCTTTTACTGAGAATGGGTAGGCCATGTACTTTTAGGACTTTGATCCAATCAATGTTTAATTACATTTTCCACCATAGGCCTTGCAAGGAACATCCTAGAATAAAATTAATAGATAAATCATCTCCCAAAAAATTATAATGAATAATTTACTTAAAATTCATTATATCTAATTTTCCAAAATTTTATAACTTAATTATTTTTCAACATCTTTTCTTTACTTGTTTCACCAATTATATTTCTAATAATTATATTTCTTTCATTTCATTTCAATTATATTTAAATCTAACAACAGAATTAGGATATCTTAGTGCGTGCCACTCTAGCTACAAATTATGTTTTTGGAAAAATTGCAAATTAATATATGAAGTAGAAAAATTAATTACTTAAAAAGGTACAAAAAAAAATTGCATAAATAATGATGGGTAGTAACACTCGGTAACTATAATATATGATATAAATTTGAATATGATTGTCAATGATATGATAATGGAGTGTATAGTATAAATTTAGATATAAATTTCAATGAAATTGTTTTAAAAAATTACTTTTATATGTTTTAATTTTTTAAATATCAACAACCAAATTTTATGTTTACAAATTTTTAATATTCATAATTTAGTTGATAGATTAAGTTAAATTGATAAAAATATATATTTATATCTATATAATAAAATTGTATAAATATAATGGTGTAGGTTTTTTTTTGTAAATTTAAATTTTTATTTATTTATTTATTTATATATATAAGTTTAATTTTTTTGTTTTTATTTTAATTTATCATTTGAAATTTGCAAATTACATTTACTAGTTTTATGTTCTTATTTTTATTGCGTTAAATATTTCAAATGATAACATGAAAATATTAAAGAGTAAAACATGACATTTCTACTATAATCAACAATCTCATAATTTTAAAGTAAAAAAAAATTACATTTTAATCAATCTATTTATACTTCATAACTCAAAAGTACATGCTTGTAACTCAAAAGCACAGATCAACCTACTTTACCATAAAGCAAGCCGGAAGCATTCTAACCGATTGACATAAATCTTATAAATCTTGGATTTTATCATTTTACTTTGATAACATAATTTTCCCATGAGTTTGCGTAGAAAACATCAGGGTAACTTACAGATTAGATCAATTTGGTGTTCACTATTCAATGTCTTAAAATGTGAATTCAATTAGCCTTGATCTTCGTCCTCAGCGTCGTTTAATGATATGCTAAATGTGGAATTACACATATTTTTCAAGCCCGGGATAGAGTCCAGAAAGAGGTTGATGTTTAAGATTGGTTTTTTAAGAGCTAAAAAATTTCATATCAAGGGTTAAAATGATTTAGTAGGATAGAAAATGAAATCTGAATTGGAGATAGTTTATTATTTTAGAATGGAAAAAGACTTTGAATAAGTTGGAATAATTTCAAATAGAAAACCTGTCAGTAAATGTCAGTAAATGGTGGTAGACCTTGAATCAATTTGACAACTTTACACACCCCATACATCTTAATAAATTTCACAACGTTACACGCCCGAAACATGTCATTAAATGGTGGTGGACCTTGAATCAATTTGACAACTTTACACACCCCATACATCTTAATCAATTTCACAACGTTACACGCCCGAAACATGTAAGATTGAGAATTTTTGAAGATCATTTGAGACCAAACGGTAATTAATCTCGCACAATTCTCCAAACAATCCTTTTTCTCCAGCAATGATGATGAAAAGTTGTGAACTGAAATGGAAAGCGAGGCCCCTCTTTTCCATATTTGAGATAAATCAAAAAATACAACGCTACTCCAATCATGTAAAACAACAGTTGTAACTTCAATTTGTTAATCAGAAAGAGAAGCACAGAGATTCTGAAGTGAAAGAGAATTAAAAAATTATAAAGCATACGTTACATTCTGAAGTAAAAGAGAATTATAAAAATTATAATGCATATGTTATATTGGCTTGGAAAACCTAAATTTTAAATATATTATTTAAATAAATAAATTACTTGAATTATTTTACTATACAATGTGTCCAAAAGATGAATGACATCATGGTACCTCCATCAGTCTAATTTGTGCAATTGCAATCGTGAGCGATATTTATTTATTTTATCAATTTGTTCACAAGTTTATGGCACGTTTGGAACACATCGTGACAAAATAACAGGTTTTAAACTCTTGAAAAATTAAAAGAATATGTAATATAGAAGTGCTAGAGGCTGTGACCAGGCGCTTAAAGCTAGTTTTACCGTTTTCCTTCAAAGTACTTTTACCACCCTTCCCTCTGCGTGTCTATGGGCCATTTGGAACAAGGACAATTACAAATAAATACCTGCAACCGGATTCCATAGGTCGTTTTATCCACCATGAGTAGCTACCGGGGAACATTGAATAAGTCCCTTCTCCATATATTTCCTAGTAGGGAAAGATGACCTCCATAGGTGCAACAACATCAACATCGCATCGGTCTTCAAGAGATTGGTGACTGCTCTGCAAATACATTGGCAATGTTAATGATCATCCCATCGTTATGCCGCACTAAAATTCATGATAATGTTATACAACTAAATAATATTTTGAAGTCACGAAAACACCAGAACAAAGTGTTGTAAAAGAATCAAAGGTTGTTTTTATAAATGCAATGATAAATATTAGTAAAGGGTAAATAAAAAATACACTTGGATTGGGAAGCACATCATTGAAATGGATTCAATGATCTCGAGGCACAAAATGGTTCCACACAAAATGGATAGACAATACAGAGGATCCTATGCATGCAAAATCCGCTACTGCTTTTGCGTCTTTCTGACGGATCTATGTCTGCATCTTTCTGGCGAAGCCCAATCTTACAGTTCAGACCAAAGTACATCGAAAATATTTGCAAGAAGCAAGAATCCATCCAACGACCAAATCTTCAACGGGAGGCTGATCTGAGTCTTTCTGACGGATCTGAGTCTGCTTATTTCTAACTATTAGAGAGGGAGATCATTCCAATTACAAGATGTATTGTATTTCATAGCAAGATGGAAGATATTGGTAATGTTTTAGTAAGTTAGTTAGTTAGTTAGGTTGAAGGACGCATTGAATCTAAAGGTCTAAAACATTTCAATCGTCTAACATTTCATCCAATGGCTCAAACACTGACAGAGTGACAACTAGGAAAGTTGTTTTCAAATAATGACACCTTACGACGTAATTATTAATTATAAAAATAATTAAAATATAAATTACACACACAGACACACACACATATGTATAATTCTTAACCATGGATATTTACCCCACTTTACTATGTAGGTCTTTAATTTGTAAACAACATTTGTTGCAATACCATGGCTTATCAATACTACATGCTCAAAAATCTATAACTCACTTCATATGAGTATGACAACTTCTGTTATTAATCAACTTAATTAAAAAGGAAAAAAATGCCCACGTGGCATAGAATAGATTGTGATAGGGTGTTTTGTTAATGCACTGGGTGGTGTAAAGATTGTTGGTTGGAAACTATGTGGGCAAAAATCCAGCTATGCTAAGGGTGTGATCACCATGTGATTTTGACAGCATAGATGTCCATAAGTCATGGCTAAGCCACCAGTTAGTTGTGCAATCATCTCATGACTCACATAAACTAACAAAAAATAAAGGCAAAAAAACATCCATAAGTCATGGCTAAGCCACCAGTTAGTTCTGCAATCATCTCACGACTCACATAAACTAACAAAAAATAAAATCAAAGCAATCATCTCACGACTCACATAAACTAACAAAAAATAAAGGCAAAAAAACATAACCATTTTGGAGATAATTTTCAACCTTTGATTTGTGTAAGAATATTCTAGAATATTCCATGGCGGTTAAATCATCCACCTAATAATTATTAAATTGATAGGTGTGTCTATTTCATAATAGTTCTTCCACAATTTTAATTTAACTATCAATAATTATTAAATTGATGGTAGAGATTTAACCTCCATAGAATATGTTGCAATATTCATAGTATTATTCAAGGATCAAGGGTTATGATTTATTGCACGCTGGTTATGCTCTTTAAATTAATTTATCTCAAATTAATTAATTAATTAATATCATATCAACATGTGTCATATTGGGCATGTGGTATTTGCAAGCTATGGTATTGGCCCAAGGTATTGTAACAAAAGTTATTTACAAGTTAAGAATTTCAATGGTAAAATTGGGGGTGAATCTCCATGATTAAGAATATTATTACATGTTTTTAAAAATGTATATATGTTTAATTCATATATTTATTATTTTTATAATTAATAGCAATAACAACTTAGAATAAAGTTACAATTTAGTTAATTTTTATGTTTTAATTTTTTTAAATCTAAGCAATATGAGATACATCATAGGGTAGTGTTTTGATGTTTATCATTTATTGATGCTATGCATGATTACTGGATATTTAATTAATATAGTTGCACTAGTTGATAATCAAATTAAAATTCTAGCAGCTATATGGGGTAATTAAAAAAACATCACAAAAAGTTTCAACAACATCATATAGTAGGGGTTCCCCATAGATTGGACAACTAGTATGAAAATACCTCTTTTCAAGAGTGGTGACGTCAATAATCCCTCCAATTATAGAACCATAATGATAAACCCCTTGTTTTCAAAGTTATTTGGAAGCATATTAGAAAATAAAATCAACAAGTGGCAGAGGAAAGAGATAAACGTGCTAAAGGGCAAGCAGGTTTTAGACCTAAACATTCCATAGTTGATCATTGTATAACTTTAAGGCACATCATTGAAAAATTTTGGGAAAAAAAGGAAGAATTTTTTTGTTGCTTTGTTGATTTCAGAAAAGCCTTTGACACGGTTCCTAGGATAAGCTTTGGTGCAGAATGGAGGAACACGGGGTTCCCAGACATTTGAGAGAAGCTGTGCATAGGTTGTATGAACAAGTGAAAGTCAAAATTAGAACTTCAGCAGGCATTTCTGAAAGTTTTAGAAGCGATATCGGGGTCAAGCAAGATTGCCCATTGTCTCCTATCATTTTGGTTTATATATTGACAAGCTTAAAGAGTGGCTAAATTCGCAAGGGGTGGATGGTATCCATTTGGGCAAGTTCATTATAAGGCTTCTTTTGTACGCAGATGACCTTATACTGATTGCTTAATCAGCTCTTGGCTTGCAAGAGCACTTACGTTCCCTTGAGATTTTTTGTAGAAGGGTGGGGATGCAAGTCAATATTGGCAAAATGAAAGTAGTGGTTTTATCTAACAAAAGAAAGCATAACCAGCATAAGTTATACTTTAAAGACAACATTCTAGAAGAAGTTTCAGACTACAAATACCTCGGAATTGACTTCAACAGAAATTTAAGTTGGGATGGTTGTAGAAATAAAAGAACTTTGGGGGGGTTGGAAAGAATTTTATGCTCTTCAAAATAGGTGTAGAGAGGCAAGGCTTTGGGACTGAAAACCACTCTAACTCTTTTTGGGCTTCTAGTGATTCTATTGATTCTCTACAGTTGTGAATTGTGGGCCAACAGCACAACCAAGATGCAGTGGAAACAAATTAAGAAAATTCATAAGCGTTTGATTACAAACAAATTCAAAATTAAAAGTGTAGTTCCTTATGCTATCTTGTTAAGTGAAACAGGGGCTTCTCCTATTGAATCAATTGCTATGGTGCGAGTCATAAGGTATTTGAAAAAAATTGAGCAAATGGAAGAGGGTAGATGGCCTAAGGTTGTGTTTAATGATAGATTGTGCAAAAGAAAGAAGACTTGGATGCGGAAAAATAACAAATGCTTTTGTAAATGGGGTATTTTCTTGAGCATGTTTCCTACAAACAGTAAAGAGATAAAAGCTTTTGTTATGGATAAGTTCCACAAACGTACTTGGGAGAAAGAGCTAGGGAGAAAGAAGAAGTACTAAATTGAAGAGTTTAACCCCACTCAAAATCATCAACAAAAAGCGTACATAGGGGTCAATATTTCTTGGAGATATAAAATTCTTATTGCTCAATTAAGGACTAATTCTCATCAACTCCGTTGTGAAACAGGGCACTAGAAAGGCCAAAAGAAATGTGGGAGGAAAGAGTATGTATTTTTTGCTCTTCCGGAAAAGTGGAAACAAAAAAAAATTTCATTTCAGAATGTGAGGCCTTCAAAGTCAGCAGGGAAAATTATGTAGGTATTCTTGCGTCTAGCTCTTGGGATAATCTATTCAGTGAAGAGTTTGTCAAGAAGTTGGGAGCCTTTATTGTAAAACTCCACAGGGAAAGGGTCAAATACAAGAGCCAGATGGAGAAGCAATCTATCCCATAGGATATTTTTAGCCTCATGGACGTTAAAAATACTTTATTTCTTTCCTTCAATACCACATGCTCAAAAAACAATAACCCATTTCCTATGACACTTGTTGATATGACAAATTTTTAATTAAAACAATTAATTAAAAGCGCATAACTACTTTGGAGATAAATCTCAACCTTTTTTGTGAATATTACTAAGAATATTTAATTTTTTTAGTGAAGTGAAGGTTAAATCCCTACCATTCACCTAATAATTATTGATAATTATATTAAAATTATAAAATCCCTATTCGTGGAGTTTAAATCCCTACCATCCACCTAATATTAATGATAGTAGCTAAATAAAAATTCTAGAAGTCTTATTCCAAAATAGACACACATACTAATGTAAGTAACTAGCACAACTATATAAATTAAATGTCTTGATAAATACAGGTAGACATCAATCCATGATGAGCATCAAAACACTTACTTTATGATACATCTCACATTGACAAGATTTTAAAAAATCATAAAAATTAGTTAAATTATATAGCTTTATTATTGTGCCAAGAGGCTTTATAGCCGAGTATGAAGGCAATGTGGTAGTGGTGTGAATATTTCTTTACAAGCATTTACATATTGAATCAATTAAAAAGGAATAAAAGGTTAAAAGTAATTGCAACGCTCTACAGTTAGTGGTGTAAATGTTTGTTTATAAACATTTACATCTGAGATCAAATAAAAAGTAATGAAAGGTTAAAATTAATATATAGCCCATTATGGGGGAGATGTTGTAGTGTATATATATATATATATATATATATATATATATATATATATATATATATATGTCAACATTTTTCTATTAATTCAAGAGAAGGATACATCGTGAAAAAAGCAGGATCCATGAAAACAAGGCCTCACTCCTACCAAATTTGTTGGATGCTAAATACACACAAAAAAGAACTGAGATTAATTTTTCAAAACTAGATAGTGTCATATAAAGAGCCCACGAGGTACAAAACCAAGCAAAATCTAAAAAATATCTCACTTGCTTCATTGAATATTTTCTTCATTTGGGGCTTGAGCATCATTACCTTCGTCAAACAAGCGATGAAAGGCATCATGGATGTGTGATTCCATATGTGCCATCTTCCCTTCAAAACCATCCATTCGATCATGCGGAATTTTTTGATTGCACCGAAGTGATCCTTAGAGATCTAGAATGTGCCCTTGATTGTGTAGAATATCAGAAAAGAAACTGATCATTTCATTGTGGGTTTTTTGGCGGTATTGAGCTAGTTGGTCCATCGAGGCTTGGACAAGGTGGATTCGGGATTCAATGGAATCAAAAGGAGGTGTAAAATCAACACACCCAAGTGAACCTTGTGTCATGTAGAGCTAACCTTCATCTGTCAGCTAATCCCATTATCTTCTTTCTTCCATGTCCCGCTGACCACCTCCCCCCCCCCCGTGGCAGGGACTACCTCATTGTCTCAACATTGGTAGCTCGCAGATAACAAAAATCTGAATTGATCTGACTAATCCCTCCCAAAATGAATAGAAAAAACACCCGACTGGCCTCATCAAGGCTTGCCAAGGGAGCTAAATTTCCCTACACCTGACTGAAGATGACTGACAAAATGATTATGTCTCTGAACTCCCTCCTTGGGTACCACAAAGGTCATGGATATGATCTCTTGGATACTAATGAAAGTCATGACAGAAACCACAACTTTCCCACTATTTTCCATCCATAAAACAACACAATTCTCCCAAATAAGCAAAACAATAGGGTAGACAACCCCTCAAGGACTTTGAAAACAAGCACAACAGAACAATTCAGCTAGCCTATAAAAAATATAGATTGACCTTCTATGGAAGGAAACTAAAGAGAGGAATAAATCCAAATAACCACCCAGACATTCGACCTACTTATATCCCATACGAAACCATGCATGGGGATGGAATTTTAATGAAAATGGAATCCCTTTGCCTAGTGGCCCCGTAAGAGATTAGAGCCTGGGTCCCAAATTATAAGCTCAGCGTCAACCCGCTCCAACGTGTTGTCATTGTCTGGCCTTCGACTAGAAATATAAGCCTCCCACCCACCATAGAGATGCCTTGTGTCTCCGAGGAGACTCGCAGAGTCAAAACCAACACCACCCTCAATTGCACCGAATTTCATTTCCCTGCAGTTAGAACTACGTGTCCAAACCAACGTCATCATTGTTATACCAAGAGGAGCCTTGAGAATGTTCTCTGGGCAGATTCCCAACGCCCACTCTCTACCATGTTTATGCATAACTATTGTCGTGTGGGGGATTAATAAGCCCTATTACTCCCATACTTTCCTCGTTCCTCACCTCCAATGAGGAATTATAATTTTGTTTTCATTAATAAATTTATGAGCAATTTTTAGATTAAAAAATCATAATATATATACCACATTAAAATATATAAAATATAAATAGTAGCTATAAATTAAGATCCATTTTACCATATAAATTAAAATAATGATTTTGTAATCACGTTTAAATTTAATTAGTAAGTGCATAACAACTTAATACTTACAATAAACTTACAATATAACAAGATTCAACACCACTTTACCATGGATATCATTACTTTTAAATAGACTTTGTTACAATATCATGGTTTATCGATACACATACCCAAAAACCATAACTCATTTCACAATCAAAATATTTCATAAATATTTCATTTTAATTTTATTTTATAATATTTTTTATTAAAAGTAAAATAAAAAAGGTTATAATTACTTTTGAGATACATCTAAATGTTGTAACCTCACTACTACTAAAAATATCGGTGGATATTCCATAGAAATTATGATGTCAGGATTCTGCTATAAAACAGATCCTAGCATATAATACAGACTTCTTCAACCTTTTCCCAAAACTTAACTCTTCATTAAAAAAATTCAACTCAAAATATACATAAAGGAAAGAGAGCCATACAAAAAAAACATTGACATATATTAACACTAGAAATTCCAGATTCAAACTATTTGGCTGAATATTACAATGGATGGCCTTTCGGCTCTCGACCCTTTACAAAAACTCTCAAACCATCTTTCTCTCTCTTTGTATTCCTCAATGTCCTCCATTCTCACACACTCCTCATATTTATACATAATAATGAATTTATTCTAATCCATAATTTCCTCCACACAAATCTCAACTAAAATCTAAACTAGATTTATCCTTTTTTTGGACTCAAGTAAGTCTCGTTTAAGGAATTCCTAATCCCTAAATTATCTACCTAACTCACTCCACTCATATCCTAAATTAATTTAAGAGAATATTTACAATAAATATTACATTCATATTTCTCTCTCAATTTATTAAAAATGAGCAAAATAATTTAAAAAAAAAAAACTCACCCCCTAAATCACACAAATGAATAATGAAAATAAAGCTTGATGCTCCTACATCAGACTCCCAAGGTTGAAAATAATCATGATCTCTTGATCATGTGTTTCAGATCTTTTTCTTCCTGGATCCCATACCTTGTTCTACAATTTTCCATTTGTTGCTGCTTTTGTTTGTTGTTTTTCTCCAGGTCTCCATACTTTATGTTGCATTGCCCCACTGGCTATGCTTTCACAGTCTTCTATTGTCTTCCTCTTGATGCTTCTTCTTTGTTTTACTGTTGATGTCTTCTTTTGGGATAATTTTATCATTATCCTCCTTATCAGTTCAATTTCTCTGTCCAATTGATCTTTTGTCTACTGTTTACTTTCACCCCTTGATTGTTGAACTTTTATACTTACTGTCGTCCTTTCATCCTTGCCCTCTTGTTTACTGTTGTATTGCACCTTCACATTCTTCATTTCCCAATATTGAAATTTAGGCTCCTCTTCATGCCTTGAATCTTGATTCTTCAGCATAGATTTCAGCAATCTAATCTCTTAGTTCCATGGATTACATATTTCCACAGAAATTTCTTCCTTTTCTTTTACTTGACTATTCACTTGTGTCAAATTTTCTCCAGCATCTGCAATAAAACTTGTATTCACAAAACAATTATTAAAATAAAAAACATAAGGCCTCAGTGCCTCTTTCTCCTCTGGCAACATTTCAGTATGTTGCTCTGAAATTTACTCTTCCATTAGCACATCAGTATGCTGATTTAAATTCTCTATGAGACTGTCAGCTAGTCCCTCCTCCATATCATTTGTTTCAAGAATTTCTCCTTGTTATGTTTCACAATAATGAACTTCTTTGATTTGTTGAATCATTCCTACATCCTTATCCTTTGTTTCCTGATTACTATTCAGGACAATTTCTTTGTCTTTCTCTTTCAACAACTCACCCTGAGTATAGATCCTCTGCCTTTCCAACTTTCTTCTTTGAAGATCTAACTTTCTATATAACTCAAAACTCTCAATTGGGGTAGAACTTGGAAACTTTACACAGCTTTCCATGCCTTCACTTGATGTTGACCAATCATCAATTGGCCCTTCTTCCTCTGCTTCAATACTCTGTTGTTTATTCCCATGAGACCCCTCTATCTCCTTTTGTTTCTGAGATCTTGCTACCTCAGTATCATTCTGGATAAATTTCAGATTCAAATTCTTCTCCTTAACAAACTTCAAAGTTTGTTCAACATCCTGTGATGTACCTGCAATCACACACAAACCATTAGTTTTAAAAACATAAGACCTTGTAGTCCCACTTCATGCTTTAGTCATCATATCTCCTTACTACTCTGAATCCTTCATTTGATTCAGTTCCTCTGTAGATTTCTCTTCTGTCATGTCATTACTTTCAGAAAGAAATGGACCATATTCTGGCTCACATATCAAATCTTCCTTTACATACTCATTTAAACTGAGTAACTCTTCCTTCAATTGAGCATTCACTCTATGCTCCCACTTCACTTGCAATCTATGCCATTTGACTTTCCTTTTCATACTCCATCCATATCTTTGGTCTGCTTTACTTCTGTTTAACATTTCCATCAATAACTCAAGACAAAATTTTATCTCAACTTTCTCCCGCTCATAATCTTCATCAGTCAACTATTCACATATGCCATTTACCTTGACATTTTCCTTCTTCTTCCTTCTGTTGTGGTCTTCATCCAATCTTCTAAAATGACTATCAACAGTCACCTTCTCCTCTTTTGTGAACTTCATCTGTTCACTTGTGGATTTCATTTGAATCCCCTTTTTAGCAAGCCTCCCTACTTGCCATTCAACAATGCAAGATTTCTTCCTGCGCTTGATCTCTTGCGGTTCTCTATCTTGGAATCATTTCTGGGTAATTCTCTTGCTTCTCTTTGCTGCAAAACAACACTTTAGTAATGCTTGTGTTATAATAACCAACTCTTTGGGTGTCGAGCTCTGCCAATCATGCACCCAATTACATTCAAACCCTTGACTTTGGTTTACGACTCTTTGACTTCAAACTTTACATCAACTCTTCATCTTGGATGAAAAATGCACCCTCTTATACAATAACTCAATATTAACTCAAGCTATCCAAATTTTCATATGACCCTAACATATGTTTGACTTCAAAGCTTGAGCCAATAATTACAATAGTGGATATTTTGACTTAATCCAAATTATACAATCTACCAACAACATCCACCCTTAATACATGTTTATGATGTAAAATCTTCACTCTTTCTCATACTCCATTCTTAAGAAAATATTACAAGTCACCAATTACATCATCTCCCATTATCATTTACTCACACGATACTTTAGCCTTTAGATTGAAATGCAATTCACTTTTCCCCCAAGATTTATTTTAAAATAAAATAAATCTTTTAATTTCCACATTAAAATACCTTTTCAAAATGATGTATCATACCTTATGCTCTCTTCAAGGTTATTTAATAAACCTTTCCCTTGCATTTACAATTCTTTGGATTTCACTCTTTTGTGTCGTCTTTGTCACTATGAATACTCACATGCCCTTCATACCATAAGCTCGTAATTTTAGTGCGAACATTTTTCTGTACTTTTATGCACCATACAACATCAATTCACATCTCTTCACCTGTGTACAGAGAACAAGCTATTCATGTTTTCAACCTCTTCGATGAATAATGTATAACTCGTACATTGTGCCCATCCTGAATGACACCTCAGATTCCGCCACATGATGGTAAAAACAAAGATTCTATAACATCAAGCAATTTTGTTTGTTTGTGTTTCCAATCTTAAAACACAAATCAAAAGAATCTTCCCATTTCCAACTACAAGCTTTGGTCCAAAATGACTCAACCAAAACTGTGAAGAACCCACACTATGCATAATAAACCCACTCATATATTATAAAAATGCATTTTCTCTTTATATCACCAGGATGATTAGCGCATTCTCCTTTTCCATTCATTTAAGAGAAACTTAAATTTCTTTAAAGCTACTATGGTGATAAAACCTTATACCTCCGCATGTACAATATTTTCACTTTAATTTTGAACCGCATGTTGACATATATATAAATCATCTCCGCAAAAATACTTCTTTATGATTTCAATTTTGATTAAGAAAACCAAAAATGTCAACACATAACATGCTCAGTCATATCTTTTCCCTTGACCCATAATTCTGTTGCGCCACTCCAATTCATATTTTCTATCTAAGCGAATTGCAAATTTGCAATTTCAGTTTTACTGCCCCATGGCCTCTAACTATCGCAGATCATGATTGTGCTTGCAAACATTGAGATCTCCACCGATCTCTGTCTCTCCTCAATGCACAACTTCAAACAAAACACAACTATGGGCTTCATTCATTAAGCGAAAACACTTATTCCCAATACAGTGGACTCTCCATATGTGATTGAATTTAGGCTTTACTTTTAATGCGCAACATTAATTTTATGTACAATCAAAAGGGAACTATTTATATTTGTCAAGCTTTGCAACTTCACTATTTGTAAATGCCATCCCATTATTAGTTCCAAGAAATTATAAAACATAGAACAATGATACTTATAGTCAAGCTCTATAAGTCGTAATGTCATTTAGGACTACACCAATTATCAACGTAATTACTATTCCTTTGTGATGTCAACATAACCAGTAATGTGAGATGCCAACACAAGGAGGAGAAAATTTCGTACATCATTTCTCTGCATTACTGAAGTCTTTGCCAAATAAGAACCATCGTAAATCAAACATGATATACCTTTCCTTTGCATTACGGTCGGTGTAATCGGCTCTTACACCACTGCTAGAAATCTCATCTGCCCAATACATCTTCTGCAGGAATATCAATTGTTGGCTTTTACCATAACTCCACGGGAAATTTCATCTCCTGCAATCTCGTGGGAAATTTGAAACTACACATGCCAAAATGCCAGATCAGACCACACTACTCATGGTGACTGTGCATAAAACAAAATTGAACACATGTGGTCACGTTGGCTGTATGTTGTGTTTGAAGCAACCGTTGTGTTTGTTTTTTTAAGTAGCTGCTAATGTAAATCATCACACAGGAAGAAAAAACATCGCAACCAAAGTACACGGTGTCAACCGGACTGTATCATATTTGAACGGCGTTGTCTGTTAACACATATATCAACGCTACCCATCACCATTACTCCATGCTCGTAGCATTGATACTGATCATAAAACACAATCTCCAACAATGGTACAAATGATTTATCGCTCACAACATAGCTTCAATGCGTCGCCGAGCATATATGCTCCCACACTCCACGCACGCAGGGAAAACACAAGTTGAAGGTTCTTGATAGGTTCCAGCACTTCGTATTCTCTCTAGAATTTTAGTTTTTGGCGTTCAACAACTGCATGGGACTCATCACAAAGAGAGTTACACCAGTATCAAACAATGAACTATGCAGGCTTGTCCTCGATCTCGATTTTCTCCTTCAACACATATATCTCTTTTGAAATCTGAAAACTACAACACACTTGTAGCCTTACACGATTCTGGTAACAATTCCTCTTGCTTGAATAAGAAAAATCTATCACACAATTGGTTTTCTTAGCGCAATTGCAAACAAATCTTCTCTCTCTTGATCATGCTTCAATCTCATCATATGGGAAAATCCCAAAATTCCATTTTAGTCTTATCAAAATGCTTTTCCTTGATTAGCAAACACAAACGGTCAACAAATTACTCCATAACAAACACTCTTCCACTATCAACAAATTACAATCTTCCATAGCTCTCATTAGAAGTTTCTACTCCATTGAGCAGGCTCTACGGGTCTATGCAGCCTTCACAAAACTTGAAACCGCACAAAACCTTATCCAGCGTCAAACAAACGTGACCAAAAAATATAATTTATTCGTATTCATGTTGTATACAACACATATGCCATACCCACGTTACATAACTCTGTTAACGTAGATGTGTTCGCTAATGCCACGGATCCATGTATTAAATCATACCTGTGATAAAATAAGGCGTTGTTCACCCATGTGTTGTACATTGTGTTATCTATTATGCATCCCTGTGATATCAGATGGGTTGTGTTATCATATGTCTGTGGCATCCACCGCTTGATGTTGCCTTCACACAATGTGTTAAGGCCTTCACCATTCACATGGTTTAAATAAAGTCGAACCAAACATTTCAACTGCTAATGCAGTATGAAATCCCCCTTCATGCTAGTTGTGAACAACTCATACACATCATATATATATATATATAATTTGCAGACTCAACGCGCCACAATATTTTACAAATTGCAATCAACTCTCTCCCATGAAATCTGACCTGCTCTCCTTGCTCACAACAAGCAATCAAAACAAAACAGCCTCAATGTAGGAGAGACTCATCCCAAAACTCATCTCTGGATCTGATACAAAATGATTCCAGGATTCTGCTATAAAACATATCCTAGCATATAATACAGACCTCTTCAACCTTTTCCCAAAACTTAACTCTTCATTAAACAATTTTAGCTCAAAATATACATAAAGGAAAGAGAGCCATACAAAAAAAACACTTACAAATATTAACACAAGAAATTCCAGATTCAAACTATTTGGCCGAATATTACAATGGATGGCCTTTCGGCTCTCAGCCCTTTACAAAAGCTCTCAAACCATATTTCTCTCTCTCCCTCTGTATTCCTCACTGTCCTCCATCCTCATATTTTTACATAATAATGAATTTATTCTAACCCATAATTTCCTCCACACAAATCTCAACTAAAATCTAAATTAGATTTATCCTTTTTTTGGACTCAACTAAGTCTCGTTTAAGGAATTCCTAATCCCTAAATTATCTACCTAACTCGCTCCACTCATATCCTTAATTAATTTAAGAGAATATCTACAATAAATATTACATTCTTATTTCTCTCTCAATTTATTAAAAATGAGCAAAATAATTTATAAAATAATTAAAAAAAAAAAAACATCACCCCCTAAATCACACAAATGAATAATGAAAATAAAGCATGATGCTCCTGCATCAAATTAAATCAAGGTTTTAATAAAATTAAAAATGAGAATATATATATATATATAGTTGTGAAATTAATATAATATAAATAGTATTATTAAGAACTAGCATATATCCATATTAACTAGGATCTACCAGGAGATGAGAGGAATCAAATCTCTCGAGGTGTAAACATTTCCTCAAGTTTTTCAGTAAAAAATAAGTAGAGTTTGCATATTGAAAGATTTGATCCCTCTTAACACTTGATAGCTCCAGAGTTAAGATGGATTTGTGCTAATTATTATAATAAAAAGAATCAATATATGAGTTAAACATACATATATTTAAAAAAAAAACATGTAACGTGGTTTTTAACCATGGATATACCCCACTTTACTATTGAGTTTAAGTTATAAATAGGATTTGTTAAAATATTATAAATTACCAATACCACATGCCCAAAAAAACATAAACTCATTACATTTTACACTTGTTTATATGACTATTATTTTAATTAATCAATTTAATTAAAAGGATAGAAAGGACGTAACTACTTTTGAAAGAAATCTCAACTTTTGATATGTGATTAATATAAATAATATCTTGTGGGAAACTTACTAGGCAGCTTCATCAAAATTTAGTCTGATAATATTGCAAAAGGAATTATCACATTTGTTCGCATATGTGTCGAAGTGGACCTCAGTAAAGGATTTTCGGAAAAAATAATCCTCAAATGAAGAGGTAGGGTTTATTCACAACTGATGGATTATGAAAATAAAACTTTTTGTTGCATGACTTGTTATAAATCAACCACCTACGGAATTTTTTCCCATATTTGCAAGATTCCTCTTCGCACCTGGATGCCAAGAAGAAGAATCGAGGATGTCAAGATCCAAAAGGACCCAAAGGTTCCAAGTCCACCACGACTCACAAGTCAGATAATTCACGTATCAAAAGACATCTGGTGCTAGCATTGTTCCTTCATACTCCGCTTAGACTCATCATATTCCTTCTTGACCCTTAGGAGAGGAATCTCACCCTTCAATCAATGTAGCACAAGATTCGTCCATGATTGTGGTATCTGCAAAGAGTTGACACAAACACACCCACAAATTAGATCACTCAAATAGTGACAATGAGCCAACAAATATGTCGGAGCACTCGACAATGGAAGCATTTCAAGGAAAGGAAGTTATTGTTTTATCCTTATATGTTCCTGACAATCCCTTGAGATGGATAGACATCTGGAAGAGGAAAGGCAAGAGAGGAAAACCAATGTACAATCTTGGAACCGAAATCCAGGAAGGAAGAAAATGTAATGCTATGTAGTGTGCTTAGGGGAAGATTGATTTAATTTTATGTTCAAAGATAATACAAATTGATTCAGCATATATATATATATATATATATTCTATAATTTTTCATGGAGATTGAATCCCTACCATCCACTTAATAATAATGATCATTAAATTGAAATTTTGGAACTCTTATTTCAAAATAAACATACTTATCAACATAATTATTTTAATTACATTTAATATTATTTTAAAATTAAATAATATAATAATTTTTATAATACAAATAGAATGAAATTAATATGATGATAATTTATTATTATGCATAGAACTAGATCCATCTTAACTCAGGAAGTACTAAGAGTCGGGAGGGATCAAATTTATTGAGATGAAAACCTCTTCTAAAGTGGAAAAAGATTTGATCCCTCTCGGCACTTGGTAGATCCATAGTTAAGATGGATCTAGATCCAGAGTTAATATGGATCTAGGTTGGTTTAATTGCCCCTTTAAATAGGTTATATTCCACATGAATACCATGGGCCAATACCATGGGTTTTCAAAAACCTCCAGCTTAAAAACCACCCACAATTTGACCAAGCCAAGTTTACCTTAACTGCCTAGCAAAAAATAATAATAATAATAATAATGTAGAAATTGTATTTTTATTTTAATGTCGGGTTATTTTTATTTATAGGAGTCAAAATGTTTACATGGCATTGCAAAATCTCTACCATACTAGGCTAGAGAGTACCTCTCAGCCTAGATCCATCTTAATTTCAGATCTACCAAGTGTCTAGAGGGATCCAATCTCTTCTTTTAGAGTGAAAAAAGATCTTGACCATGTCAAGTTTACCTTAAATACCCAACAAAAATTAATGAAAATAAAAAATAACATAGAATTTTTATTTTTATTTTATTTATACCGACTCAAAATGGGTTGGAGAGCGCCTCTGCAATAAAAACATGACATTTGTTAGCTATGTTAATATTTTAATAAGGGATGGAAGGAGGTGGGGGGGGAAGGGGGCGGGGTGTTCTCTTAAATCCCGATGGAAACTAAGAAGTTAAGTATTCCTGGGGACTTGGAAAGAGGAAAAAAAAATTCGCTGAAATGTATGGGCTCATGCTTGGGCTCCATTTGGCTAAAGAAAGGGAGCTCTTTAAGATAGAAATCTTAGGATATTCCCCTCTCACCATTCAACATTTAAAAATAGGATATCTTCCTAAGAACAATCACCTAAGCCTTCTTTGTTGAACCCTTAGTTAAACTGAGAGGGGGGGGGGTGAATCAGTTTAACACATTCATGGACTTTTAAAACTTTCCTTTCAACTTATTTACACCTTCATTTCATGATCAACATATTACCTATTGTAGCAGCAATCTTAATATGTGAGCAGCAAGTATTAAGAAAATTAGATACACCATATCAACACATAAACATCATGCACATAGACAACAGATATAAGTGGAAACCCATAAGGGAGAAAACCACATCTTATTATTGTTGTGACGCAAAGGCAAGCTCCAACTCCCTCTAACCACTGATTTTATGTAGGCTCCAACCTACAGGAGGCTACTACCTTGATTCTGCAAGCTACAACTTGCAAGGAAGCTCCCACTCCCATCTATTTTCTACAGGCTACAACCTACAGGAGACTCACCCCCCTCAGCCAGCTACAACTGGACATCTATCAAGCTACAACTTGATATGGAAGCACCAACTTCCTCACTGTACAATAAAATCATATGTTGATTTACCTGGATATCAGCTCTGTTTTCCTCCTTCTTTACTGCTGCCCTTCCAGCCTTCAAATTTGCTTTATATTATCTCTAGATCTTCACAGCTTCTTTGTCTGCTCCTTTTTCTTTTTACACTCTCTCACCTCTGCAGCTTTCCTATATTCTTTTGCTCTCTTCCATTCTGCAGCTTTCTAACAATCTTCAACTCTCTTCAATTCTACTGCACACTCTCGCTTTCTCTCTCTCTGTTTTCGTAGCCTTCTGCTCATGGATATTACCTGTTTTATACAAATAACTTCATGGTTGTTTGCATTTTACAGGGAATATGAAGTGAACAGGTACGGTTCTTGCCTTTCACCTGCTCATTTCCTCACTCTGCATATTCCGACTGTTACAACAATATATACAATCATTACAGTATCAAATTTTGAGTTTTGCTTTGCCTACGGAGACTTGCCTTTGCATCACATACAATAAAAATAATTAATTCATTTACATTTACAGTTACATTAAATATATTTCAATCAGCCCTTTCAGCTCTTGGTTCGCCATACATTTGTCTTTTCTGCTACTTTCACTATCTTTACATTTTCTGCCATTATAGTCTAGCTTTGCTGCATAACTGCTCATTTTGTCTGACTTGACCCATTCTATTTGTTTTCAATAGTGCCACTATATTCTACTTTTCTGGACTCTACCTCTTTTTCTTTGTGTCGGGTCCTTACCCGCGCCTTTATAGTCCTCCTTTTGCTCTCCAAAATGATTTACAAAAGAAAATCCACAGACTATCGGACTTGAAATGCTTTAAGCTTCAGCTTTGTTCTTTATCGCGTCTGCTCTATTTATCGCACTTCACATCGCAACTTCTATAATATTGTGAATTCTTATCACATAAGAATCGCCGATTGTGATATGCGATATGCAACGGGTCCCACTCGACTCTATCGCTATTTCGCATTTCGGCGTTCCCATGTGTTTATGGCTATGCATAGCTCTTCCAACCGCCGATGTGATTTCTCAACGGGAAACCTTATACCTTCGGATTTGAAATCCATTATATTTTTGCTTTGAAGTTGCATCGCATCCGGAACTCTTATCGCATTTCTCATTTCGGCGATTCAACCTTGCTCTTACGATCTTCACCCTTCCGATCTTGCGATTTGCGATATGTGGGTCAGGTCCACGTCATCTCCATGTCATCGTGCCATGTCACCTTGCCACGTCATCGCCATGTCACTGCCACGTCATCTTGATTTATTTTCGATTTGTGGGGTCAGGTCCACACCAGCTGCCACGTCACTTCGCGGTATGCGATGGAATTTGTATCGCTGATGAGCGATATAGCGTTATGCCGCCACGTGTCCCTTCGCATCGCCACATCGCATCACAACTTTGCATCCATCCAGCAGCTATCGCCTTTGCTTGCGATGTCCGAAATGAGCTCTACCGTCTATCTCCTTTAATCTCATCCATTGATCGCGCTAGTCCCACACCTTTGATCATTCCTCCCTTTTATATATTTTGGTTTAAACACAAGATATCAACATTATAATATATATTCGGGCCCACAAAATTCCTGACGGTCAATCTTACTTTTCAAAGAAATATGGTTATAAACCATGATAAACTCGTCTCATGAAATTCAAATCAATATACCAACTTTGGTTAAATTACCAAAGAAGCCAATAATAACAATATAAAGGCTTCGTCCCACATTTACCAACCATCAGATGGAAATGCGTTTTATACTTTCAACTTTGATAAAGTTTATCAAAGGTATCAATATACATAAATTTTCTCGGCCACATCTTTACTTATTCCGTCAAATATATTATATAACCTCCACTTAATAAAGTTCTTACCTTGGTTATAATATCAACTGCCGATATAACATTATGTCCAGGTCCACAGCATTTCCAACTCACCCTTCCACTTTGTTTAATCGATCTATCTGCTTCCTTCATCTAACGGTGGACGCACACCCAACATGCAATGCTTCTAATCCAATGAATATCGTGTCCAAATAACCTTCGACAATTAACGAATCCAAGGCACGCAAAATAAATGGTTTTGGAGATCTATGTGTCGCTTGTGGAGGCGTATCACGTTCATTTAGGGAATTACCACTTACCAAGTCTTACCCACGCGAAAACCATTTGTTGGTTTGCAAAAACCACTCACACTATTTATGAATGCTAAAGCAATGTTAAAACTTCGAAATCCTTAGACCTTCGTAAATATTATAATGCACATTATAATATGCAATGACCTTCGGAAATAACGTTAAAACCTTCAGAAATGAATATTTAAAACCCTCGGCAATGTAATATTATATTATGCTTTAAACAATGTTTAAAGCCTTTCGGCCTCATATAACCAAATTCCAACCCTTAATAAAACTCTGCTGCATAAAATGTCAAGTCCATACCTTGTTTTAAACCTCGTGTAATTACCGATGTGAACACCATCAGATCTCCCACAGATCTAATCGGACGGCAATCACATTCATTCCACCTCCGTAGTTTATCAACCAAAAGCGACGTGAAATGGGTGGTATTGCGCTCGTGACGTGTTGCAATATCATTCGATCGCGTTTGATTGGATTAAAACCGCCCACGACTCAAAAGTGGTGTGAACACAGTGGACAGTTTTCTCCAAAACTGCTTTTCTTCAAATTTTAGTTTCAAACGCGTTTAACACGGATTTTCACCCGATTTTCGCTGTTTTAATTGTATCTACTCATTTCTTCATACATTCCGCATTTCGCCTTTCGATTTTGTTCGTTGATCCTTCAGATCCAACGATTGTTGTGCTCTCATTTCATTCCGCTCCATTGTTCCCTAAGTTATGCCGATAACCAGAGATTTCTACTTCTGCCACTATTCATTGAATGTTACACTTCTTAAACACACAGTCTCATACATTCCCTTTGAATTTTCTCGATTCATCTGCATACATATATATTGTGCCAACCCTTGATTTTCACTCGAATTAAAATTGAATCAAGCATTCAATTAATGAATTTAGAACCTGTTCTCTGTAATAACAAAACCCTAACTGTTCAAAAAAAACTTCTTCCTATCTAAACCTTCCTCGTGTAGCCTCTGCCACTTTACTTTCTTTCTCTGCAACAATTTCATCTTAATCTGATCTGCTCCCTTGTCATGGTGTTGCTACTTTGTGCTCCTTTGCCATCAATGACAATATTTCCAACAATATCCCCCTTTGGAATTGATGGCAACACATCCACCAATACTCCAATGCTTCCTCCAAGTCTTCCTCCCCTTTTCATTCTGAGAAGTGTCTTTCTTCCTCTACTTGATTTTTAGAAGAGCCTTTCTTTTTCTGCTTACTTTTCCTCCCCCTTTGACATCAATGGCAAAGGGTTTCACATCTCTCAGTGTAGATTCTATCTTTTCATTTCCTCTTTCTGAGTTGTGTTTAGGTCCTCCTTCTTTTGACTTTATACCTTGCTGCTCCAGACTGGTGTACACGAGTTGTTGCGAGAACACTTTTGAGAATTATTGAACTTGTATATAGACAATAACTTGATACCATCCCAAAGTACAGACTCCTTGCACTTGTATAGAATGTAGGTGATGATAGAACAACCATATATAATTAGACTTATATAATAAGTGATGCATCCTTGGACCAAAACTAAGATACTGAGCATGCTTCAAATACACTTCAATCTCTCGTATGATCTTCATCAGAAATACATATTTGTTGAGGAAGATTGTAGATGGAATATGTCTTCTTCTGCAATACACATATGCAGTACAACATTTGTTCAATTATGATGATGCCAATATATCTTTTATAGCTGTGGTTCACCTTTCCTGCTTGTTGGTGGTAATATGAGTTAGGATTCTGACAAGGATATTACACTTAATAGTTGAAAGGTCCTTGTTACTGAAGTGAACAATGAATCAACCTAGGGCTTACAAATTATTGTGAGATTAGACGGTATCTTTCAATCTAAGGGACCAAATGACTTTACTGCTTGTACAATGTACTTTCAAAACAAACCCTTGAGGCTAGATACATTCAATGTATTGGTCAGTCTCACTTATCAACCATGCAATTTCATTTATGACATAAGGGGATATGTATGTCAACGATCAAATTTTCTTTAATGGTGAAATACCAGCAACTCCTTTCTACTAAAATATGCTTTTGATGAATCAATAACAGACTTTTGAGCTTCAATTGTAAGATTAACACAACTATTCCTTCATACTTCATATACTTTGACTGTTCTATCATGATGACCTTCAGCAAACCATCTTCAAGTTGTTTAATTGATATCTCAGCCAACAGACTTTACACAGTTTTATGAATGATCTTAAGAACGAGGCCTTGAAGATATATCTGTGCTGACTTGAGGAAGGCATGCAGTTATATCTAGAAATAGATACTGCTTCAATGCTCAATATACTACTTCAAGTGTAAACAAGATAATGATCCTTTTGCCCTTTAATTGACCCTTTTATGCTTTAATAATGTGGATAACGTTGGGTATACTACCTTGATGTACTTTTTCTATAATCCTTTGATCCTGAGGACCTGTACCATACCGCTGCTCCACTGATAACACTTGATATTCTGTTGATAGGCAGGCTACTTGAATCAAATAACAATTGATACTACTTTGATAAACCATGCAGAGATTTCACTTCAGCTCGCACATGAACCCATAGTTAAGACAACCTTCATAGTTTCTACTATTGAGCTTTCCACTGTTCACACCAACAATCATCAATATACTGAATTTGATCTTGGCATCATTAACCATTTTGCTTATTCTGTCATTCTGTTCAAAGGAATGCCATTGCATGTTCCTTTCTAGGACTTCTCCAGAATCATTGCTGCTTTATATTCAATTCAATTGTTCTAACATAATGATCTTACTCATCCTTCTTAATGTGATTCATTGTTAATTTTAGAAGTATGATGCACAATGTGATCATCCTTTATGGGTCTTTCCAGTTCTATAGCTCGAAACATAATTTTTTGTGATTTTAATCATTTATCACTTAATGTGTTGATGTCTTCTTAGTTTACATGTTCATGGTTGATGTTCCCTCTACCATCATGGCTGCTTGCTGCCTTTTCTCCTTCCATCAACCTGTTGGCTACTGTGTGCTTCAGGTATTCTTGTTCCTCTATAGTTCTCTGTTAGAGAAATTGTCCTTTCCCTTCCTAATCTTATAGCTATTCTCATTCCAAGGAGCTCTTCTTAGACTACTTTCATGGGGACTATTTATGGACTTCTCTCCCCCTGGGATGTTTCTTCTTAGAGCAGCTCCCCCTGAGACTGTGATGGATTCATTATGTTATTGATTTAACAGGCTCCCCCTTTCTCTTTTCCTTCCAAACTTTATTAGGGTTCTTCATAATGTCTACACTTATTTTTGATTCACAGTTTTGTCGGATTGGATTGGATTCCATAATCTGTCTAGATTTCTTTAATGTATATGGTAGTTTACAGTCTTTTGCTTTGTGACCAAGCTTGAGGCATACATAGCATCTTATTTTACCAAGGTACGTTTGAGCTGATGTATAATATTTTGTTCCCCTTTTTTAACACAATTTACATTCAACAGATTTATTTCCACATTCATTGCATGAAAAACAGTAGCCATGGAATCGATTAGTGTACTTGGTGAAAGGTTGTCCTCTCCATTTGTTTGCTTGAGGGAGTCTTTTCATTTTCTTCATCCTTTTCTAGTTGGACTAGATTTGCTTTGTCTTACAATATGCTGCAGTATGTCCCAGTTTGTGACAGGCAAAACAAGTGACATTTCTCATAGGAGGAAAGAACCTCCTTTGATAGCTTCCGAATTTATTCAATTCATATTCAAGAGTGTATGAGCCTTTTTCAGTAGACTGTTTCTTCATTTATTTCTTTGTCATTTGAGGTTACTGCTTGTTTATGTTTACTTCATTGCAAATCATGTTCTTGCTGGCTTCTACTTCTGTAGGAATATTTTGAGTTGCATCATTATCCTTTACAATGTTTACAAAAATGATATTCTTGTTATCTTCTACCTTGGACTTACTGGTTTCTCCTTCATATCCAATCCCAGCCTTTATGAGAGGAGACCTTTGAGCATTTATAATCTTGTCCAACTGTTCAGAGCTTTTCATTTGAGGAGTATGCATTAATAATTCTCTTTGGGATTTTTCTAATTTCTTTCTCAGGCATACTACTTCTTCTTCCAATTTCTCTTGCTTCTGAATTTTATCCTTTATTTGCTTTAGTAGAGTGACTTCTACTTTCCTTGCTTCTTCAAGTTGTGTCTTTAGTCCAACAATTTCTTTCTTATCTTCGTATTCTTTCTCATCACATATTTGCACCAATTTCTTTAGGTCTTTGTTTTCATTCTTCAATCTTCCTATTTCAGTCAAGGCAATGTCAAGTTTGGTTTGTTCTTTCACTATAATTTCTTCATGGAACTTGCTTCCATTCACACTAGCAGGTACCTCATTTGATTGAAAATTTTCCTTTTGACATGAATTTTTCTTCTTCTTGATTATCTTCTCCTTCTTGACAATGTAGCCCCTAGTGTCTACTTCATGCTTCAAATGCAATCTATCCCAGATTTCTTTTGCAGAGGTTAGATCCATAATTAAATCAAGATCCTTGTTATGAAGACTGTTATATATCACACATTTTTCCTTGGCATTCCACTGTTGTTCTTGCAAAGATGTAGAGTCTGTGAAATAACCATCACATACAAGCTTCCGTACCTCAGGTTCATAAGTCATTAAATCTGTTTCAACCTTATCTCTCCATTCAGGAAAGTTTGTTGTATTTAACACAGGTACATTTTTATAGTCCGTTACTCAACCAAATCTCCTTCAAGCTATTAGGCTTACACCAAAGGAACCCGCTCTAATACCAATTTTTGAACCTTTAGTTAAACTAAGAGGGGGGGGTTGAATCAGTTTAACACATTCATGGACTTTTAAAACTTTCCTTTCAACTTATTTACACCTTCATTTCATGATCAACATATTACCTAATGTAGCAGCAATATTAATATGTGAGAAGCATGTATTAAGCAGATTAGATACACCATATCAACACATAAACATCATGCACATAGACAACAGATATAAGTGGAAACCCATAAGGGAGAAAACCACATCTTATTATTGTTGTGATGCAAAGTCAAGCTCCAACTCCCTCTCACCACTGATTTTCTGTAGGCTCCAACCTACAGGAGGCTACTACCTCAATTCCACAAGCTACAACTTGCAAGGAAGCTCCAACTCCCATCTATTTTCTACAGGCTACAACTTATAGGAGGCTCCTGCCTCATCCAGCTACAACTGGACATCTATCAAGCTACAACTTGATATGGAAGCACCAACTTCCTGACTATACAATAAAATCATATGCTGATTTACCTAGATATCAGCTCTGTTTTCCTCCTTCTTTACTGCTTCCCTTCCAACCTTCAAATTTGCTTTATATTATCTCTGGATCTTCACAGCTTCTCTGTCTGCTCCTTTTTCTTTTTACACTCTCTCATCTTTGCAGCTTTCTTATATTCTTCTACTCTCTTCCATTCTGCAGCTTTCTAACAATCTTCAACTCTCTTCAATTCTGCTGCACACTCTCGCTTTCTCTCTCTCTGTTTTCGTAGCCTTCTGCTCATGGATATTACCTGTTTTATACAAATAACTTCATGGATGTTTCCATTCTACAGGGAATATGAAGTGAACAGGCATTATTCTTTCCTTTCACCCACTCATTTCCTCACTCTGCATATTCCAACTGTTACAACAATATATACAATCATTACAGTATCAAATTTGGAGTTTTTCTTTTCCTACGGAGACTTGCCTTTGCATCACATAACATAAAAATAATTAATTCATTTACATTTACAGTTACAACAAATATATTTCAATATTCTATTTCAAATAGAATAGAATCATGCCTTACTATATTCTAATTTTCTATTTGTTTTCAACAGTGCCACTATATTCTACTTTTCTCGACTCTGCCTCTTTTTCTTTGTGTTGGGTCCTTACCCACGCCTTTAGTTGTACTAGGCATTGTTCTAGAGGTTGGGTGTCATCAAGGAGTTCGATGGCTATATGCAAGTTTGGGATCTCGCGGAAATCGATGCAAGGGCGTAAGGTGCCTTGGTTTTTTCTAACAAGAACGAAGCCGAATTCCTATGACAGGGAGGTTGTTGAAATCCTATTTTGGGCATGCAATGACACGAGTCGTATGTGATGAGTTTTGTCCCTGGCATGCAACAAGGGAAGGATCTTCGCAATAGAGTCTTGAGTTAGCCGATATTTGGCTTTCCCGCTAGGATAGTCAATTCCTGGTAGATGGAAGTTGATTTTATCACAGAGATGTTTGAACGTTTGTAGAAATGGACATCCCTCTGGCACGTGATTATGACTGGTGCAAATGGTGCAAGGTATCATAGTGCTGACAGAGTAGATAGTGTGAGAATCTACATTACTCGATGTTCCAGATGTGGACGCTTGGAAAGGGTCTGTTGCGGACCAAGTCGTCTTCTATTTCCATTTTTGCATCGTGGGTTGAAACTTGCCTCCCTTTTTGGTAGGTGGCTGACTTAATGTTGTTCTAGCTGCTTTCAGCTTGGGGAGATGTGTGCACTTAAATGTATGATGAAAGTGTGAGAAAATTCGGTAGTAAGTGCGTGTGATCTTCTCTTGATTAGAGAGAAGCTTTTGGGGGAGAGGGGAGATTATGCGGAGACTATTTGCAAGGGGTTTCAGTTCTCTGCATTGGTTGATTCGGTGATCGTTTAGATCACACAGGCCGCATGTTATCCAAGGCTTGGCTTGGGGTTTACGTGGTTGGTGTGTGGCCTTATCCGGCTTAACGCACCACCCTGGTGGCGGGGTCGTTAGGTCAATGATGTATCTTTTATGCCATTCTTGGAGATCGCTCGTCCTCTTTTCTACGACATTAATCATGTCGATAGTGGGACAGAGTCGTGAGACATAAGTACAATGCTGGTCATAATGATCACCCTGACATATTAGGAAAAATGTCTGTGATATGGGTCTCCCATCGTGTGTGGTCTGAGGCCGGGCAAGGTACCATCGTCATAATGCTGCTAAGTCAAGGAAGTGGACTACTATATGGTATGTCTGCTTGCATAACGTGCATGCGGGTGGGTTTCTTGAAGTGCCTGTGGCGGTAACTATGGGTTCCCTGCTAGGTCGTTCTTCAGCTGACAAGAACATGATAAACCCGCTCTTATCCTCTACTTGGATCATGGAGCTGTCGATGGATTCAGCATCCAGATCGTCTTCTTGGGAGAGACGAACTATGGCTGAGCAAAGACTAGCAAGGGCTAGTCAGAAGCGAGGTATGTAGTGACAATCATCAAATAAGTGATTATCGGCGCATAACGGGCATGTAAATTTTGCTACTCGTAGTCCCACGTAGTAGACCCTTTCGATTGGATACCATATGTGAATGAGTTCCAATGCGGCACACTCTTCAAGGTAATGGCCACGTTCATTACATAGCGTGCAACGTATAATGGGCATTACCGGGGGGCGCTCTACGTATCGGTGCTCCTCTTATAAGTACAAGATGGTGCACGGCTCATCATTAATAGACTGGGTGGAGGGATCCTCTTGATAGGATCGCTCGATCACGTGTAAGGCATCCCTATACCGTGGTATTTTTGGAAAATGGTGGGTATAGTGCCCATAGGTGTTACAGAGGGTGCATGCGTGATTGGTACGCAATGGTTTGCCTGTACTTTTGGTGGCAAGTTCCTTTTTATGGGAATGATGTTTTGAGGTGCCCGCCTCGCAGCCGAGGAGTGGTTTTAATTCGTCCAACTCCACGCATATGTGAGTAGGGTGTCCTGTGACATCACATATAGCGTAGGTTGATGAATCCCACTGTATGGTGGGGTTCAACACTTTCTTTCCTTTCTTGGCAATTTTCTTTACCATGGCTGCCGGTTTCGTAGTGGGGATCTCCCTTGCGGGGGCGGTTTCAACTGCTACTTGGGTAGGTTGGGGCTCCTCACGACCAAGGGGCTTTAACCCAAACACAATGACGTTGGTAGCTGGCATTCCTGGCAGGGGAACGAGATACCACACTGGGAATGCCAATGATATGTTGGGTAGTACCAGTGTTGGCAAGATCTGCTGGGAGGTGAAGCCAGGAGGTGGGTATAGGAAAGGAGTTTGGGAGGCGGCATAGACTAGGGAGGCTGTAGTAGCTGATGCCTCGGTGTCATTACTACTTGAGTCTGTGTCCTGACTAACCTCGGTGCTTGATGTGGACATCATGCACACCGGGGCCCCTGTGGCATCGGGCGATACCTCAGGGATAATAGGAGGATCTCCTAGGAATAAGCCTAGGACGGACAACCGTTTGAATTGGCCAGGGCCATATTCTTGATACCGTAAAAGACCATCAGTGGCTGTGCCTACATAGGGTAGAACCATATCTATGTTGGTTAAAGGATGCTTTTCAATGTGCATCAGCTGGTCTACTGTAATGATTCGATCCTCGTGAGGGAACATCATGATGCGGAAAACGGAGGATGCTATGG
The DNA here is from genome assembly GCA_034641835.2 of Pinus albicaulis. Classification (NCBI taxonomy): domain Eukaryota; kingdom Viridiplantae; phylum Streptophyta; class Pinopsida; order Pinales; family Pinaceae; genus Pinus; species Pinus albicaulis. Next base: position 1,276,011,238 of record CM076579.1, read on the forward strand.
CAGACATGACGTACATGTAACTCCGCCCAAGGAGTATATTGTAATCTAAGTGAGCGTCCAAGACTTTGTTGTCTATGTGGACTGTTTTGCCGGCTAATCAGACCGGTACATTTTGGAAGAGACCGACGGAGGTCGAGGGCCGACCGTCATATGCTCTGAGTGTGATGCCGGAAGGTTTGAGTTCTGGGGCTCCTAACTTCTTCGATACATTCTTTGACATGATGCATGTGGATGCACCCTCATCAATGACACATCGGTGAATAGTGATATTATGTAACGATACTGGTATCTGGAAGGCAACCATGGAGAGAAGCCTAAGGGTGGCTTTGTCTAAATCAAAAGCCATCATGTGCGTGTCGGCAAGGTCGACGACACCTAAGGCAGAAAGTGGGGTATTTCGTTGCTTCGGGCACGACTGCAGTACCTCCAAAGCGAGCATAGCAGCAGGTGACTGGGCTAAATCTTCTACGATGCTGTAATTGTGGGCTGCTTTGGAGTAGTTGCCTGCTCGCCTATTAGGCCCTTTAACAATTTTTGGCAATGGTTCCAAAGGAATCTTTGAAATAGTCAAAGGTGTAGTCGGCGCGGACGTACTAGCCCCTGACATACCAGTGTCTGGTGGGGTGTCGTAGCTACGATTCTAGGTTTGGAAAAACATTTCTTCCCCGGCCATGTTAATTTCATGGTTTTTTTCTCAGAATCATTAGGGTTTTGCTGCTGAGTGCTGATTGTTCCTTGATGAGGGAATGGTTCTTGCATAACTGCAGTTGTCTGGGAAGATCCTCCTTGCCCTCAGTTACTCTAAAGCTTTTTAAACTCAGGGAGTTTGGGAAAGTGGTGAGTATAGTGCCCGTACTCACCACATATTGAACAAGAATGGTTTGTTCGTAGAGGTGGCCTTTTGCCTTGCTTTTGAGTATTGCTTGGCTCCTGGTTCTGGTTTCGGTTGGAGTTATCTCCAGCCTGGGGTTGCGGTGGGCGTTGTTGGTTGCTGCCCCTTGTCCAGGGTTCCCTTTGAGTTTTTTTTTTGCCTTTCTTTTAACCATGTTAGGAGGGTAATTCTCTTGATCATACTGGTGTGGTTGATTTTGGGACGGCTGCACAAAGTTCACCTGTGCATCATTTTGCGTTGGTGGGTTATGTGCTTGGGACTGAGCATACTGTTGTCCCATGTTTGCACCTAGGCGTTGGGGGGGAGTTCTTCCGTCATTTTTTCTTCCTGCGTACTGGGTCCCCTCGATCGGAGGGTAAGGTCCTCCTTGGTGATACGCTAGCGCCCTATTAGTCAAATTTTGTTGCTGCATATGATGACTTTGAAATCCGGGTTGAGACATGTCCTGGGTAGACCCATGTGTGTAACCGGGATTATATCTGCTGCTACCTAGGTACCCTTGGGTCATTAACCCAATAAGTCCATCTACAGAGTTCGACGTGCCTGGAAATTCTTGATAAGATTGCAGGCGCATGGCGTTAGGCAAGATATTGTATATGTATCCTGATTGCGTATAAATCAGTTAGAGCTACTGGGCTTTACTGATTGCATCCTCTTCGGATGTGGGGTTACGTTGCACCACATCCTTTGAAATCTCCAATGTCAGAGTTTTCAAGAATAAATCTAAAAGGACTCAGTCGTCGATTTTAGCTTTGCATAAGCTACGACATCGTCTCCACTCATGGAGATGTTCAAAAATGTGGGTGGAGGGGGATTGTCTGAAATGATTCAGTAACTCCATTCCTGAATCGTGGTGAATGGGTAACTGAAAGTAAGTGAGGAACGTAGTAGCGAGGGCGCTAAAGGTTCTATGCAATGTAGGAGGTTGCTCGATGTACCATTTCGTGGCCACTCCCATGAGAGTGCATTGAAACAGCCTCAATCGAATAGTATCGTCAATGATGCTATTCGATGAGCACCACAAGTGAAAGTTCAATATATGATTCCCTCGGTCTTCTGCTTGCTTGCCCTCAAACTTTGGTATGTCTGAAGGGAGCTTTGTGGGCATGGGAGGCCAATTGGGGTCGTGTGTGATGGGGTCATTGGTAATCTTGGTTAAATCCGGTATATTTAACGCCGCTAGGAAGGGTGACTGAGAGGTTGACGCCGTGGAAACGTGTGAAGACACGAAGTTCTGGTTAGAATGAGGGTTAGTCTGTGATGTACCCGATTGTGAATTCAGTTGGCTTCCCGTATGGGATGCACTCTTCTGCCCCCTAGGGGACGAGGGGGGAGTGATGTGTGGTGTGGTGGTGGGAGACCGACTAGGGTTCCAAACTAAGGTTGCTCCAAGAAAGGAGGAACCAACCACTGTAACAACGTTCCGTCTTTGACACCTAAACTGCGAAAGACCTGGAACCCCTCCCGTTAATGGGGGCAGGTCCAAAAGACACATGGACCGACGAGGTTCTGTTGGAACTGCTTGAGGGTCATCCAGGTTAGGTTTTGGAAAAAAAAATTTAGGGGATTGAGTCTATGATCACGACAATTTTATGGCCACATACATAAACCAAAGCAAAAATGAAATGATTTTCCTTTAATTTAATCTATGTGATCAATCAAGCAAAAAATGGTTTTGTTTGTTTGCACGTGATACTCAAAAATCCTAGAAGACCTAATAACATCTTCACACACTCAAAATTAATTGGGCCTTGAGAGGATTTCTTGCGAGTGCTGGCACAACGTCCCGAAAGAACTGGCGACACCCCCAGTCAGCCGAAGAGAATCAACCAAGGTAAGGGTAGAGGGTCTGGCACTTGCCTGCACCGTCACCTATAGGGTAAAGGATGGCCTAGTTTTGGCCACTAAGAACCACCGTCCCACGTGAGCGTTCAAGTCTTGGGCTTCTTGGTAGTCATCTAACAGTACCGAGTATCAGCCGGGTTAGGTAGCCCTAACTGATACCGCACGCACTGCGCCTAAGCCTAACCCCCTCTGAATCGGGTCTCTGCCGCGCTCAGGTTTTATTTTCCGTGGGCTAATAAGTGGATTTTAAAGCTCCCTAAAAACGAAACTTCTATGTTTCAAATGTGAAGCGTGATCAAGGTGGTTTATTGGATGCCTACCCTCTTGATCCTAACTTAAACTATAACTTCTCTTGTGGCCCCTGTGGGGAGAGTTTAGTGAGTTGGTTTAAGTTATTTTTAGGTGGCTTTCTTTTCTTAGTGGGTGAATGTTTGTGAATGTATGGTGAACAATCTCACAATTTGAACATATGGATATCAGTGATCCTTTACAAAAGTCCCCTAGTTAAACTATGTGATGTTGTTCCTTGCTCAAATAAAAAGCATTTTTGGATAATGGGTCGCTTCCAAAACCTCCTAATTAATCTATGTGAGTGACTAAAGGGAGATGGAAAATCACAAATGTTGAGTGTTAATATGCTTGTCTAGGGTCACCCAATGGTGCAAAGACAACAGAGATTACTTACTCTAACTTGTGATTCAATCCTAGTCCTGCAATTTCCTAAATGCAAAAAATGAAATTTAAACAAAACAATTTCTACACTAGCTTATGCATGTGTGGTCATGAACCACTTTCTTGGACTAGTTAAACTAAGTGTGCATACCAGAATTTTCAAAAAACATAAATTGTTTGGAAAGCAATGGTTACTTCACCCCCTACTTAAACTATGTGAACACTTTTTGCAAAAAACCAACTTAAATGAAAACTAACTAAATGCCTACAAAAAGCAGCAAAAATCAGTTCTCAAAAGCTGTGGGGTATCAACACAAGTGTTGGTAGATACATTAGGGGCTAACCAACACACTTACAAGCAGATAAATGTAGAAAATAGGGAGAAAAAATCTCTCTGCAAATTGCGAGCAAAAACCTCTGACAGGTGTGCTTTCCTGCATGCAGGTAACCTCTGAACACGTGCCCTGTGTGTCTGCGTGAAAAAATAGCGCGCAAAATTCCTGCAAGTAAAAAAAATTGGGAGTTGCCTTCTTCAATCTGTCACCACAATGAGTCTAAGGACTGCAATATGGGTCATAGGACTGTCAACTCCAATCCAGCATAGACTAAGGGTCTCCTGCAAAAGAAGGCACAACCACATAAACTTGAAACACATCGGTGGAGTCGCCAATCCTGTTGTGGTGGATTCGAAACACAAGTGTACGAAATCACACGAGTTTAGAGAGTGTGGTCTACCCTCTAAACTATAGGTAACAGGCAGTATCTTGGGGGAGCTCAAAAGTATAAGAATTAAATGAAGTAATACACTAAAGTATGCTCTATTAAAAAACTAAAACTAAAAACACAAAAGAAACTACATAGAGAGTTCCAAACATTAACAAGGTAAACAACGGCTTGATGGCCTCTTCTTATTGAATGCTTAGAATGAAAACAAAATCTTACCCACTTGCCAAAGGGCCTAGGCAATGGCTCTAGGACCCGATGCAAGGATGTTTGTCCTTCAAGTTCTGCCTTTTGACGCAGTCTAACTCTCTCTCTTTTTTGCAGTGGACTAAGATGTTGGGTGGCCAACCATCGAGTCCTCTCTTTCTTCAGCTCCTTGGTTCACACACGATGTTGGTGTTTCTTGGGCAACTTGGGCCAGCATAACTTTGTGATCACACATTGTTCATCTCTTGGTGGGTTTATATAGGTGAGCTTTCAAACCTCCTTCCCTCCCTTGGTACATGATGGATGGTGACCCAAGGGAGGGGCATGATTCCAATGTGTGCTAAAATATGATTTTGTGTGCTCACACAATGCATAAGGGGGCGCTAGTGCTGTCCTTAGGTGGCTTTCACATAAGGAGAAATTGTCTTTTGCTTGCTTGTGGTCCCGGAAAGAGACTTTTTTCTACTTCTAGGAATGCGCGCTTATCAGGCTCTAGTGCACATAGAAGGCACTCTTTTCGAAGGAAAAAGTGCGCATTTGAGCATTTATGACTAGTTGAAATTTGATTTTCTCAAAACCTTAGGGATTTTAAATACTTCTTGATTCCATAATGTATCCATGTCCTATAAATCCTTAGGCTCAACATTAATTGATGTCGTTTTCTGTTGTACGATTTTCCAGTGTTAATAGTGACCATATAGGGAGGGTTGTACCATACTAGGTCGTGGCGTGCTCGGATTTGCACATGGTGCATGATCACTTGGAAATCTGCAATAGCTGTGTACTTCTCATAAGCAATTGGGGACAACCGGGGCCGTGAGTGTATAGCTACTGCCAAAGCTCCCTCGAAAAAGACCCAAAATATCTTATTCTCTTTTACTCTCTTCTGGTCTGGTCAATCCCACAGATTGGCGTAGTGCGCCCCTTCACACACACCAGGTTCTACCTCTGGGAGGACTGCGCACTCTGGTGTCTCCCAGGAAACCAAAGCAATTAACAACAGCAACCATGAATAGCAAAAATTCTTCCCTTCATCCTACGCCTCGCGCACGTTCTCCAGAAACTCCTAGTAGAGGTACTGGGACCAACTATAGTTCACCCCCTTCTTGCATTGTCTTTCTAGTGCAATGACATGCACAGGTACTACCTTAGGCTGGCACTTTCACATCAGCTATCCTAGGACTAAGGTTCCTAGGCATACTGTCGGGTCTTCGATTTGTTGCACCAGGAATCCCTTGGAGACCCATCCTACCTTGTAGTCTTTCTTGACCCTAGCAGGTACCTTCAGCTCCTGTATTTTTCCATATTGGGCCATGGGGTGGGGCCCCTTCTTGGGCAGGTCAGTGATCCGGTGGATTAGCATGGTATCAATTGGAATTTGATTTTGGATCCATAGGCACCCATCGTGCACCAACGCCAGCAGTTGGCGCATGCATATAATTATGATGGGGTACCTCCCGAAGTGAGGAATCCTAAGAAAATTGAGAATCCAAAAATTTCTCAACCCACACGCCCATGGCATGGGCTCTACTTTCACAACATCATCATAAAATACTCGCTCCAGGTAATAGTCAGGCGCTAACTCGGGGAACATCTCCTTGTTCGCTAGGTCATAATCTTCGAACTTCACTAGAGGGATTTTTTCGAACATGTCCCCCACAAAAGGGATGGCCTGCAGGATTAGCATCATCTGCATGTAGTCATGCACCACATCTACATCCTTCAGGACTCACACAGAGGTTCTGCATGTCTTGAAATACTTTGAGCGCCATGAGATTTGCTCGATCAGCGCAGCCTCCTTAGTTGTGCTCATGGGTCTCTTAGTCGGGTCACCCATAGGAGACCTATCCTTCGTTGCTTGGAGCGGCGACGTAACATGTCTGGGGGATGTCATCAGCTTTAAGGTTAAGCCCTTAGTCACCTTTCCCTTTCCTTTGGCATGTGTCGAAACTACTTCTTGCACCTCTAGGATAACTTCGTGAACATCATCAGAGTCGAGCTCCATAGACGTTGTGAGTGGAATAGAGAGCTCCTCAGATGGCACGCTCTCAGGGTTCGTGGCCATCATCCTTGGTTTGAAAATGAAGTCAGGGTACTCATCTCGGATGTGGGGGTCTCACGGCTAGACATATAGTATTCATAGATGAATTCAAAGTGCAACTTAGATAATTTCAAAGCGCAATATACTCAGACAACAAAGGAACAAAATATGACCCATGCCCTTCCTTTTATAGGTGATCCATGGTAAAAATAGTCGGAATTTCATTCATTTCACCTTATCCTCATAAAAATGGTCAAAAATCCCGTAAGATTTCCTCGTTAAATGCATAAAACCCACTCCATTCAACGGTAATATCACTTTTTCACCCAGATTTACTGTTCCAACGGATAGTTTCTCCTTTCGCGCACTACCTCTACGCTCCTGTCGCACCTGTATGCGTATGTCCTCTGCGCAGCATGTAGACAAGTGGATTCCCATTCTCCATCCATATATTCATTTGGTAGGCACAGGGTTATCCCTTTATGGCTTCAGTCGGCTTCCGTTGATGTACCCAGGAAGACTTTTGTCATGCTACGTGGCCAAGCACACTGTACCTCCATTAGTGATCTCTTTCACAATGTACGGCCCTAGCGAGTGTTTCCTGAACTTTCCTAGGTGGCACGCAAACTGACTGTCATATAAAAAAACCAAATCTCCTTTGAATTCTTTATGTTGAATGTGTCTATCATGCCAGGCCTTTTCATGCACCTTCTGTACTTGCTAATGAAAGTTGGAAATAAACCGATCCTCTTCTAAGGAAACCAATTGTGCTAAACGTTCCTCCATGATGTGTGGCTCAACCATATTATTGAATGATTCGATGCACAGACTTGGGACATTATATTCCATTGGCATGATTGCTTCTTACCCATAAACCATCCTGAAAGGTGTTCTCCTAGTCAACTTATTGCATGTGGTTCTATAAGCCCATAACATAGAAGGGATGTGCACGTCCCAATCATCCCAATTTGCATTACAAATATTTGTGAGCACATTCTCCAATATTTTGTTGAAAGCTTCTACCGCACCATTTTACTAAGGGTGATAAGGAGTACTCTTCTAGCTATGTATCTGAAATTCTTCGGCCAGAGCTTCAATGGTTTCATTAACAAAGTGTGTACCCCTATCACTCATTAATATCGTCAGGCACCCAAATCTAGTCAGGATATTTTCAAAAATAAAATTTGCGTTAGTATTAGCGGTACAATTCTTGACTGGCTTAGCTTCTTCCCATCTGGTTACATAATTTGTGGCAGTGATGATGTAGCGCGCGCCAGTCTTCTTCCCCGGAGCATTGATAGGTTCAACAAAGTCTATAACCCATTTATCAAAAGCCTGCAGGGCCATCTATTTTTGCAGGGGAATTTCATCTCTGCGCGACAACTTCCTCGTTCTTTGGCATGCATCACAAGCTCAACAATATGCATGTGCATTGTTGTGCAGTGTGGGCCACCATAACCTAGCATGCAACACCTTCTGTGCAGTGGCCTTCCCTGCATATTGGCCTCCTGCCACTCCTCCATGAACTTCAGCCAAGATGTCCCATCTTTCATGTTCCAAAACATACCTTCTTAGCACTTCATCTGCTCCCAACTTGTACAATTTACCAGCAACCAGTGTAAAACTAGTTATGTGAGAAACAGGTCCTTCTTTTGCTGCACCGATATTCAACATGCTCACTTCCAGTAGTCAGAAAGTGAATAATATCGGCGAAGTGTTCATCAACCACCTTTATAGCAAAGATTTGTGCGTCAGGTAGTCCCTCCTCCAGACTGGTTGGTTCCTCCCCATTCTCAATGCGTAATAAGTGATCAGATCCAACATTTAATATGTTAGGCTTCACAGTTATTTAAAAATCATATTCCTGAAATAGAAACATCCATCTACAAATCCCCTTCCCAACGTAGGCTTATTGACCAGGTATTTCAAAGCAGAGTGGTTAGTGAACATCTTGAAGTGCCCTCCTAGAAGATAGTGCCTATATTTCTACAGATCATAGACCATGGCCAATCCTTCCCTTTATGTGGTTGAGTATTTGCGCTCTTCACTAGAGAGCTTCCTACTGGAAAAGGCAACAGGGTGATAAATGTCTTCTTCTCCTGGCTCCACTAAAACAACTCCAAGTACTATGACGGATGCATCAACATGTACATGGAAGAACTTGGACTAGTCTGGGAATATTAGAATGGGTGCAGCAACCATCTTTTCCTTTAGCAGCTCAAATATATTTTGACATACCTCATCCCAGAAAAAGGACACATCCTTCTTCAACAATTTCTTCACAGGTGCAGTGATCAGAGCATAGCCTGAATGAATTTTCTGTAATACTCAATGTGTCCTAGAATAGAGCGCAACTGTTTTTCATTGGTAGGGATTTCTAGGTTGATAATGATTTCAATCTTGGCCGAATGTACCATCAACCCTTTATCACACACAATATGGCCCAATAAGATTCCAAAAGGAATGCAGAATATACAATTCTTCAAATTAAGAGAGATTTGATGCTTCCTGCAAGTGTCAAGCATCATGTGTAGGTTGGACACATGCTTCTTTACCAGCCCAACCACAGTTCAGTCATCAAAATACACCTCCAAAAAAAACTTATGCATAAATTCCTTGAATACAACTACTACTATGCACGAGAAGGTAGGAAGTGCATTCTTCAACCTGAAAGGCATGACTGTGTATTGGAAGGAACCCCATTCTGTTGCAAAAGTGGTCTTGCTTCGGTCTTCTAGCGCAATCCTAATTGGTTGATACCCTAAAAATCCATCAGTGAAAGAGTAAGCCTCGTGTCCTCCCACATTGTCCAAGATCTCATATAAAAATGGACTAGGGAAGGGGTCATGTACACATGCATTGTTCAGCTTGCGCAGATCCACACAAATCCTTATTTCTCCCTTAGTCTTCTTTTCTTGAACAACCAATGGGCTCACCCAATCAGACTGCTCCACAGGCTCAATGATTCCCGCAACAACCATCTTGATCTAATTCCTCTTTCGGTTTCTTCTTATACTTGGGAATTAATCGGTATGGTCGTCGCTTGACAGGGCACACATCTGGTTTCAGAGTGATCTTCATAATTCCCAAATCTCCTACAATTCATTTGAGCTCAGAGAACTTTGTGGGAAACAAGTCCTGATACTGTGTCAACAGCTCCGCAATATTTCCCACTGTGTCATCATCCCAATAATCTCTGATTTTTTCCAACTTGGGTTGTTCCTCTATCCCAACGTTGACTTCATTTAACTTCAGAGGCTTAGTTACATCGACCATTCCTAATAAGGGCCCTGCAACTGCGCGCTCCCCCTCAAACTCAGGGATGTTGATATTTCTTGGACCTTCTTCATTATCTTCTACTAATAAGATCCTGCAGTTGAGAATATCTTACATCTGGGCTTCCCATGCTAGCGCAACACATTCTATCTAAGGTCGGGAATCATCAAATACAAGTGATTCTATATCCTACAGGGCTTCGTCTAACCCCTCTGATCCATCGGTCAGGCCAAAGTTTGACAAAAAAAATTCACTCACTGTAATCCAATTGCGAGTCCCTCAGCGCAGTTCCATCTCCACATACCATGTAGTCGGGATTGGTCCCAACTAATGGACAAACATGTGAACCCATTCGACCCTGGTCTTCTCATTCCAAACCTCCATCCACGTGGCCAGGTGTTTGCATGGATCACCTTGTCCATAAAAAATCTCAGGTGGTGGGATAGCGGGTTTCTCAAATCGCAACCTCATCATTCTGTTGCATTCCTCCCAATCCTTAAAGATCCCTTTCTGCGTATCCCACCAACGCGCTGGATTTGTGCGCATGGCAAGATCAAGTTCCCAAAACCTTTGCTCTTCCCGGACAACCTTTTCCAACTTTTCCAAAAATAATGCAATGCTACCAGAACCATCAAAATAGGGAAATTCTCTTACCTCTCAGGAGATGCATCGTAATTTTTTAGTGATCTTGAGGCAGTGCAGTGCATAGACATCATGCAGATGATTATTCCAGTTCTCCATTTCTCCATCCAAATCTGAGAAACATGAGCTATCATTTTCCCAATTCTGCATCCCATCAGTCGTGGGGTTGATCTAATCCTCATCCCACACAATCAGCTTGTAGAATGGTCGATCCATAGGTACTATATCTCTCCCCTTCCGCTGGATCCAGAGGTACGATAACCTGAGTACCATCATTTTCAAAGATCATGCTCCTGCGCTTCAAGTTGATGATGGCTCCCATATCGATGGCCCAATACAGCCCTAACAAAGCAGGGTAGGGGTCTGCATCATCCACAATTTGTATTACTTCAAAATATGCATGTACTTTTACTCCAGAAATGTCTACTAGAACTTGTGGGAGCCTTCCAAGTGAAATGATATTCTGCTGATTATCCATGTGCAGCTGAATGGTGGACCATTCCAGCTTTGGTTCACCCATATTTTGCCAGGTCTGCTTAGGTAGAACATTTTCATCAGGCCCTAAGTCCAAGATGACCTGATCCATCTCATACTCTCCAATTTGTATGGTCATGCGCATCTCCCGACCAATTCTCTTCTTGTTCTTATAAATATTCTTCACAACCTTACTCTCAGTTCGAGGCAACTCCTTGTCTATGCAACTATCTATCAGAGCCTGAGGTTGTCTACTACTTTCTGTTTACGCAATAACTTAATGCAGGCTTGCAGAAAAGGTTTGACTTCATCATCAATCTTTGATTCCATGATTGACTTGGATGTGGGTGCACCTACAGCAACACAATCCTTCCCGGCTTCTACAAAAGTTTCCTTTTCCTTTTGTACGTTGAGTCATTCCTTCTTTTCTGAGGCCTTCCTGATCAATGGCTCTGCATCAGCCTTCTTTCCCTCGTCTTCTCTGATGGCAACACCACTATGTGTAATTATGTTTACACTTGGGTCATCATCTCACGGCTCAGCTTTAACCATTTGTATGTTCTGCATAGGCATCTTCTATTGCTTTTCCTGCATTCTAGCAATCAAAATATGAGAATCTTCAATAACATGATCAAATTTTCTGCAATACATGCAATACTGTCGCGTAGGGTTCATACAATCGCGCGCATAGTGTCCAATGTCTCTACAGTTATAGAAAATTAGTTGTCCTCTTCCACGACCTACACCTGCACCTCTCCCTACTCCCCTTCCTCTGGTTGGAGATCCTCCATGCCCAGAGGGAGATGCTGGTGAAGATGGGTTGGCCTACACCCTATATAGGTTAGCATTGTCCATCATTATCTTGAATGTGCGACAATGGTGCTCATCGTGGCCAATCGAAGAGCAAAACCTGCACCATTGTTGCTTTAGTTTTGGCGCATAAATTCCTAATCGAAGGAAATGGTTTGTGTCATGTTGTCTAGCTGCCTTATAGTCAGTGCACCACAGCGTGGGAGTACCACTCAGTCCTGTAGCATCCCTGGGGCGCAATGGATTTGGCCCTCCCGCTTGCATGTAATCTTGAAACAAGGTACACTGGTCCTTTCTGTGTCTGAAACCCTTACAACGTATACACCATACATCTGTGCCAACTTCCTTCCCTCTGTCTCTATGCAGGTTCTGTATCTCCAAGTACATCACTTCCAATTGATTTTGGATTTGCAGAGTTCCGAATTGGTCGTCACCTCTGGGCGCAACTTCTAGTTTCATGGAAACTTCAAGAGCTTCGGCCTGAGAGTAAATCTTCTCTCGATTCATAGGCCCGTGAAAATGTGGCAAGAGCATGGAAATAAACCATTCCTTGCGTTGCTTATCATCATACATAAATACTCCCTCACTGATAGTGTGCTTCAGCCATTGATCCACCTCCCAAACAGATTCATTTGGCTCTTGTTTGATATCTTTAAACTCTGTTACACACTGTGAGTAGGACTTTGGCTTTCTGAATTGTTGCTTCAAATCTTCCTTGATCTCATCAGCAGTAGGATTAGCGTGCCGAGTTAGATATCCCATAATCCAATCCATCGCATGACCTTCAAATGCAATAGCTACTTACGCTCTCTTGACACATCAGTGTTAACATTTTGCGCATTCCATATTGCATTTGCAACAAACCAAAACCTATCCATGTCCTCACCTCCCACACCCTTGAAGGTGAGTAGCTTCATATGCACATCCATATCTCCTCCTGGTGGTGGTGGAGGTGGGGTAGGAGATGTCTTACCCCTATCTGAGTTCGATTGCAGAGTAGCAGGAGGGCTACCTCTGGCGTGTGTAGCCTCACTGCTCTTTGTATCACTATCAGGTGAGTTTCTCAGAGGGCTGTATATAGATCTGTATCCTCTCTGGTTAACCCGAAAGTACTTTCTGCTACACGTAGTGCTTTCTAGCTTGTTTGGGGTCATTCACTCAGTGTGACTGCACAAAACACCCCTTTCACACAACAAAATATTAATTAGAAAAGGCAGAGAACATATGAATTTACCTCTCAATCCTTTGAAGAACCTCCTTTCAGCTTCAGAATATGACAAAAACTGATCTACTGCAAACTCTGTTACAAACCCACCCAAAATGTTGTCAACCCAATGATCTACAATGCGGGTGATGGAGTTATCAGTCTGCTCTAACTGTTGGTTCAACTCAGGTGTCCACTGTGACCTTATCATCCTTCCAACATGTTTGGAACTCAGCTAACCTTGATAACCACTCCTGTAATTCTTGTGCAAAGGTCACAAAGAAAATCTCGTGAACCTCTGTGAAAATATACTTCTCTTCCAATATTCAGTAGACATCTTCTTAGTTCTGTTTTCATTAATGGAAAATTCTTGAATTTTTTTCTCAAAATAGTCTTCCAACTCAGTCTTTGATGACCACCACATCACCCAATCTCTCTCCAAATGATCCTGGTCCTGAAAACAGAACCATTTTTTGGCTTGAGGAGTCTTGACCCAAGTTCATAGTTAAGCTTAACCAACAAAACCCTCTTACCATTGGCCCTTTCGGCAGTGACCTACTTGCGTAGGTCAAAGTCTCACCCGAAGTAGTATGGGGGGGTGTGGAACCAGGTTTCCACACCCTAAGGGAGAAATAAATGATATGGGTGGCCTCAGATCTATAATAATAGTGGATTGTCCTTTGTACCAAAAACCCTAGCTAGAAACAGATCTAGGTCAATTTATGCAGGCTACCCTGGGGGCGCACAGATAATGGCTTCGCAATCCCTTCAACAGTCTTAATAAATTGATATTTAGGTCCTAAACTAATAGATCTATGCATCTAACATTCATATTAAGCACTAAAACAAGTACGCAACCAATCCAATCACCGATAACATAAATCATAAGAAAACAGATAACATAAACATATCACAGATGAATTTAGTACTAAGAATTATCCAAAACACTTCTTTATTCATCAACAGTTGTAAAACCCTTTACAATTATTCAGATTCACCGATGCACACAGCCAGCGAGGTTCACACACAGCCAGACTAAGGTCTCTGCGCACAACAAGCAAGAGCCTTTCAGACACAGACACTTACAGAATTGCTTCAAAGTTTAGAACATATCATAATCTTATCAAAACTTACTTAAAAATGTCTTATCCGACTTGATCTACACTTATATTTATTTCTTATATTGCGCTCATCCTAAGGTCTGAAAATTATGGTTTGTGACTCCTATTTTTACCCTTTAGCCCACTACAACTCATGAAGGGGCTTTGACCCACACCAAATCCCCTTGACCTGTCCATTTCTTAGCACACAACTCAAAACTACAAAAAATACTTATTAATTACCCAAAAATGCGGTCCGAAGGGACCCTGCTCCAACAGGCGTGTTCGGAAAATAACCGTTGGCGGTTATTTTGACTACTGTGTTTTTCATATGTTTTGTTTTGGTTGGGATTGTCTTATATATATGGTGCGATCAACGTTTTGTTATAACGTTTCATTGGTTTTGGGACCATCGCATGGGCGGGCCGATGGACCTGCCGATGATGGGTGCGACTCCCACTGGTTTTGATCTATGTTGTTGCACATGGTATGGCATCAGCCTTTATATATATTATGTTTTGGAGTGTGGGTGGTGGCATGGGTCAGGTCCATCGGAGGTGGCCCACCCACCCACATAAACTCTAGTTTTTCATTGGCGGGGGTAACGACCCACCACCCATTATGGGTTTTTTATATATATTTTAATACAGCCAACCGAGAGTGGCAGGAGTGGCAGCCCACCCCCAAATTTAATATATTTTTTTGTTTTTCTTAAAGCAATTAGTCATTTTAAATTTTTCTGAAAATAAGGGTCATTGGGCGTTTTAAGTAGGCTTTAATTTCGCCCGCTCTCGGGAGCTAGGTTTCATGCCCCAGTGTCGGTCAAATGGTAGGACCCTAAAACCTAGCCCACTACCTAATTTGACCAAAAATTTGACTTGCTCTAACTTCTCCATACGAGTTCAGATTGGAGATCCGTTTGCACCGTTGGAATCAGCTCAACGAGCACTTCAATCTGGACCTAGTTTGAGAGAAATCTGGCCACTTTGAATGTTGACCTATTCTGAGCCCTCTTGGTCTCTTGAGGGTGTCCAGAGACACCTGGATCACTAGGGCACCAAAAATTATGATGCTTGACAACTATAACCTAGATGGATGTCTAAAAAAATTATCAAATTTTCTCAAAATTGTGCCAAAATTTCCATTATTTCCCGTGCCAAAATGTGGCTTGTTTATACTATGCATTTTACAATTTGAGAGGAGTATATGCATGCATAACATTGATAATCTGAAATGTAAAAAATGATATCAAATTTAATAAGAAATATTTTTTTTTGGTAAGATGAGTAGGACCTTTCATTCATTCAACAAAAGAGTAGGTTACATCAAGATAGAGCTTCTAAGGCCTCAACCTGCCCACTGGGGAACCAAGTCTATTGGCAATTGGAAGGCATTATAAGCCAACCAAAAATGGAATGTTTTGATTCTATCAAATTTGTCTAGATAATCCTTACTGTATGAATCCCATAATAAGTGTTTCTTTCTAAGTCTAAAACTTCCTACTGATATGGCCATCATCAAAATTAAGCAAAACTAAATTGTTAACAGACATAACCAAAAAATAACTAGTGCTTAGAGGACACCATAGGCACAGGGTCTTTAGCAGTAGACCTTTTAGAATGTTGAGGTCTCTGAAGAAACTGCTCAATTCTACCCAGGCGGGCATTCTACTATTGAACCTGAAATTGCAATAACTGAAAATATTTTTGAAATTCCTGAAGGGAAGGGTCGATCTACATGAAATCAGAAGTATGCATTATGGCTTTGGCCACTAGATTTTTCATCATCCAGTAAAGATGGATGGTATTTTTATATTTGGAGACTCTACCTCTAGTATGGCCTGGATCAGGAACTAAAATTTCACAGTCCAAATCCAATTCTTCTTCCTCCGCCTGGCAAGTGAGAGCCTCTTCCCACCCCACAATGACCTTTCGAAATTGTTTCTGGATCTCCTTCACATAATCCTACACTGCATATCTATTATATTGGGCTTGATTTTTATGACCAGATCTTCTCGGTTGCTAGGAGGAGGGATCACCCTTCTCTTTCCAACCACTACGCTTCCAAGTTTTCTGGCGGCATTCTACCATCGCTTCCTCCTTGACTACCTTTTCACATGCCATCTGCACCTGGTGGACTGTAATGTTCAAGTGTTCTAGAATTAAAAAAACTAACTTCCACCCTAAATAAGACTGATCTCTACTCCTGAAATGCCTAAAATTCCATAAAACTAAAAGAACAACAAACACAATAGTGAACATACTTAGTCGTCAGATTTAATTGAAGCAGGGTTGTCCGACCCAGTACCTAGTGGATGAGGAGGGCGATACATGCAATTGACATGTTGCTCAAAGTGAGCAAACCAAGTTTCCAGTTTTTCAACCTTTTCCATCAGCAAATTTTGTGCACACCAGACCACTACCACCCTTTCACAAACATGGCACTAGAAGTACTAAAGCTACTCAAATTTGGCCATGACAACCTTGTGCTCCTCCCTGCGATCTTGATCAAGGGTGTCAAGTCGAGCAGAGACAAATTGCACCAATTCAAGGAGTGTTGAGGAGAATCCTGGCCTCTTGGAAGGTGACCGACCCAAAGTCCCTAAATTTCCTTGTTTGATGCGACCTCGAGGTGCCATAACAGGTTGACATCCCTTCCCACGACCACCTACGCTTGTGCCACAAACAAACTTTGAAACCATCTGAAGACGATTTCCCTCCATGAAAGAAACCTGAAGAACTCTGACCACCATGGGTTCCACGACCCCCACGACAAGTGCCTCTCGAAGGACCCACACCTCGCTTCAAGCTCCCTCCCTGAATATATAAGGCACCACCTCGAGACCTAGTGTGGGCAGGAGAGCCTTCAGGATTTTCCAGAGAAAATATGTGTGAGGAGCGGGGATTGGGCTTCATCATGGAGCTTAAAGGGAAGCCGTGGAGCTGGAAAAAAGAGTCACCCAAAATGCTACCACCTTCCACCTAGAACCAAACAAGCCCTACCATATACCAAAGGGAAGGTGATAACAAAGACATAAATTCCAACCATCGAGAATTCACCGCTTGATTAGAGACGAGTCGGACCAGACTGGAAGTAAGAGAACTAAGGGAGAGATCTAGTTAGAAAATAGAAAACACCCAAGAAAGGCAACGCCCCGAATTCGATGCCGACACCGGAGCCATAGTAGAGCACTAGAGGGTGAATTGCAACCAAAGACCCCAGAAAGGAATAGCCAGGATACAAGAAGACCTAGAGTCTAGCACCACCCTGAAACTAAAACCACCACCCCGAGAGAGACAACACCACCCGTGGACCTAGAACTAAGAAGACAAGAATCAAAAATCTGTCACAAAGCACTCTAGAAGCATCCCCCAAGAGGCCAAGGTGATAAACCTTGGGAGCATAAGGCAATTGAATCTAAACCCAACCATAACCAAAGAGAATGTGTCCTCTAGAGAATATCTAAGAGGG
The DNA here is from genome assembly GCA_034641835.2 of Pinus albicaulis. Taxonomy (NCBI): domain Eukaryota; kingdom Viridiplantae; phylum Streptophyta; class Pinopsida; order Pinales; family Pinaceae; genus Pinus; species Pinus albicaulis. The sequence goes on from CM076579.1 coordinate 1,276,028,595, forward strand.
AAAGCTTTTCAATTATCAGGAATAATCGAGGGAAATTCGCTTAGGCATGCATGAGGTGCGTAAGATGAACCACCACCCTAGACCAGGAGCTAGAGAAGATGCAAGTAGGGAGGGGGCACATTACACAAAGATACATTAAACAAACGAAGAATTTTATATAACCAGAGGAGGAGCGACTCCATCATGTCAAAGAAATTGCACACAAGTGAAGTTGAATGGTTCGCAGAAGCGAGCGCAGTGGTATTAACTTTGGTGTGGTGGAGGGGCTCATTTCCTTCCCTCCCCTGCCTTAAACATTGCACAACTGGAATTTGTCGCGTGACAGGTGGCTTCCATAGCCTAACACCCCCATCGGGGAAGCCTCTTCTTTGGTGATGATGTGACTGAGCTCATAAAACATCAATGAGTGATAGGGAGGCGGCCAGTCAGAGAGGAGATCCTCGTTGCCATGGTTGCTACCCCAGTTGGCTAACTTGTCAGCAACTTGATTCCCTTGCCATATGATGTGTTCCATAATTATATAGTAAAAGGAGGACAAATGGGCTTGGATCCTTTCATAGATGTACTTCAATCGCCATATTTTTACCACTTTCTCAAAAGGGGAGCCATTGATCATTTATGGATAATAGAGATAGCCAGTTGCGAGTCCCATGAAGCTTGGAGGTTTGTGATGCCCATTTCTATAGCAAGATGAGTACCCTTCTCTAAGGCCAATAACTTCTCCACATTATTGGTAGAGGTGTCACATGCCGCCGCAAATACATTAAGAGTCTTCCCTTTTTCATCCCGAATTAGACCCCCTAGGTCGGCAGGGACGGGATTACCTTAAGGAACCATCAAATTTTAGTTTGACGAAGTCATGAGGAGGACGAAAGAATATTTCTACCGAGGGTCTTTCCCCTACTCGTTGTCTATGTGAATCTAAAGAGGAAGCGAGGGGAAGAGGTCTAAGTCCCGAAGGATTCAAGCCTCTCTTCCATTCACCTTCCAATCATCATCCTCCCAGTGTTCCACTAGGATGGTATTTTTAATGTTACACATATTTATTCTCAAAATGTGGTTGATTTGTATAGGATATGAGTAGAGCACTGATTTATTCATGCCTTTCCATAGGTTCCATAGAGTGAATCCTTGGGATAGGTGCCATGCTCTATTGAATATTATATTTTTTAATAGGTTCCAATGCCATATCTCTAGAGATTCTCTCAGAATGTTGGCAAACCGATCCCGAGCACCAAAAATATTTTCAAAAAACTTCTAGAGCTCATCTACCACTGGGCATGATTTTAGAAGATCATTTGTTGCCTATTATTCCAATGTACGGAGGGGTAAACGAGATGGGCATTCGAAGAATTTTTTTTCTGATCCTGTCCCATGTTATAAGTTTTCCTTGACTGAACTGCCATAGGAAGAAGGTGAATTTCGGCCAGAAACCTGAGTACTAGATACATTTCCAGAGAGGATTTGAATCAAGTGTATCACTGGTGGAGAGAATAGAATTAGCTTCCTTTATCGAGAACATGCCAATGGATCAATAACCCCATCGAAGTTTGTCTGGGTCGTCACTTGATAGAATGTGGTGTTGATGAAGAAGGTGAATTAACTCATCCCAAGGAAGGGGTGGATCATGGTTGGGCCAGTGAGCTTGTGTTTTCTATTCTCTACATTTGGAGGGAGGGTTGGAAGAAATCCAGAAGTCTCTGACATATACCGCCCCTAGATTTGTAGAAAAGGCCTGAATTTCCCTGATATTTTCATGTTGCACCAACTTATGATATTGAAACCATGCTTCCTCCCAAAATTTGGCCTTGCCTCCATTTTGAACCTCCCAAAGTCCATGCTTTTGGATTAAATGTTTGATTTCTTTGGCCAGTGTCCAAATAGAAGATCCAGTTGGCAAGGTCTAAGGATCCCGAATTTAGTGTTGGCCATACTTGTGAGCCCACAATGTTTTCCATGTTTCATGTCCTCCTTGGAGCCATTTCCACCATATCTTGACTCCAAGCGCCTTAGATAAAGTATCTGGATCTTTCAAACCTAGAACTCCATGAAATTTGGGCTTGCATAGCTTGTGCCAAGCAACCAAAGACCATTTCCTTGCTATCTGAGCACCTAACCACACGAACGTGAAAAATGTGGAAACTAAATATTTGTAGATACTCTTGGGGGCTAGAAGAGCCGAGAGTTGATAGCCAGGGAGAGCTTGCAGAATAGATTAGAATGAAGAAATTTTGAATAAATAATTTTTTTACACAGAATATCTTAACAATACATTTTATTACTATTTTCCAAACACCTCTTAAATATTTTTTCTAAAGTTATTTTAAATTTAACGAAAAACATTTTTTTTTATAAGTTAAATATTTTTATTGTCACTGAAATAGAATTGCATCTATATTAAACATGATTATTTTAGTTTAAAAAGATATTTGTGCTGCTAACAATGTGGGGCATAGTAGATAAAAAAATAGGGCCATGACCTGGCTAGTGCCACCCCTTACATAGTGAAATTACCTTCCTCAAATAGCCAAAGGGACTGAGAAAAATAGAGCATGAGAACAATGTTCAAAGTGAATAAGAAACGACCTAAAAGAAATTATGATGACATTGAAACCTCAATTTGGACTGTGTCCGTTGGGCTATCTGGGGAGTAGGAACCCTGCCTCTTAAGAGCACATCCTCAATTCAGGCTAATCTATTTTCTATGTCACAATGCTCCAACTCTATTTCATCAAGTTGTATAAGGATCTCTTGTTAGCTTCATTGTGTTCAAGGAGGACTTTTCCAAGCAAAGTATTAGTTTTCCAAAATAGGTTAAAAATGTGCAGGTATTGGTTTTGTCATACTCTATTGTAACTAGTGTTTGGCATCAAATATGTCATCGAAGCTAGGACATTTGAGTCTAAGTGAGCTTCTATATCAATTACCACCTCTTCCTTGACAATGTGAATTCTTCTTGTATCTCAGGCAGAGTTTACATGTGGTAAAGGAGGGTATAGGAATAGGCAACTCAAGAACCCCCATGTGCGCCATAACAATTGGTTTCTAACAAGAGCAAGCTCTCTGTAGAGGCATGGGAGAGGGAACACATGATGTTGAGAGAAGAGAGTGAGTTGTGGCTTGGAGAAATGAAGATGAGAAAAGAACCATGGTTTAGGCATAAAACCATAGTGCTTGAAAACCATTTAAAGTAGGCTGAAAGGGGAGGCCATAAAGTGGTGTGGGAGTCGGGAGAGGGGGTGAGATACCAACACAAAAAACGAGAAGGAACTTAGCCAGACATGAAGAAAAATGAAATTGAAACTAACCGTCCAAGGTAAGAATAGGTAAAGAGTCCCTCTGAGGCTGAAAGAAAACTAATGAAACCAACTTAAGAATACAAACATTGAAAAATAAAACTTCAAATTGAGAATTTTTGAGAAAGGAGAGTTGAGCCTGAACATGAAACAACTACTTAACTACTTCAAAGTAGATAAGATGGAGATTAGTGTATACGTGTAGAGGTGGCCATTAGCTCTTGTCTATCACTTAAGAGCAAAAGACTTATTAGAGAAACCCTAGGAAGAGGAAACAGTGAGGGAGGCTAGGCTAGGGGGGCCTAGATGTTCTTCATATGAAAAGAAGTTGCAATTGCAAAACTTAGAGGTAGAATTGAAATCACAATGCAAATATCGGAGCAACTCAAGATGATATAAATAAAATAGGCAATGACATATAACTACTATATATCAAACCAGGGAATTTCCACTTTGAAATATGAGATCCCTTGCAACATGATTATTTATAACCTTCACACTGAGCCAACCTATATGATGAATGCACATTGAGTGGTGTGACATTGAAAGGAAGGTTGAAATGAGAGCATCCACGTTTAAACTAAATGGGGGAGGGTGGTAGCCATGCCTCCCTCATCAATTACATGAGGAGACGGTAAGGTTACCTCCCCCTTTAACCTCATTGATCACCCCCATACAAAACAAAATATGTTTTATCATTAAATTTGATAAATATAATTTTAAAAATAATTACTAATATGTTTAAATTAAGAATGGATAATATAATTGTTATAAATAAGAAAAATTTGTAATTGTTTAATTAATAAAAACATGAATTTAGATATTATATAAAAGTATTTCATTTTTTGTAATAAAAATTTGGGATGAAAAAAAAAATTTATTTTTCTTTTGAAAGTAGTGATTTTTTTTATAAATATTATTTAAGTTGAAATTATCTTATATATATATATATATATATATATATATATATATATATATATATATATATATATATATATATATATATATATATAATTAATTAAAAACTTGTATTCTTTCAAATGTAAATAAATAAGTTTGGTTAAGGACTCAAAATGTATTTAGTGAAAATTCCTTACAACAAATAATCAATTTTTTCAATTAGAATATTTTTCTTAAATAATAATAAATAATCGATCAACATTTATCGATAATAATTAATGATAATCATCATTATTTTCAACTAACAATTAAATTATTGCAACTATATAATTGAATAGCTTGTAAACGCTATAGATATCAATCCATAACAAGCATGAAACCCTTTGTTGTGGAGGTAAATCCCCTCTGCGGATAGAGGCAATCCCTACTAGCCCAGATCGGGTCTAGCAACAATCATAACACGCAATGGCGCAAGTTCCTAATTGCAATAAACCAGCTTGCGAAGAAGGCTTACCTTGAATCCAACATTGTCGCTTGTAGAGAAAGTAGCACTCCCGTTCCTTAGCTCCGGCAGATCACAATCCTCACGATCTTCGTGACTGGACACCTGCACACGCAAGAAACAAAACAAATGCAAGCATAAAATCCAATATATGCAACTATATGTCAGTCAGAGAAGACATAACTCATCATCATAATCAACAACAGGAGTGGAACCATAACCAATAGTCGTTTATCATTAATCAATCAAAGGAGGATACAACATGGCTCTGACGCTGAATTCTCCTTCGGAGGGTCGCCAGCGGAACACGTCTCGAAAAAGCCTGTCGGGGATGGGACAAGCCCCTCTCTTCGGATGTCTCGACAATAATCTCCTTGCTTGGATTTGGCCTTAAGGGAATGAATCAAGGCTCTTGCAGCATTAGGCTCTGATGGCTCTTGGAAACTCGAGACTTCTGGAGACTAGCTGCAAAGGGAAATGGCAAGCTTATATAGATGGTGGAAGAGGAGTTGGGATCCCTACAATCATGGGATTGGCCCTATCCTCAAGGAAGCTTCCATGAGAGGTGGAAAACTACTTCCTCTACATGGAAATCCGGAGCCAAACGTCCCAACTCAACTTAGAGACTAGTTCAGGAGTTGGTTAAAGTCAATTTTCCGCCATTTATTTTTAAAAAACACCCTTTATTAAGCCTGGCGTGAGTGCGACTTTGAGACAGAGCGCCAATTGGCACACCTTATTTAGAATATTTCCCCCATTGGCGCGGGTATAACATTGGCTAGTCGTGCCAATGATGAAAAGGCTATTTTTAGGGTTTTTCACAAGGAGATGTCTTCAGGGGAATGAAAGTCCATGTCTAAGGGAATGCCATGAAAGTGTTTTCAGGTTATGTCACTGCTCACAGGTCACGGAATGAGCCCTCCAATGTGCGAGACGGGGAATTGCACGGATGTTGACAAATTACTGTGTAACAGATGCCCTCTAAACCATGAGGCCCGAAAGAGAGAGAGGGATGAAGTGCTTTACGAGAACGTGTCCAACTGAAAACATCGCCGTCGGAAAACCTGCGTAGAGAAGTACAACTGATATCTCAATATACATGATATATGTGGTATGGGCACAGCCATCCATAACAGAGTATACAATAATCCAGATCCAAGGTATGGACGCAGCCATCCAATGAGGATCGATAAATAGACTCAGGTATGGTCGCAGCCATCCAGTGAGGATCGATAAATAGACTCAGGTATGGTCGCAGCCATCCAATGAATGAGTCATGTAACCAATCATAATAATCCACAAAATCGCAGCTTGGATTCCAACAGACAAAATCCAGGGTCTTGCGCTCCATCTCAACCCGAACAAAGTACAAGTTCAAGCATGCGAATAAGTGAGCTGAAGTTGAACATGCAAGAACATCGTCTGATTACCAGCCAGTGATGAAAGCTGTTAACAGACGCGAGAGGTACCACCAATGATGACAATGGCCCTCAAGGTACTATAGGTACAATCTACAGCATGTGAATCAATGAGCTGGCATCGAACACCCGCAGAATCACTCGATCGGAGGCCAATAATGAAAACCTCACGTCGAATGCGACGAACCTGCCATTAAGGCATGCAGGCTCCAAGGTACCATCAGGAGTCTCTAGACCAACTTCCTGGATAATGAGTTGAAGTCGACAGGAAGTGACCTTGATCGAAGGTGAGCCATAATGATTCCCACATCATCGACACGAGACAGAGGAACATAATGTTTTGTTGTGAATCAGGATCGTATGAGAAACAGAGGAAGGTTGATATTTGCAGAGGCCAACTTCTCTTGAACATATGAACGGCACGACAATGGATTTGGCAGTATTTGACATCAACGGATCAGAGGTCATGGTGACGAGGCAGTGAACAGATGAGAGGTCAAAAGAGATTACCCAAACCCATGGAGGCAAAGTGAAGCAACGAGATGAGATGTCCCCAACCCGACACGGATGTAGACAAGTGCCATGTTCAAGAGCGACATACTGCCGACGACAACGACGATGGTTCCATTTTCCCCACCATTTCGGTGAGTACCTCTTTATTTTTACACAAGCTTGAAGAGGATACCATATGCTTGTCATATAAGTCCGCCCTTCGGGCGAATCCATCCTAGTACATTTAACGAGCCCTAGGAAGGAGGAAGGAGGAGAACGTCATTTCGACTGAATCCAATGTCATCAGGGTTTAACGAGTCTGACAAAGGAAGAACTCGGTGTCTTTTCATGTTTAGAGAGTTTGAAAAGACAGCGGAAAAGTAAACTCCAACAGTCCCTTTTCGTAAATAGTTCCTCAGATCCGAAAAGGTAGAAAACTATGTATGAGAAAACCTCCTAGTCGCGATAGGCTAGGGTATTCCTTTTTCGTAAATAATCTATCCCAGCCCGAAAAAGGGGTAAACGTATACTGGGTAGATGTCGTTTCGTAACCACTTTAACGACATCAAAATGACAAGTAACTCGGCAATCTTTTCATGTTTAGAGAGTCAGAAAAGAGCTGAAAGATGACTCCTCCTGGAGGAACGAGTGGTATAAAGGGTAGCAACTGGTTCCGGTAATGGTGGAACTGCTCAGAACAAGTAAAGGTTAAGAGGCTGGCTAACAAGACCACTCATCACAGCGGTTCCTCGGGAACGGGTAAAACAACCAAGTGAAGGCATATGATCGGCCAAGCAGATAGTGACGATGGAGTGAGAAAACCAAGGTTCATCTAGAAAAAACAGGCTGATAAAATGGCAATCAAAAGAGGTTATATGGGAATGGTTTCATTTTTACACATGCTTGAAATCAAGAAACTCTGCTTGAAGTTGGTTTCATTTTTACACAAGCTTGAAACAAAGATAAACAATGCTTGAAACTGGTTTCATTTTTACACAAGCTTGAAATGGAAACAAACTATGCTTGAAAAAGTAAGCATGCCCCCCAGCATGGTGACTCAATTCGAGGTGCATGCCCCCCCAAGCTTTAATCCATATGAAAGGTAGATGGAGTGAAGGTTCAAATTACAAGATCAATAGAAAGACTCAACTGAGATTTTACGAGATCTAAACAAAGACTTGAATTGAACAGGAAAATGTTTCATTGTGTTAACGAGGTTGACATATTAAAATAACTATCCTCGGGACACCTTGTTTCATGGTTTAAGGAGCTTGGCACAAGACAAAGGTTCTTCTGCTCCGACTTGACTTAGTTAGTTTTTTAAGGAGCTTGACACAGAAAATGAGAGCTTGTGCTCCGGCGACCTCATCATAATGAACAAGAAGTCATCGCTTCCAAGAGTTCCACTCTCGATGGAAGAAAAAAATCTGGAAGTCGGGACCTAATGCCCCGGCACACGATGCACAATGGCACTATCATTGGAGGTATAGGCACGAGTAGGTAGCCACATGGTTGACTGCCGGTGAGCGGTACAACGGGTGGATAAAAACTTAAATGGATGATGGCGGGCGGTACAGATCGAACGAAGAACAAAAGTTGATCAATGGTCACCGATCTAGGATGACATGTGGAAAACGAGACCACTTAATGAAGGGAGGAGACAAGCGCTCCCATGGCATAGGTGTAATCGCGCCCCAAAAGCAGATTAAAATCCAAGGGGCCTGGAACAACCATCACATCCACATGGACGGTTTTGCCTCCCAAAGTAACAAGTAACCTTGGAAGGATCCCTAACGGTTGACTAGTTCTTCTATTAAACGCCAACAGATTCTGCGTAACAGGCACAAGCGGCGATGAACCGAAATCTTGCCAAGTAGTCGAGGATAAAATACTAACAGACGCACCTTCGTTTATAATGGTGTTGGGTACAACCAGATCAAAGGCCTGTACTATTATCTCGAAAGGCACATAAGACGAAAGGCGGTATCCTGAAAATTGATTCCAATCAAAGGAAGCGACCAAACTACTCAGAGGAGCTACCATCGAACAAAGATGGTCTTCCCCTGGTGTTACGGTAAAAGAAGGAGCATCCTCCTCGATCTCCATCTCGAAGGTGGAGGGGTATCCTCCAGAACCTCCATCACGGGAGGTGGAGGAGCAACTTCTTGAGGTATAGGGATAGGAGAATCTTTCTCCAAGTCTGAATAATCTGAAGAAACAAGAAGAATCTGAGGGATGTGAGATCCACTCTCAACGGAAAAGACCTGGTGCACCGCAGACGGGGCCAGCTCAACCGATCCCACAACCAATGGTTGGTCGGGAATGGATTCCTGAATTTTAATTTCCAAGGGAGTGGGATCGACCAAGGATGACTCTTGACCAATCGTAGGATCAGCTGGTGGAGGACTCAAAGAAAGTTGTTTATAACCAGCCGGGAGGCGTGGTATAGAAACAGTCGAGTTGTCCAAAACTCGCTTGGCTTCATCCATATACGGACAAAGGTGAATGGCATGGTGCCCTTCACACAACTTACAGGGATTGGTAATCTTACTGCTTCTTAAGGTTTTACCCGGCACTAGGCCGAACGTGCCCCAACTTGACTCCGGAAGCCGAGCAACAATGGATGACCGTTGGACCATTCTTCAAGCACCTTGGGAATGCCGGAAATCTCGAAGGGTATGTTTTCTTGTGCACAACATACTGAGGGAACTTGACTTTACGTGGAGAATTGGGAAGGTTTATCAAGAGGAGGAGATATTTCGGAAGCGATAGCTATCGGCCTTAGCCTCTCTCTTATTGGACTTCTTCTTCTTTGTCTTCTTCTTCTTCTTCTTAGCCACTGGTTGCTCGAGTCCGGACTTTCACTAGAAGGCGATGTAGAAGAGGAGGACGCGAAAACGAGCGAAGAATGGGAGAGGTCCACCTTAGAATCCAACATGATGTTGTTCGGGCGGAGGAGCTGATTGAACGAGAAGCGAGACATTCGGGACCACGAGGTCGAGAACAACCAAATAGGCAACCCAAAAGTTAACCTAGGAAGGGACAACGTTGCCATATAAGGAGCGCCAACATTTCCAAAAGGAGGAAAGGACCAGGGTTCCCTTCGGAGGGGATTCCTTGGTTGGTGAACTCCGGAAAAGTTTCCATCAGAAACAACTCAAGACAGCACCCTAAGGAAACTAACTTTAACCAGGAATATTTCGTGGGTAGTTAATTTTTAAAACATTGAAACAAAACTTTGTTGTTTCATCTTTTAAGAGTCAAGAAACAAGCAAAAGCTAACTCTATCGCTTTCAGATTGGAAACAAGCGCGAAAGGACAAGCGCTTGATGATCTTTTCAAATTTAACGAGTCAGAAAAGATTGAAATGACTACTCTGGAAATCTAGGCAAAAGGGTGTACCAGATATTCGTGAACTGCAATATACACCTTGGCTTCAAAATGAAAGAGAAATCAACCAAGGACTTGACGTACATGCAGGCAATCTCCCTGAATGTTGTGTCCGGTGTATCACGGGTATAAGGCGGCAGACTCGGCTTTCTACGGATAAAGGATAGCAACCTAGTGGGGTCTCCCTTTATATACGCGATGGTACGGGGAGCACAAGTCCGTACTAGCATTGTCTAAAGCCAAGAGGCGAACGACAACTACTAGGTTTAACGACGCCGGAACACGTCACTAGCTTAGACCTCTATATATTTCGTTAATGTTTCAATGCTGCCTTAAAGTAAATTGAATAAATTTTAATGTTAATCTTCAATTATGTTTCAATTTCAAGGCCCTACCGCATGTCATCTGAAAATCTCCTATATGCAGCTATATGAGAAAAGAAATCTTTCAATTTGATGAATGCTATCTAGTTAAGGAAAGAGGTTCAAACAATGAAATTTACATAAACAACAACACCGGAAACGAAACCTTTTCCAAACTAGATGACTTTCACTATCCAAAAGTAATTTCAAACATTCAACGATGCGAATAATGCAATGTAATCTATGCAAAATCCTATTTTCGAAAACTATGCAATTGTAATCTATGCACAATTTCCTTTTCCTTTTCAAATTATAAGAATGCACTCAATGCATTTTCGATGAAATGAAAATCTACTTAATTCATGCTTTCAATGAAAGAGAATGCACTCAAAGAGATTATTAGCTTTCAATCATTAAACAATGTGATCTAAGTTCAATGATGGATCTCAAAAAATACTTTTCGATGCAATGTGATCTAATGCATTTAAATGAAAAGAAAAATTTGAGACGAAAACTAAATGAACGCAAATATTCTTAATGAAGGATGAAGGAAAAAGGGATGCAAACAAACACTAAGAATCCAATCATTGTTTCAAAACACTTTGTAAAGAAATTCCTGAAAAGGTGACAAAACACAAAGAGGACTTCCAAAGCATGAGATCAAAACAAGGCATTCATTCCCTTTTACATCAAGCAATCATGGAGAGAAGACATTTCAATCAATGAGCAATGTAATCTATGCTTATACAGTGAAAATACCGGAAGGGAAAGACACACTGGTGAATAATTTAGGGAAAAAATCTCAATTTTCACACACCCTGAAATTGGCATGACTTTATCATTGACAACTAGCGCGGGCGGGAACGCTTGCTCCCGCCGACAGCTGGCGCCAATGGCCAATTGGCGGGTTGCTAATTGACCAAAGCGCCAACGCACGAAGAAGAAAAAAACAAAATTTCTCCCAACCAAGAGACGAGACTCACCACTTCAAGCAAAATCTCCAAGACTCAAATGAACCATGTAATCTAGGCTCGAAAAGCGAGACAAAGTGGAATTCGAATGAAGAAGAAGCCAATCACTCAAAATAATGCAATACAACCACCAAACGAATGCGGAGAGCAATCACAAAGGATTGGTGACGAGATAGAAGCCAAAAAATCCCACGGGAGGCTTGACGCACAATAGCACCTAGATGCCCTAGGCACAAGTGCAAAATCGATAGATATGGGCAATAACCAAAGGAAGACGGTCACGATCGGTCAAACGAGCTCCCGAACACTCAAGCGATTCGAAAAACAAGACCAAACACCCGGATCGGTCTCGAGCTCAAAGCGAGCAAACCCTAGTACCTCATAGGATTGGCGCGACTGTGAGGCTGAAACTAGCACCAGAAACGAATTGGCGTGGGTGATACACTAGCAGCATGCGCCAATGGACGCGACTGTCAGACTATAAAGCGTGCTAGTCAAGTTTGCTAAGGAAAAATAAAAATAGGCAATCCAACAAGCGGACCAGTGATGATCAAGCTAACCAAAAGCCAAAATGACAAAAAGAGCAAGCCAAAAGAGCTGAAAAAGCAAGCAGAATCGAGAAACAACCGAAAAGACAAGATAATACTCCAAGTGTTCAGTTCATAAACTAAACGGAGATTGAGGCGGAAAGCATCATTCTGCATCTACTTTGGCTAATGAGAACAAAGACGGATGAATTTCCAGCGGCTAACTTCGGGCTCCGTACGTAGTTTATAAAGCAAACAACAAGCTAACTCCAGTGGAGTCGCCAATTTGTTGAAGAGGTAAATCCCCTCTGCGGATAGAGGCAATCCCTACTAGCCCAGATCGGGTCTAGCAACAATCATAACACGCAATGGCGCAAGTTCCTAATTGCAATAAACCAGCTTGCGAAGAAGGCTTACCTTGAATCCAATGTTGTCGCTTATAGAGAAAGTAGCACTCCCATTCCTTAGCTCCGGCAGATCACAATCCTCACGATCTTCGTGATCGGACACCTGCACATGGAAGAAACAAAACAAACGCAAGCGTAAAATTCAGTATATGCAACTATACGTCAGTCAGAGAAGACATAACTCATCATCATAATCAACAACATGAGTGGAACCATAACCAATAGTTTCTTATCATTAATCAATCAAAGGAGGATACAACCTAGCTCTGACACTGAATTCTCCTTCAGAGGGTCGCCAGCGGAACACGTCTCGAAAAAACCTGTTGGGGATGGGACAGGCCTCTCTCTTCAGATGTCTTGACAATAATCTCCTTGCTTGGATTTGGCCTTAAGGGGATGAATCAAGGCTCTTGCAGCATTAGGCTTTGATGGCTCTTGGGAACTCTTGGAGACTCTTGGAGACTAGGCAAAGTAACAGCTTATATAGATGGTGGAAGAGGAGTTGGGATCCCTACAATCATGGGATTGGCCCTATCCTCAAGGAAGCTTCCATGAGAGGTGGCAAACTACTTCCTCTACATGGAAATCCGGAGCCAAACGTCCCAACTCAACTTAGAGACTAGTTCAGGAGTCGGTTAAAGTCAATCTTCCGCCATTTATTTTTTTAAAACACCCTTTATTAAGCCTGGCATGAGTGCGACTCTGAGACAGAGCGCCAATTGGCGCACCTTCTTTAGAAGATTTCCCCCATTGGCGCGGGTATAACATTGGCTAGTCGCGCCAATGATGAAAAGGCTATTTTTAGGGTTTTTCACAAGGAGATGTCTTCAGGGGAATGAAAGTCCATGTCTAGGGGAATGCCATGAAAGTGTTTTCAGGTTATGTCACTACTCACAGGTCACGGAATGAGCCCTCCAATGTGCGAGATGGGGAATTGCAGGGACGGTGACAAATTACTGTGTAACACCCTTATTTTATGGTACATCTCATGTTGCTAAAATTTAAAAATATCATAAAAAATACCTAAATTATAATTTTATTTTAAATATTATTTTTATTATTAATAATTTTATTAGTATTATTTGTTTTCTAAGTTCTGTGAGTCTTAATATGACTACACACTTAACCTTTGGCTTGATAAATTGCGACCTAGGGGCATCTAAGTTGTCAAAATCACCCAGGGATTACACCGGCCCATGCCACATCAACCCTTAACATGGCTGGATTTTTGTTAGGTCCCTATGATACTAGTGTATCCCCTTATTCTTATTAGTGTACCCCCCTTATTGTTATTGTTGTTCCCATGTAGTTATTATTGTACCTCATAGAAGCTCACTATTATTATTGTTGTGCCCTTGCATTATGTTGGCTTTGATTATATTATGACCCCTTAGACTCCTATATATAGAAAGGAGGTTTTTTCATTTGAATCATCCAAGAATTGTTCATTTATGTAATGTATAAGAGATTTCCCCCTCAAAGAGGATAATTTTGAAGTCGTTGATCTATCTTTTCTTCTTTTTTGTGAGTTGGTTGCATAACATTTGGTATCAGAGCTTTGGATTTTAGGGTTTTTCTTCTTCAAATAGGCCATCTTGGAATTTTCGTTATAATTTTTTTTATACGAAGCTTAAGAACCTAAAATTGCAACCACGTGGATCTAAAATATTTCTTAACCTCGTGTACAAATTTTAGATCTTGTTTCACCACATTTTCAGAGATATCATCCGAGGAAGTTAGGGTTTTTGCAGGCTCCATAATTTGAACTCAAACAGACGGCGTGGGGAAAATCGTCATAACTTTCATTTCATACATCACATTTGCATTCTGTAAAAAGTGGTTGAAACTGCACGGACTGTAGTTTGTCCTATAGAAAATTCAAAGCCAAATATTGAAATAGTGGCACATGGAATCTCATACAACTTCGCTCTACTGAACCAATCCATAATCAGGTCATCATGGGATATTTGACATAACTCTATATTGAAGAATCCAATATTGGTATGACTGGTGGAATTGGAAAGAAGATTCATAGGGCTAGAATAGAACTGAACTTCAGAACTTGGAAATCCAAAATTACAGAGTTACAACCATTGCAAGTTCGATCTCCTAAAATAGAGAAAAATGTGAGTATTTTTTTTTAAATTGCATAACTTTTGTTTGAAAAATCAGTTTGAAGTGATTCCAAGGGCATATTGAAGCATATATATCAGTATTGAGTTCTAAAATTTCTCCAAAACAAAATAATTCCACACCCACTAAGACTTCAGAAAGCTCCACTATGACACATGAAGAGGAAGAATTGCAGCATGATATATTAAAATTACGGGACCAAGTGCAACAAATTTCGCTCTCACAAAGAGCAACCAAATATGAGCTAAAAGGTGACATGAATGGTTTAAAAGGCAACATGGATGATTTAAAAGAATACATGGAAGGTTTGAAGGAAGGTTTGACAAATTTTCTACAATAAATACTTCCTAATGGCGAAAAGGTATTAGATGAAACTAATAATGAGAATAAAAAGAAATGTTAATCATGATTTCATAGACTCTAACGTTAGATTAAAGACCCATCATATTCAAAATATCTATATGAGGAATTTTTATGGCAAATATTCGTTATCATGGATACTAAAAATGGAGCAATACTTTTATCTCCATAATGTGCAACACACACAAAAGGTACGCATCACAAATGTTATATTTAGAACCAAATTAGTTTATATGGTATTGATGGCTTTGTTCTCGTAAACCACTTGTCACTTTGTAAATTTTTATGAAGTAAATGATAGCATATTATGAGGATACAAATTGAAACACCTTCTTTATCCAATTTATAAATGTAAAACAAAAGGGTTCAATGGCAGAGCACATTGAAGACTTCCAAAAATTGAATATAAGGGTAAATGATATTCCAGATGAGCATAGGATTGATGTCTTCATAGGGACTTTAAAGAATAGCATCCAATATGAGGTTCGCCTTTGGGAACCTGATTCATTGGAGAAGGCATTCATGTTGACAAGAAAAATTTAAAGAAAAATTATGGCAACAAGGAAGCCCACCCCTCACAACTATAAATATGGAAGTGTTGTTGCTCCTAGCCTTCCACAACCTACAATATTGACATCACAAAAATTGGAAGAAAAAAGAGAAAAAGGGATTTTCTACAGTTATGATAGAAATACACTAAAGGTCATAAGTGTGCTGAGAAGAAATTATTTTACATATATTGTGAAGAGGAGGAAGAAAAGGAATAAGAAACTTCAAAGAAGAGGATATACACCAAGAACCAACCCTAGAGAAAGAAGAAATGAATCTGACCATATATTGTAATGAATTGGAAATAATTTCCCCTTCTTAAACTCTCAAGATAGAAGGACATATAAAGAAGAAAAAGGTAATAGTGTTGATTGATTCAGGTAGTACACATAATTTTATTCATTGTAAGATAGCCAAGGAATTGAATTGCTTCCTATACCGAGCACCAGAGTGTCAAGTGATGCTTACAAATAGAGGAACTATAAATTTCTTTTGAAACTGCCAAAATATCAAGCTAACCATGGGGGAATATGTATTGAATAGTCTAATGCTCTCCATTCCAATGGGTGGTGCTGATGTTGTAGTATGAGTCCAATGGTTACAATATTTGTGTATGATAGCTTTTAATTTTCAAGAAATATTCTTGAATTTTTTTGGGAAGGAAAGGAAGTTGAATTAATGGGTATCACAAGGAAACTAGGAAATATAATCAGCTCTAATGGCAAGACAAATCTTCTAAAGAAATAAAAATGGGGCGTAATTGCACAATTATGCTCACTAGAGGTTCAAACATAAAAATCATCTATTTCTCCAGATATCCAAAAAGTATTGGACAATAATTCAAAGGTATTTGAGACTCCGAAAGGCCTCCCACCTATTCGTGACCATGATCATGCTATTCATTTGATTCCAGGAAGTGTTCCTCAAAACATTAGGCTTTACAGATATCCCTATGCCCAAAAGAGTGAAATTTAACATATGGTTGCGGATATGCTAGAGGTCGGTATAATTCAACCTAGTCAAAGTTATTTTTCGGCTCCAGTGATATTGGTGCACAAGAAGGATGGATCATGGCACATGTGTCCAGATTATAGGAAGCTCAACAAGCTGACTATTAAAGATAAAATTCTATTTCTTTTCATTGATGAATTATTGGATGAATTACATGGAGAAATTTACTTCACCAAGTTGGATCTTCGTTTAGGATATCATCAAATTAGAATGAATACTGAAGTCTTTTCCAAAAACGACAGAACTCGTAAGGGTCATTATGAATTTTTTTTCATGCCTTTTGGCCTTACTAATGCACATTATACATTTCAAGGTTGGATGAATTCCATTTTCAAACCCTTCCTTAGAAAATTTGTGTTAGCATTTTTTGATGATATTCTAATCTACAACATGTCTTGGAAGGATCATGTTCAACATGTTGATAGGGTGTCAAACTTTTGGAGGAGAAATAATTATACGGAAAAAACTCCAAATGTTTCTTTGGAGTGCAAGAGGTTGAATATATGTTCATATTGTATCTCGTGAGGGTGTTAAGGTAGACCCTAACAAAATTAAAGCAATTAAGGAATGGAAAATCCCCACAACCATAAAGCATCTGCGAAGATTTCTTGGGTTGACTGGGTATTATCACAAAGTTTGTTAATAATTATGGGATAATTGCAACACCTCTAACAACATTACTAAAGAAAGATGCATTTTATTGGACTCCAGAAACAACTAAATCCTTTGAACATCTTAAATAGGCAATGTGCCAAGCACCAGTCTTAGCTACGTCAGATTTCACAAAAATCTTTATTGTGGAATGTGATGCCTCAAGAAAAGGAATTGGTGTTGTTTTAATGCAAGAAGGAAGACTCATTTCTTTTGAAAGTCATCCAATCAAAGGAAAGTATTTACACAAACCTATTTATGAGAAAGAAATGTTGGAAATACCACATGCACTAAAGAAATGAAGACCTTACCTAATGGGAAGGGAGTTCAAGGTAAAAATAGATCGTGATAGTAATAAATATTTTTTGGAACAAATATTATCTTCAAAAGAGCAGCAAAAATGGGTCGCAAAAATTTTGGATTCTGACTTTGAAATCATCTACAAAAAATGGAAGAAAAATGTTGTTGCATATGCACTCTCAAGAATGGATGAGGATGTGGAAGCATTTGTTTGTGCCATTTTATTATCCAAACATATTGGATATTTCAAGCAAGATATGAATGGAAGAATGAAAAAGAAGTGTGGACACTCATTCAAAAGTTGGAGCAAGATCCCAATACGTTTGATACATTTAGTTGGAAAAATGATTCATTATGGTACAAAGATCGCTTATATATTTGTAACAATTCCCAACTCAAACAAAATATTCTTTTGGAATTGCACACCTCTCCCTTTGGAGGGAACTCAGGATTTTTAAAAGCTTACCACAGGCTTAAGAAGGATTTTTTTTAGGACGACCTTAAATATGATATTCAAAAGTTTGTGGCAGAGTGTTTGGTTTATGAACAAAATAAAGTTGAGACAATTAAGACCCCAGGTCTGTTACAACCTTTATCCATTCCAAGTCAACGTTGGGAGGTGGTTTCAATGGATTTTATCACAGGTTTACCCAAGTACGAAAGAAAGAGTGTCATCAAGGTGGTAGTTGATAGAATTTCTAAGTATGTAAACTTTTGTGCATTATCTCATCCATTTAAAGCCAGTACAGTTCCTACTGGATTTATGGAAACAATTCGAAAGCTACATGGAACCCCAATGATTATTGTAAGTGACAAAGACCCCATTTTTACGGGAAATTTTTGGATATAATTATTTTCTTGTCTGGGTACTCAATTAGCTCCTAAATAATCTTATCATCCTCAATCTGATGGGAAAACTAAGATAGTGAACAAATTTTTGGAAGGATATCTCTGTTTTATTTGTAACTGATAAGAAAACATAATGGGTCAAGTGGTTATCTCTAGTTGAATGGTCGTATAACACTTCCTTCCATACTGTAGCAAAAATGACCCCATTTATGGCACTTTATGGATATCATCCACCATCCATCACATCATCTTTAAGAGAAAATTATAAGGTTCAAGTAGTGGAAGATCACATCGAGAATCAACAACAAGTTCTCCAACTCATAAAGGAGAACCTCACGTTGATGCAGAATCGAATAAAACAACTAGAAGATCAACATCACAGAGAAATAAGTTTAGATGTAGGCGACTGGGTATTTTTATGGCTATAACCATACAAACAAATGTCCCTCAAAAAAGCTAAGAAGGATAATAACTTATCACCAAAGTACTATGGTCCTTACAAGGTGTTGCAAAATATTGGTACTATGGCATAAAAATTGGAGCTTCCTGCATCTTCTCGAGTGCACCTAGTTTTCCATGTTTCATGCTTAAAGAAGGTTATAAGTGACAAGCTCCCAGTTCAAACAATATTGCCAAAAATTTACGAGGAAGGAAAAATAATATTGGAACTCGAAGTAGCCACGGAAACAAGAACTCAAAAACTACGAGATCGATCAATTTTAGAGTATCTCATCAAGTGGAAGAACTTACCTGTTGAAGATTCCACATGGGAGGATGAGAATTTTATACAAAAGCATCCAAAACTACTCAAGCATTGAGGAAACACTTTTTTGAATGATGGGGGCATGCTAAGTCCCTATAATACTAGCATATCCCCTTATTGTTATTAGTGTATTCACCTTCTTGTTATTGTTGTGCCCATTTAGTTATTATCGTGCCCCATAGAATCCCACTATTGTTATTGTTATGCCCTTACATTATGTTGACTCTGATTATATTGTGACCCATTATACTCCTATATATAGAAAGGAGGTTTTTTCATTTGAATCATCCAATACTTGTTCATTTATGTAATGTAAAGGAGGTTTCCCCCTTGAAGAGGATAATTTTAAAGTCGTTGATATATATTTTCTTCTATTTTGTGAGCTAGTTGCATAACAATTTTTACCAATGGATTTTCGAACCACTAGCCTCCACATCACAAATTTCCTTAACAATACATCCCATCACCCTATATTCTACACCCTATGGGAAAATTATTAATATTATGTCACTACCAAATGACATCTAGTGTTCAGGTTTTTGTATTAGTTAATTCACCATACAAAATATTTCCCTAAATTTCTAATGTGCACATTAGAGTTTTGGCTTCCCAAGGTGGGGACATATGCTCGCCGCCACCACCAGGGCTCTAGAGTCTAAGGCGATTCTTCATTCATCCTGCAAAGACATGAAACATATGACTTCAATAAATAGACATAGATAAATCTCAAGATAAATGTACAATACTTCAATAAATGGACATTACCGTTTAATACTTCTTGATGCTTCATTTGTCTTGCCATCAATTACAATGCAATACTTCAATAAATGGACATAGAGAAATCTCACATAGTATACACATTTACAATGTAGTTTGTGTTATTTATTTCTCGTTGCATCTTTAATCGAAAAGCCCAAATACAATAAAGAATAAGGAGACGTGATGAGATATAACATATTTTAAAATTTAGAGTAAACATATTGAGATAGATTGAAAATGTCACGTGGTTGCAAAAAGAAGGTCTCATTTTTATAGTTCTGGATGCCCAGGTGGCAATGGAACCCTCTCTATTTTTCAAAAAAATCAAATCATTCATTTCGGTATACACGTCCAGTTTTACAAACTTATATTATAGTTGATGGGTTACAAACAATGCCACTCCTTTAAGGTGATGTGTTTCTTCCATCTTTTATTTATTCATTCATAGTAACAGGTTATAAATGTATATGCAGTTATCTCTTTATTGTTTTCCTGCTAATTAAATAAATGGTGCAAACAAAGTCGCAATGCCAGACAAGGAAAATGACCATTTGCAACATGCATTCCATCAGTAATATAGTGATCTAATTTTTCTAGGTTCAGATATTCCAAAAAAATAATTGGAAAAACATTGTGCATTGAAATTCCTTTGTTTTCAATCCTTAGGCATTTAAGGTAGAAGTACATGTCATATTTAATGCTATGTTAAATTAGGAGTTACTTTTCCAGTGCATCTTGTATTTGGAGTTGAGGCTAGTTGCTCCACTATTGTTGCATCCAGTATCTGGAGTTTAGGCTCGACTCTGCATTGTTGTTCGTGTAGTAAGTCTGAATACATTTGTTTGTCTTCTTGTGTTTTCATTGTTGTTCTCATGGTAAGTTTGAATACATTTATCTTCTTGCCTTTGTCTTCCAGTTGTTCAACTTCAAATCGTTATTTCCACATTTCAGTTTATATCAACTACTGTTGGTAGAGATCATCTTATTTATATTTCAATGGATATTAGGATCAGTAACCTTGAATTGTTGGCCGCCCAAAAACTAGAAACGATGACCTTATTTAAAACAACCCTCTCGACATTGTAATTTAGGGCAATCGAACCCCCAAATCATTGTTAGTTTTTGTAGCATCGTACATGTGTTCTAGTCTCGACTTTGGTTAGAGAGGCTAAGAAACACAAGATATCCAAAACCCATAAAAGGTTTTGGGAGAAAACACCCAAATACAACTCAATTAAATTAATTGATCGATAATTAAAAAATTCCTAAGCCTAACTTCGGGAAAACAACTAATTAAAGGGAATTAACTGAGAAAAGTGAGAATGCTCTAGAAATTCACATGAATTGAGTTTGATATGATATTAGCAGTTGATGGAGATCTAATCATGGTCGTTGGTTCACAAACAAGATATTATAAGAGCAGCACAATGGGTTGGAAAATCGAATTTCCCAGAGTGTAAAGATTCAGCTGAGAAGAGAATTTGAGTGAGAGATCATTTGCAGAGGTAGAGGGGAAACAACAAATATTTTGGAGGATATTTCTAGTGCCATAAGATTTACTCATAGGAGGTTGAGTTATTCTGCAGGGGCCTACACAGAGCCTCAACGAGGCAGTTCGATTTAGTTGAAGAGGAGGTCGATTCAGGTGTTGGAGGCCAGGATAATTTTCCAAAGGTTTGAAGAATCAATTCCAAAGGTAGAATAGACATGTCATTTGATTCAGACGCAGATCCAGAGAGTGCTTGTGAGGGACTATGCAACATTTGTGTTGAGGCTTTCATAGGAGTCTTGGAGAGCTAGTTTCTATGGCGACTTTATTATCAGAATGCTTGTGGAGAAGAGAAAAACTCCCTCAATAATTTTGCCAGTGATTTCTAAGGAGAGGATTGCCAGTTTTGTATCTAGTTTATTGTACTCAGATTTTGTTCCTAAGAATAATAAGAAAACCCTCATCTATTGCACTGGTTTTCCCACATTGGGTTTTTCTAGCGACATTTGTCCAAAAATAATGGTGTCAATTTTATTGTGTGTGTGCTCTATTTTCTCAGTTTCTAGTTTATTTTTTCCTAGTTTTTTATTGTGAAGAAATTATAATGTGATTTATTCATTATTTTTTGTAACAAAATAAATTCCAATTTCAAAGAATTTTCACATGGTATCACAGAAGTGTTGAAGACAGATCAGGAGCTCATAAGCAAAGGAAGAATTTTGCAGCTTTAGAGGGATTCTTTGATAAAAATTGAAAGTTCTACACAGAAGCAAACGAGGAGTGTGAATTAGCAGAACAGGGGTTCAATTTTCAATTTGCAAGAAACTGAAAAATTGAAGAGCCTCAGTTGTAGTGATTTGCAAGTGGTGGTGCTATTGGGAAGAAATTTCAGTGAGAAGATCAGAGATTTTGTCAAGAAGATTTGGGCACATGATTTTGCAGTATTTTTGTGGTAGATATATCAGCGCTGGATGAAAGAGAAAAGCTCACATGGAAGGAATTTCAGATTTTCCTTTAGGGTTTCCAAATTTAGTTTTTTGGAGAAAATCTAGGATTTCCATTACAGATGGCATAAGAAATAGGAAAACATGCGCATTCCAGGAGGGAGTGCGACTAGTAGAGTAGGAAAATACGCAGGAAAGGGAGGAGATTCCTATTTATTTTCCCAAATTTGAGTTTTATAGAAATGGCCTCAACAAATTTTTCGAGATCATGATAGGCTAGATGGAGCCTCTAACTATTGTATCTGGAAATCCAAGATGTATTTCTTTCTAGATGAGAATGGTTTGAATACATATGCAAAAATATATATTCCATACCTCCATACCCGCAATAGCTAGAGAATTACAATAAGAAGATGGCCAAGGCAAAGCATTTGATCCTCGACGGAGTTAAAGATAATATAGTCTCACACTTAGCAGCCAAGAATACGACCAAAGAAATGTGGGATGCAGTCGCTGCGCTTTTCAAAAATACTTCCAAGAATTGAAAGATGTTCTTGATAGAGAAGTTGAGGACCACCAAGATGTATAAAGTTGAAGTATTCACTCCTTATCTCACTCAAATTTAGAATTCCTGAGATGAGCTTGTAGCAGTTGGAGAGACACCTCTTGAGAGTGAGTTAGTGCGTAAAGTGGTTTAACCAAGGAGTGGTAAAAATTCATCCAAGGTATTACTAAATGAGATCAACTACCTGGATGGTATTTATTGTGGGTTAATTTCACATAGGAAGAGATGAGGCATGCTCTAGTCGAGAGTAATATCAATGGTAGTAGTATTAAATAACCAAGGAATGTGAAGGACGAGAAGAATGTAGCCCTTGCATTGAAGGGGGAGGAAATGAAAGTTTCTAGTCCAAGACAAAGCTCAAAGGGTGAAGAAAAGAAGAAGAAATATTTTTCAAACATCAAGTGCTTCAGATGTGGTGAGTTTAGTCAATGTAGTACCCAATGTACCAAGAGGAAGAAAGACAAGAAGGATAAGTAAGAGCAAGCAATAACTTTGGAAAAGATTGATAATTTTTTTAACGAGTTGGAGGACAAATTCACTTTTTATGCAGCTATACCTCCAAGAGACAGGTGGGGAGATCTAGAGATCTAGTTTCCATAGTTGCATAGGTTCGGGCAAGATCCATGAGAGAGAAACAAAAATTGTAGAATACTCTTCATATGGATCATTATCCTTGCTACAGGGGCCCATAATATTCAGTAGCAGATGAATCAATGTTCAACGTGGCGTAGTTAGATCTTGATGGACAAATGCAAAACTAGTTGCAATCGGGTGTTGAGGGGTGCAGAGAAGTTGCAACATAGACAAATACTCAGTGGATAGTGTAGTTACTAGTTGCAGTCAAAGACTCAGGAGACAATTTCAAAAACCAGTTCAGGGACACAGTTGATTCAAATTTTGGTTCTCAGTTGCAGTAGTTGTAGAAACAACAACAACATGAGATTAGTGGCAGCACATAGCAGTGTTGGAAGCAGTGTAGGTGTCACAATGCACTATCATCAATAACGTAGATGCATTATGGTTCAGCCACAAAGTTGGAAGATGAATAGAAGTATGAGCATTGGCTTGATGGGCAGTGGCATATTGTTATAGGTGTCAAACATCAATAGAGCCAGGGAAGATGTTATGGGAGAAAACACCTTCCTTGCAAAGAGGGAGTTTTAGTTTTTATAGCATCAGACAGGTGTTCTAGTCTCGAATTTGGTCAGAGAGGCTAAGAAACACGAGAACTCCAAAAAACCATAAAAAGTTTCGAGATAAAAAAACCTGGAGACAAATAAATTAAATCAATTGATCGATAATTAAAAAATTCCCAAGTATAACTTAAGGAAATCAATTAATTAAAGAGAATTAATTGAGAAAAGTGAGAATGCTCTAGAAACTCACATGGATGGAGTTTAAGATGATCTTAGTCATTGATGAAGATATAATCATGGTCGTTGCCTCACCAACGAGAGATTCTAAGAGTAGGACGATGGGTTGGAGATAGACACAACGAGTGAGTGGGTGATCTAGACATATCAAATTTCCCAAAGTGTAGAGATTCATCCGGGAAGAGAATTCAAGCCAAATATCAGTAGCATAGGTAGAGGAGAAGCAACAAAGATTCTAAAGGATATTTTTTTTGGAAATGTTGTCATTGATGGAAAAGAGAGAAGCAAAATAGAAGAGTAGCAGGGGCAGCAAAAAGAGAGACAAAGAGAGCAGCATAGAAGCAAAGGAGATGGAAAAGGAGACAACATAGAAGTATAGAGATAGCAAAAAGGAAAAAAGAGGTCAAAGAACCAGAAGTCAGTTGGAAATGTTGACAAGGATAACAGTAGATGAAGAAAAGCAAAAGGAGGATGCAGAGGGTCGAGCAGCTGCAAAGCAAGGCCATTTGAAGAAGCAGGGCAGCAAAAAGAAGCAGCCCAGGCTACAGAATACAGAGAAACAGAGAAACGGTAGCAGCGATCTGTCACATTTGTCCTGCACTGACATACACTACCTGTGCACTGTCATGCACAGTAATCGAATACAGAGAAACAGAACCTTGAGAAATGGAACTCTGGTTTGGAGCTGAACTATGGTTTAAACGAACTCAAACAAGATTATATATTTGCATTTGTTTTTTATTAAATCCCAGGGTTATATATTTGGATGAATATTCGTGTGTGGTGGCGTTAAATAGTGTGAAGGCTTCAATAAGATTACAGGCAAAAACGCCCAAAATATACCAAAAATAAGGATGAAATCATGTTGAAACAGGGGTGAACATATAAAAAGTGCGAAGTCAAAGGCAGAGGCAGAACCAAGAGCGAGACGGAACCATGAAGAAAGGTAACAGAACCAAAAGTCAGTGGAACAGTGATGAAATATACAAAGGTTAACAAAGAACAAATTTTAACAAATAACAAAGGCGGAATTCAACTGAAATATACAAAAGAAAAGAAAGTGGAACCTTGACCAAGCATTAAGAGGAACCGTGAAGGTGAACAATAAAACCGGCATTCAAAAACCAGTGGGTTCACACGATTAAAGGGGCGGTAAGTGGATTTGTGAAAAATAACACGATATAAGTCCCTGTTTGACGCGTGTCCTAAGGTGGTTTTCCAAAACCATTTTCATCGCGTGACTTTGGAGAATTAATCTTCGTGCAGTTGATTTGCGCGATATTACACAACCACCGTTGGATTGTCAGCAGGAGCGCGATATGTTAAAAACCGTCGGATGAGAAGGGTAGGTTAACACTGGGACCCAATTTCATCGCGTGGGTTTAAGAAGTACATCTCGTGCAAGTGTGTAACGCGAGGACCGTCGGATTTGGTTTTGGGGCGCGATAAAAGTTGGGTCGTCGGATCCCTTCGACAGTTATTGCAAAGCTATGTGGTGTGGGACCCAAACGGATCGTAATAGTGTTGGGTTCTTAAGGTAAGGTCCAAGGTTTATATATGTGTGTCATAACACTCAATTCGGGGAGTATACAAATGTTGGTTTTAAATATATATAAGGTCGGTCGATATGTGTTGAAAGGTATGATATGTCAGGGCTTATAAAAGCAAGAGTCGAATACTAAATCAAACATTGATATATATTGGTTGTCGAACCTTGCATGGGGCGAAATTGCATGCTGGGCATTATTATAGTTATATGAAAGAGGTAACTTTGGGCACATAATGTATTGGGCGCTTATAAAACTAACATCAGGTTGGAGCATAATATGTGTTACCATACATTGTGGCTGAATATATATGACGGTATATACATTATGTTGATGTGAGTTGAATGAATTGTGGGCCCAATATACATGTGGATTGGTAAGCATGTATGATGTGTGGGAAGTATGGGCATATACATTAATATATGTCTAGGAAAAAATTTATTTTGGAATCTGAATGCATTTTGTATACACGTTAAGGAAATGTGGGCATGAACAAATATTACATTGCCATGGTTTGGATACATGGTAAAGTGATGACACACACACACATATATGTGTGTGTGTGTGTGTTGGGCGAAGATGTATAGTTGGTTTAATATGTGCAACACACACACACACACACACACACACACACACACACACACACATATGTGTGTGTGTGTGTGTGTGTGTTGAGCAAAGATGTATAGTTGGTTTAATATGTGCAACACAATTTGGTGTGTTAAAACTTGGTGAATGTTTGAATCGCGGTGAATAGACTGTGGGGCCCGATATATATGCATAAGGCTGAGATAATCGGTTATTTTTATTTATAGCCATAGCGTTGAGATAGAAGTAAAGCCTCCACCTTTACTTATTTAAATTGCCAACTCAGAAATTAAACATTGGAGGTTGCCAGATTGTGGATTTATACTGGAGGCAATATTTGGGATGCATTTTTATATGCATAGTGAACTGGAGAGTATGCAGAAACTGAAAAAGACACAGGGAATTTAACAGGCATGGAAAACAGAGGTATACAGAATAGTTATATGACAATAGCAGAAAAGACAAAAATTAGCAAGGAAAGGGCCAGAAAGTACCTGAGTGAAATTGTTTTATTGTAATTGAAAATGTAAATGTTTTAATTGGTTTTATATTGTTTGTGATGCATTTGCAAGTCTCCGGAGGAAAACAAAAATCCCACTATAATATTGAAATTAGTATATATTGCTATATTTTTCTAAATGAGCTGAAAAAAAAAAAAAAAAAAAAGAGAAGGCAGAAGGCAAAGAGTCAGGGCTATTCACTTCGAATTCCCTGTGAGTCATGTGATGAAATCTATAAATGATATCATATTTATGTGCATAGTGAGGTTAGAGAATGCAGAATTGAGGCTGAGAAAATAAGAAGAAGGTAAAGATGCTGTGAAAAATCAGAGATAATATAAGACGGATATGAAGACTGGAGGATAGCAGTAAAGAAGGTACAGAACAGAGCTGATATCCAAGTTAAATCAGCAAGTGCTTTATTTTGATAGAGTGAGGAAGTTGGAGCTTCCCTATCAAGTTGTAGTTTGATAGATGTCAGTTGTAGCTGACTGAGGTTGGAGCCTCCTGTAGGTTGGTGCCTGCAGAAAATTGATGGGAGTTGGAGCTTCCTTGCAAGTTGTAGCTTGCAGAATTGAGGTTGGAGCCTCATGTAGGTTGGTGCCTACGGAAAATCAGTGGTGAGAGGGAGTTGGAGCTTGCCTTTGCATCACAACAATTATAAGATGTG
Organism: Pinus albicaulis; assembly: GCA_034641835.2. Classification (NCBI taxonomy): domain Eukaryota; kingdom Viridiplantae; phylum Streptophyta; class Pinopsida; order Pinales; family Pinaceae; genus Pinus; species Pinus albicaulis. Next base: position 1,276,055,911 of record CM076579.1, read on the forward strand.
GTTTTCTCCCTTTTTGGGTTTCCACTTATATCTGTTGTCTCTGTGTGTGATGTTTATGTGTTGATATAGTTTATTCAATCTACTTAATGCTTGCTACTCTCATAATAATTTTATTATCACATTATCTTAATACTTGCTGCTCACATATTAATATTGTTCACATATAAAGTTGATCATGAAATTAAGTTGTAAATAAGCTTAATGAAAAGTTTTAAAAGTTCATGAATGTGTTAAACTGATTCACCCCCCCCCTCCCAGTTTAACTTAGGGTTCAACAATTGGTATCAGAGCAGGTTCCTTTTGTATCAGTTTAACAACTGAAAGGAGATCCTAGGTTCCCAGGATGGTTGTTCAAGAAGGATTCTCAACCAATAAAGCCCCTTTTTTCACTGGTGCAAATTATGCCTTCTGGAAAATCAGAATGAGAACATACATAATGTCTCTAGGAATAGAAGTTTGGGCTGTTGTGGAATTTGGATATGCCCCTAAGGCAACTGACTCAGAGAAAGAAGCCAAACAATATTTTGTATCTAATGCAAAGGCCATGAACGCAATCTTAAATGGACCATGTGAGGAAGAATTTATCAAATTAATGCACAGCAAGACTGCCAAAGAAATGTGGGATACTCTACAAAACATCCATGAGGGAAACAAAAAGGTAAAGACATCCAAACTTCAAGTATATAGAGCTCAGTTTGAAAATTTAAAAATGAATGATGATGAAGACAATGCCAGCTTCTTCTTAAGGGTTGCATAAATTGTTAATAATATGAAAGATTTAGGAGAAACCATACAAGAATGTGTAATTGTCCAGAATATTCTAAGATCTTTACCATCTAGCTTTAACCCCAAGGTTTCTGCCATAGAAGAAATAGCTGATTGGGAAAATTTGACCATGAACCAATTACTTGGAAGCCTAACAGCCTATGAGATGAGACTACCACAAAGGAAGTCAAATGTAAGGGAGGCAACCTTTAAGACAGAGAAGAAGAAAGAAGAAAAGGAAGAGATATGCTCTTGCTTTGATGAAGAAGAGGCCAAATTTTTCAGGAAATTGGATAGAGGCTCAGGAAAATATAAAGGTAAAATTCCATTTAAATGCTTTAACTGTGGAAGAGTTGGAAACTATGCTGCTAAATGTCCTCATAAGAAGACAAAGAATTAGAGTCAAGAATCAGAGAAAACCATTTCAAAGAAAGGGAAGAGATTCAATAAAAAGTCTTTCTATGCTCAACTTTCTATGCTCAACAAGATAACAGTGCATATGAAGACTCAGATGGACCCTCGAGTGAATAAGGAACATCTGAATTTATATTGATGGCTATAGAAGAGTTTGAGGGACTCCTTATAGAAGATGAGGAAGAAGGTGAAGTTGATCTTGAGGGGGAGCTAAGAAGTGCCCTGGAGGAAATTGACAGACTCAAACTGAAGTGCAGAGAATTGAAAGACATTCTCCTCAAATATGTAAGAGAAGAAAAAAAGTCAGAAGTCCTCATTCAGTTGAAAGTAGAGCTTGAAGAAGCCAATAAGGTAGAAGACATCCTACTTAAGCAAATTAAGGATAAAATTCAGGAACAAGAGGAATTGGAAGAAGAAGTTGTGTGCTTGAGGAAGAAATTGGAAAACGCCCAAACGAAAGTGTCAATAAACACTCCTCAAATGACAAGCTCTAATAAGTTGAATGAAATTCTGGATGCTCAAAGATCTCCTCTGATAAAAATTGGGATAGGCTATGAAGGAGAATCAAGAAAAGGCAAAGAAAAGGAAAACAAAAATATCATTTTTTTAAAAGCAGATAAGGATGATAAAGCAGCTCAGATGATTCCTACAAAAGAAGAAACCTGCAATGAAGTAGATAGAAACCAAAAGGAACCTCTAATGACAAAGAATGAAATAAATAAACAGTCAACAGAAAAAGGCTCATATACTCCTGAGTATGTCAAATTTGGAAGCCATCAAAGGAGATTCTTCCCTCCTATGAAAGATGCCACCTGTTATGCCTGCCACAAGCTGGGACATATTGCTGCATACTGTCATACAAGGTGAATTAATTCAAACCAGCAAAGGATGCAAACAGTGAAAAGATTATCTCAAGAAAACTAATGGAGAAGACAACCTTTCATCAGGTATGCAAATTGTTTTTATGGATACTGTTTTTACTGTAAGGAATTTGGCCATAAAATCATAGAATGCAAAAAATATGGTCAAAGACTGATGTTCAAAACCTCAAGGAGGTTTATGAATCATGGAGAGTCTACTCGTACTCATAATTCTACTAAAGATATGATCAAATACCATCTATGCAATAAAAGTTGACATATGTCTTCAAAATGTCCTCTCAGAGAATGTGGTCCATCATCTCAGAAAAGGTACCAAACAAAAGGATGCTTGCAGTGGAAAAAGAAGGTAAATAAATGTGACCTGGCTCTAATAGCTCAAGATCTGAAAATCCAATGGTATTTAGACAGTGGATGCTCAAAGCATATGACTGGAGATAGAAGCAAGTTTATAACCTTTTATGATAAGAAATCTGGAAATGTTACTTTTGGCAATGATAAATCAAGGAAAATCAAAGGAAAAGGCTCAGTCAGTCTAGATAATGGTAGAGGAAAGGCTCAAGATGTACTATTTGTGGATGGGCTGAAAGAAAATATGTTGAGTGTCATTCAAATGTGTGATAAAGGCAGTGAAGTTTTGTTTAGAGCTCAAGACTATGAAGTAAGATCAAGCACCATAGGAAATACCTTGATCAAAGGTGTTCGAACAGAAATTAATGTCTATGTAGTGAAGGAAAAGAATGAAGCATGCCATCTTAGCAAACTTGAGGAGTCATGGTTATGGCATAGAAGATTAGGACACCTTAACTTTGACCATATCATCAGTCTAAACAAGAAGAAAGCAGTCAGAGATATGACAGCAATAAAGAAGCCTTAAAATACCATATGTAAATCTTGCCAATTGGGAAAATAGACCCGCACATCCTTTAAGACCAAAGAAGAGCTATTAACAAGTAGGCCACTTCAACTTGTCCATATGGACTTGTGTGAACCTTCAAGAACTAAAACACCAAGTGGAGAATCCTATTTCATGTTGATAATAGATGATTTTTCCAAAATGACATGGGTTACATTTCTCAAATATAAATCATAAGCACTTGAGAAATTCAAGATATTCAAGGCTTTGGCAGAAAATCGAACAGGATGCAAGCTAAAGTGCATCAAATCAGACAAAGGAGGTGAATTCACAGACTATGATTTTGCAGACCTATGCAATGAGCATGGGATAAAAAAAAAGTTTACAATTGTAGGTAAACCTCAACAGAATGGAGTGGCAGAGAGACAAAACAGGTCTGTAAAACAGATTGTCAGAGTTATGATGCAAGAAAATAACATTCCCCAAACCTTTTGGGCAGAAGCAGTACACACAACTGTGCATATTCTAAATAAAGCTCATTTAAGACCGAACAATGACAATACTCCTTATGAACTATGGCATGGTAAACCAGCATCAATCAAGCACTTTAGAGTCTTTGGAAGCAAGTGCTTCATAAAAAATAATGATAAAAATCTGGGAAAATTTGATGCAAGAGAAAATGAAGGAACATTTTTAGGATATGCATCCAAGATTAAAGGTTACAGGTGCTACAACAAAACACTTCGAAAAATTGTGGAAAGCATTGATGTAAGATTTGATGAAGAACTACCAAACAAGACAAGAAGTACAGATTGCAGCAATCCTCCAGAAGATCATGAAGAAGAGAACCAAGATGATGATGAAATAAGCAAGACAATAGAAGATACTGAACTGAACTCAAAAGGCCCCTCAAGATACACTCAAAAGAACTATCCAGAAGATCAAATCATTAGGGACAAGAGTGTATGAGTCCAAACAAGAAGACATCTAACTGAACAGACAGAAGAGGTATACCTAGCTAAGTTATCACAAGTAGAGCCAAAGAAGTTTGAAGAAGCCAACAAGGACAAGTATTGGGTGAATGCTATGAATGAAGAATTGGACCAAATTGAGAAGAACAATACCTGGGAATTACTTCCAATACCCATTGAGAAAAATGTCATAGGCTCAAAATGGGTAGTCAAGAATAAGATGAATGAACAAGGACATGGAAATCAAGAATAAAGCTAGACTTGTATGCAAGGGATATTCACAAATTGAAGGTCTTGATTATGATGAAGCATTTGCCCCTATAGCCAGAATGGAAGCTATCAAAATGTTTTTTGCCTTTGCATGCTACCATAACTTCAAGGTATATCAAATGGATGTGAAATCTGCCTTCCTGAATGGAGATCTAGAAGAAGAAGTCTACATGGAACAACCTGAAGGATTCTCATTAACAGATAAAGAAGACTATGTGTGCAGATTAAAGAAAGCCCTATATGGGCTGAAACAAGCTCCTCATGCATGGTATTCAAGACTGGACATGTACTTGCAAAAACAAGGCTTTAAGAGAGGAGGAGTAGATTGCAATTTATACATAAAGGCCAATGAAAATGAACTCCTGATTGTAGTAGTGTATGTAGATGACATCATGTTTGGAAGCAGCAAAGATGAGTTAGCAAAATGATTCGCAGAAGAGATGAAATCAGAGTTTGAGATGTCTATGATTGGAGAGCTCACTTTCTACTTAGGACTTCAAATTCAGCAAAAGAACATGAGAACATTCATCTCACAAGAAAAATACTTAAGAGAAATGTTGAAAAGGTTCAAAATGGAAGACTACAAACCTGTGTCAACTCTCATGATCATTGGATGCAAGCTATGTGCTGATGATGGATCTACTGATATAGATCAAAGACATTACAGATCCATGATAGGAAGTCTGCTATACCTAACAGCTTCTAGACCAGACATTATGTTGGTAGTAGGACTTGTGGCAAGATATCAAGCAGCACCAAAACAAAATCACTTTCTAGCAGTCAAAAGAATATTCAGATATCTACAAGGAACTGCACAGTATGGGCTATGGTATCCAAAAGGCAAGAGCTTCACTTTGATAGCATATACAGATGCAGATTGGGCCAGCTGTGTGGATGACAGGAAAAGCACAAGTGGAGGTGCATTCTATTTGGGAAAAATTCTGGTGGCATGGCTAAGCAAGAAACAAACATCTATCTCTCTATCTACAGCAGAAGCAGAATACATAGCAGTAGCAACATGTTGCACACAAGTCATGTGGATGAAACAAACCCTCTAGGACATGAAGGTAAGCATTGATGAACCTATCTCTATCAAATGTGATAATACAAGTGCAATAAGTATATCAAAAAATCCAGTACTTCATTCAAAAACTAAACACATCCCAATCAAGTACCATTTCCTCAGAGAACAAGTAGCACAGAAGGTAGTGAAGTTGGAATATGTGCCAACAAAAGAACAAACAACAGATATATTCACAAAACCTCTTGCTAGAGAACCATTCGAATATCTGAGAGAAAAACTAGGGGTAGTGTTTGCAGATGCTACTCTCTGACATGAAGAGAACGAATCATTCCAGGGGGAGAACAGAAAAGAAAACATCATTCAAAGGGGAGATCAGTCAACAAAGAGAGTCACAAAAGAGCCAGAGCAAGTAAGCAGGGCATGAAACAGGTCCTCAGGATCAGAGTAAAATGGACAAGATTTAAAAACTTCACTGGGTAATGTGCAACTCTTTTCCATTAATGTCAAAGGGGGAGGAAAAGCAAGCAAAAAAACAGGCAGAGGAAGACTTGGAGGAAGCATTGGATTATTGGTGGATGTGTTGCCATCAATGCCAAAGGGGGAGACTGTCGGAAATGTTGTCATTGATGGCAAAGAGAGAAGCAAAATAGCAGAGTAGCAGGGGTAGAAAAAAGAGAGACAAAGAGAGCAGCATAGAAGCAAAGGAGATGGCAAAGGAGACAGCATAGAAGCAGAGAGATAGCAAAAAGGAAAAAAGAGGTCAAAGAACCAGAAGTCAGTTGGAAAAGTTGACAAGGAGAACAGTAGATGAAGAAAAGCAAAAGGAGGATGCAGAGGGTCGAGCAGCTGCAAAGCAGGGCCATTTGAAGAAGCAGGGCAGCAAAAAGAAGCAGCCCAGGTTGTAGAATACAGAGAAATAGAGCGTACAGAGAAACAGAGAAACGGTAGCAGAGATCTGTCACATTTGTCCTGCACTGTCATGCACAGTAATCGAATACAGAGAAATGGAACCCTGAGAAATGGAACTCTGGTTTGGAGCTGAACTATGGTTTAAATGAACTCAAACAAGATTATATATTGGCGTTTGTTTTTTATTAAAGCCCAGGGTTATATATTTGGATGAATATTCGTGTGTGGTGGCGTTAAATAGTGTGAAGGCTTCAATAAGATTACAGGCAAAAATGCCCAAAATATACCAAAAATAAGGATGAAATCGTGTTGAAACAGGGGTGAACATATAAAAAGTGTGAAGTCAAAGGCGGAGGCGGAACCAAGAGCGAGATGGAACCATGAAGAAAGGTAACGGAACCAGAAGTCAGTGGAACAGTGATGAAACATACAAAGTTTAACAAAGAACAAAGGTTAACAATAACAAAGGCGGAATTCAATTGAAATATACGAAAGAAAAGAAAGTGGAACCTTGACCAAGCATTAAGAGGAACCGTGAAGGTGAATAGTAAAACCGGCGTTCAAAAACCAGTGGGTTCGCGCGATCGAAGGGGCGGTAAGTGGATTTGTGAAAAATAACGCAATATAAGTCCCTGTTTGACGCGTGTCCTAAGGTGGTTTTCCAAAACCATTTTCATCGCGCGACTTTGGAGAATTAATCTTTGTGCAGTTGATCTGCGCGATATTACGTGACCACCGTTGGATTGTTAGCAGGAGCGCGATATGTTAATAACCATCGGATGAGAAGGGTACGTTAACACTGGGACCCAATTTCATCGCATGGGTTTAAGAAGTACATCTCATGCAAGTGTGTAACACGAGGACCGTCGGATTTGGTTTTGGGGTGCGATAAAAGTTGGGCCGTCGGATCCCTTTGACAGTTATTGCAAAGCTATGTGGTGTGGGACCCAAACGGATTGTAATAGTGCTGGGTTCTTAAGGTAAGGTCCAAGTTTTATATATGTGTTTCATAACACTCGATTCGGGGAGTATACAAATGTTGGTTTTAAATATATATAAGGTCGATCGATATGTGTTGAAAGGTATGATATATCAGGGCTTATAAAAGCAAGAGCCGACTATTAAATCAAACGTTGATATATATTGGTTGTCGAACCTTGCATGGGGCGAAATTGCATGTTGGGAATTATTATAGTTATATGAAAGAGGTAACTTTGGGCACATAATGTATTGGGCGCTTATAAAACTAACATTGGGTTGGAGCATAATATGTGTTGACATACATTGTGATTGAATATATATGACGGTATATACATTATGTTGATGTGAGTCGAATGAATTGTGGGCCCAATATACATGCGAATTGGTAAGCACGTATGATGTGTGGGAAGTATGGGCATATACATTAATATATGTCTTGGAAAAGATAAATTTTGGAATTTGAATGCAGTTTGTATACACGTTAAGGAAATGTGGGCACAAACAAATATTACATTGCCGTGGTTTGGATACATGGTAAAGTGATGATGATGATATATGTGTGTGTATGTGTGTGTGTGTGTGTGTGTGTGTGTGCGTGTGTTGGGCGAAGATGTATAGTTGGTTTAATATGTGCAACACAATTTGGTGTGTTAAAACTTGGTGAATGTTTGAATCACGGTGAATAGATTGTGGGACCCGATATATATGCATATGGCTGAGATAATCAGTTGTTTTGCTTTATAGCCATAGCGTTGAGATAGAAGTAAAGCCTCCACCTTTACTTATTTAAATTGCCAACTCAGAAATTAAACATTGGAGGTTGCTAGATTGTGGATTTATACTGGAGGCAATATTTGGGATGCATTTTTATATGCACAGTGAACTGGAGAGTATGCAGAAACTGAAAAAGACACAGGGCATTTAACAGGCATGGAAAACAGAGGTATACAGAACAGTTATATGACAGCAGCAGAAAAGACAAAAATCAGCAAGCCAAGGGCTAGAAAGTAGCTGAGTGAAATTGTTTTATTGTAACTGAAAATGTAAATGTTTTAATTGGTTTTATATTGTTTGTGATGCATTGGCAAGTCTCCGGAGGAAAACAAAAATCCCACTATAATATTGAAATTAGTATATATTGCTATATTTTTCTGAATGAGCTGAAAAAAAAAAGAAAAAAAAAAGAGAAGGCAGAAGGCAAAGAGTTAGGGCTATTCACTTCGAATTCCCTGTGAGTCATGTGATGAACTCTATAAATGATATCATATTGATGTGCATAGTGAGGTTAGAGAATGCAGAATTGAGGCTGAGAAAATAAGAAGAAGGTAGAGATGTTGTGAAAAATCAAAGATGATATAAGATAGATATGAAGACTGGAGGACAACAGTAAAGAAGGTACAGAACAGAGTTGATATCCATGGTAAATCAGCAAGTGTTTTATTTTGATAGAGTGAGGAAGTTGGAGCTTCCCTATGAAGTTTTAGCTTGATAGATGTCAATTGTAGCTGACTGAGGTTAGAGCCTCTTGTAGGTTGGTTCCTGCAGAAAATTGATGGGAGTTGGAGCTTCCTTGCAAGTTGTAGCTTGCAGAATTGAGGTTGGAGCCTCCTGTAGGTTGGTGCCTACAGAAAATCAGTGGTGAGAGGGAGTTGGAGCTTGCCTTTGCATCACAAAAATAATAATATGTGGTTTTCTCCCTTTATCGGTTTCCACTTATATCTGTTGTCTCTATGTGTGATGCTTATGTGTTGATATGGTTTATTCAATCTGCTTAATACTTGTTGCTCTCACAATAAGTCTATTGTCACATTATCTTAATACTTGCTACTCACATATTAAGATTGTTCACATATAAAAGTTGATCATGAAATTAAGTTGTAAATAAGCTTAATAAAAAGTTTTAAAAATTCTTGACTGTGTTAGACTGATTCACCCCCCCTCTTAGTTTAACTAAGGGTTCAACAATTTTCAGTGTCGAAAGAGTCAACTAGAGGAGGTCAAGTTATTTCATAGGAGATTGTGCAAGGGCCTGCGCAAAGCCTCAAAGAGGTAGTTTGATTTAACTGAAGAGGAAGTCGATTAAGGTGCCAGAGGTTGGGATAATTTTCCATAGGAACAAAGAATCACTTCCAGAGGTAGTAGCAGGCAAGACACCTGATTCAGAGGCAGATCCAGGGAGTGTATGTGAGGGACTACGCAACATCTACATAGGGGTCTTGGAGAGCCAATTTTTATGGCCAGTTTGTTGTTGTAACAACCCCTAGTTGATTTTCTATGTAAACAAAATAATACCAAGTTCACGTGACACGTATTCCAAAATGAATGTTGGGAAAAAACATAAAGATGGGTATCACTTGTGATTAATTTATAGATATTGAAATTGACAAAGGAAAATTGGCATTAATTAGCATTTTATTTATGAAATAAAGGAAAATAGGAGAAAAGGAAGGTGAAGAGACAGAAAATTGCATGAGGGGGAAAATAAAGGAAAATGAATAAAATAAAGGCCTCGGTGATAAAAATGATTATGAGGATCAGTTCATGGCTTTTTGATAGTTTTGGGTTGAGCTCTCTTTCATTCTCTCATTATCTCACACTCTTGCACACTTAGAGAAACATTGGAGCAATATTAGAGCATGCTCAGAGAACTTTAACATTCACTTGGATTGGAGAAAGAAGGCAAAGGAAAGCAGGAGAGAACAAGGGAAAAGTTGGATCAGCAGCTACAACTAGATTACTTTACAGGTAACATGTTGCATGTGTGATTCCCTTTCTGATTTATGAATGCATGGCATAGGCATGTGATTTTATGGTTATGTGTTTTCATTATCATGGAGATTTGCCTAGATCAATAGTGGTTTTAGCCTTGCCTTTCCATTTCTTGGATAACCATGGTGTTGTGGGTCTTTCCACATGATTTTTTTCTAATTGGTGCTCATAATTCCTCATGGCCATGGGTTGGAACAAATGCTATGGAAGCCCTGGAACAACTTGGGTTGAGTTACTAATCTTGGAGCCTAGGTTGGGACAAACACTCTGGATCCCTTGGTGGGTTGAGTTACTAGTCCCTCGAGCCAGGTTGGAAAAACGCCCTGGAGCCCTGGATGGTTGTGGTTTGAGTTACTATTTCCTGGAGCTGTGAAAAACTTAGGTAGAGACCGATCTAGTCGATGTTAGTGATTTCCGACCGTGGAGGTGGAATCATTGTTGATGAAGGTTGAGGTGGTTTGGCCTCTATAAGCCCTGGTTTGGTTTTGTTTTGGTTTATTCCATGAGATCCCACATTCATGCTTGGAATATGGCGCGATGATGATTGGATGAAAGAAAGATTTGGTTTAGCCCAATATATGGTCGTGTGGCATGTGGAAGTCCCTGACCTGGTTGGTATTTTCATATGTTAATATGAGATATTCCTTATTGTGATCTATGAGAATTTGTAGTAATTATATTGATGATATTGTGGATGAGTTTCCATGATATTTATGTTGGTTATTTTTTGGTTAGACATTAGTTATATGATGTATATTGTCTATGGTTCTTGACATTTTTTGAGGAATATATGAATGGTTGATTAATGCATGGACGAACAAGTGTTGTTGCATCTATGTGGAGATGGAATAGAGCCTTTTTGGTGATTCTCATATGAATCTCATACCATTATGATTAGATATGAATTCATGACCTATAGCTTACATGTTTGCCGCGTGTTTGACGAAATGTCTAGTGTGTTCAAGGTAGTCTAGGTCAATTTCTACCTCCAAGTTTGAATGTTTAGCTTTTTTGACATGTTTATTATGACTCTGGAAAGTCTCAAGTAGTTCTGGGTAGTGGTTTGGAGGCTAACCTGGAATTATGGCTCAGCTATCAGGACCACACCCTCTGAACTGAGCAAGTTGGGTCACAAATGCACTCAGGCAGTTTTGTGCATGTGGTTGGAGGCCTTCAACCGCACCCAGGCCTTGTCATGCATGCATTTGGGGGTCTATTTCAACACAATGGAGCCTCATCTTAGGGTTTGGTCACTTGGGGTGGTTCTTTGGCTTCTGAGTGTCCTATAGTCCTTAAGCATGTTGTGAATTGTCAATTTGTGGTTAGCTTGTAGGCCCCATTTCCTTAACTGAAGCTTGGAGTTAAGGTCATGTCATAATAACTCTTTGTCTCATGTTTACCTTGGAAGGAAATTAAGATTGGGTAAATCTGGGAGGGGGTGGTTACAATTGTTGGATTTCTAGTGGAGAAGGGGAAATTCTCTCGATAAATTTTCTAGTGATTTCTTAGGAGAGGATTGCTAGTTTGGCATCAAATTTATTGTACTCAGATTTTGTTGCTGAATAATAATAATAAAACCCTCATATACTTCACCGGTTTTCCCACATGCGCTTTTTCAGGGGACATTTATCCAAAAATAACGATGTCAATTTATTGTGTGTGTTTTCTCTATTTTCTCATTTTCCAGTTTATTTTTTTGAAACATTTTTATTGTGAAGAAATTGTAGGGTGATTTATTTGTTATTTTGTCATAACAAAATAAACTACATAATTAATCAGTTAAAAGATTAAATTCCATTTGTTGCATTTCAAGGAAATTTCACATTCATTTCCTACCTGAAGACTCAAATCTTCAACCTCTTGAATCGTTGACTACCTGGAAATGATGACCTACTTTAAAAGAAACCCTCCAAGCATGAAAATGGAAAACTCCTAGCTAGGACAATTTCCATGAGTCTCAGAACCCTGTCTAAATTAAACCTGACAACCTATAACAACGAAGAGTGACAAGAGGCTGGAGTTAGCTGGCATATAAACAATTTGGATAATGCATTGGCATCAATTTATAGAGAATTCTTTACATGGCAACCGAGTGTGCAATGTACCATCAAAGAAAAGGTTGACGTTTAGAATAGTTTATGTTAATTTTTTAAAGATTTTTTAGATATTCTGAATATATGATATTTATGATATAAAAGTTTACTATTTATATTTAAGCATTCCATAAATAGTATTCTTTATACAGTTTAACCGATCACTAGGACCAATTTAGAGCCGCTCTTCGCTATTCTGTTTACCCGTCGTGAGATGGATACAAGTTGTAGAAATGGCTACATTTTTCCCCTGGGTTCTATTCCCCACGACTTGTCAAACTTGAGGAAGTCATTGCTAATTGTGATTTGTTATTTGACACTCTAAACAAGTTCCATTTGGCTCCCAAGACCAAATTCATGTAAGTATTTCATTTGGGTTGGAAGTATTGGCACTTAATATTTGAAACTATGTATGTATTTGTAAAGTTGATGGTCTGTTTGGACATGTAGTTATATATGGTGGTAACAATCACTAGTTGGGTTGTTTCGATCTTTATTTTGGAGAGTGCACTGTTTCATTAAAATATTAATAGTTTTGTGAGTTTCCTTTTTATGTGTTGAATGTCTTTCTTGGCATGTTTCTTCTTCGGTTTTGTCGACTGTTGACTCTTTGCCCTCAATATTGAATGCATTATATTGCTGGAGTGGAGTGGTTATGAAATCAATGGGTTTTTGTAGATGAAATAAATATGTTTTCAAGTTGTTCTGGGTGTCAGATTGAATTGATCAAGGGGGATTGTTTTGTTTTTGCAAATGTATGGTTACTTTTTAAAGGTTTATGGTCATTAGATTAGGTTTAGGTGGAGGCGATGTATGCACGGTGAAATGAAAAGCCTTATCAGTCTCAACCCATGTGGGATTATTTTTTTCTAGGTTTTGTGTTTTGACAACATATATTAGGCTTTGATTTCATAATGCTTTTAGAGGGCCTTGGTGAGTTGGTCGAATTTAATGTAGAGTTGAGATAGTTATATCAACAGTACCAAAGTGTTGTTTTTACCATTCCAGCATCTAGGTTGAATATGAATTCTAAATTTGGTCATAGTGAAGGATTGATTAATCATGATAAACAATAAAACACGCAACACAAATTTGCCTCTCCCAACTGCATGTTATCATTTTGGATGGTAGTATGAACATAAAACATAGAGAAAGCAAGAATGGAGAGAATCTATAGCTCGGTTATGGCCCTGTTTTTGGCAGAATAACTAGTAAAAGGTATCATTTTATGTCTATGAAATGTCAACTTTTAATCTCTGATGAATGAGAAAGTAAGATGGGGTTGAGGGGCTTGCTAGGTCTTTCTTCCATGAGATTAAGATGGTTTTTATGATTAGGAAAATGTGCAGTTATGTGTGGTTTGAATATATATATTTTTTCATTCTTACAAGTGATCAAGTTGATATTTATGCTTTAGAAACAATAGATGGTCTGGGGGGGAATTGTGAGTCTTTATTAATTCTGGATTTTGGGACAATATCGCCGTTTTGGTTTAAATTTTGTTTTCAAAATCTCCTAGTGAGTTAAATTTTGATTTATTGTGCTTTCAAACTCTCACAGTCAAGAAGCCTATTGTTTTGTCGCCTTTGGTATGGTTTCCCTAATGGGAGACCAGGGGCAGGAAGGAAATCACTGGGCATGTGATCTTATGAATTATCAATATTAATAGAAATTTTAGCTTATAAATTTTTTTAAAAATAAGGTGATATTTTAATAAAAAATCAATATTTGTTATGTCTCATGCTAGTATAAAACAACCACTAATGCATTTGAAGGCAGTTAAAGACATGGAGGAGGGTTGATTATACCTTGAATTGAAAAGAATGAAGCAACATTACCAAATTGCTCCGATTTACAAATCCAATACTCAATAATTTTGAAGATTGTTTTCTCCAGGGAAATAAAATTTCTCAAACACCGCACTCTTCCATCTATGTTTTATTTCTAGCCCACAAAGCATTTGTAGACATCTTTAATCACTTGTTTAATTGCCATTGATTATGATAATTCTTGCCTGTTAATACCCAATCTTTGGAAAAGTGGAATCGTGGATTTGAGCTTGCATTCCCTATCATTAAAATTCTCTGCATCAATTTTTGTGAGTTTGCATATATCCCCTCACAAAATGGATTGCCATAAATCACTGGCCCTTTCCATCATATTTTGTAACTTCTCACCGCGTTGAATTTTAAAGTTCTAGTAAATATCATGCAAAATGTAGTTTATTATTTGGAGAGGGACCATATTTTAACCATTTCATATTCAAATTGAGGTTTATTGGAGAGTTGTAGAGTTAGCATTTGTTGCTTCTTCCATCAATTTATTTAATTCACTGACATAATGGAGCTTTAAATATTTTAAAATATTGATATGTCCTGCTACCCTTTAGGGTCTCAATTATTGGAGGTAAGGAACTGGGTTTGCATCTTCTCTATATTGAGGTTAGTGCTCGTGGTGGCTAGTGAGCCCTCATATTGCACCAAGAGTGTTGCAACTCCCAGGGGTTGCCCTACTTTACTTTATCAACCCAGGGTTCGTACAAACTTGGAGGTGACAGTGCTATATACACAACAGATGCATTCTACTCATGTCATCCTCTTCCGCTCTACGAAAGGGTTCTACTTCTAGGGTTTCTCGGTGAAGTCTGTCACACTTCAATGAAACTAAAATAAATTGCAGAAAGGAAACTAAATTAAATTGCTGAAAAGAAATGATAGGAAAGGAAACTAATTTAACTTGCTGAAAAGAAATGGCATAAAATAAACTAATTTAAACCACACTTAACCTGGCCAATCATCTTAACACACCCTACTTATCTTATGCTCTATCTACCATGCTTCTATCCATGCAGCTAAGCTATCCATGACTTAATTCTAATTGAAAAAGTGTTGATTTGCAGCTTGGAGAAGAAAGGGCTGAATATGCTAATGGAAGGCTTAACACATGGGATAAGGTTGGAGGTGGAAAGATGGGTTTAGACTTCATTAAACCTTATGATATCTCAAATATTCTTTGGAGTGGGAGGCTTGAAATATGCAATGGCAGAGTTACAATTGGTGGATAGAAATGTGATATGCGAAATCACAATATCACAAATCGGGCAAAGTGACGGAAGTGTTGTTCGGGAGGCGGATGTGAAATGTGAAATACGATATGGGAAGGTGATGCGAAATGCGATTGCGATAAGGCTGAAATTTGCGAAATGTGAAATGTGATGGGTGATGTGGCAGTAGGACTGATGGCAGAGTGTGATGACAATATCACAATCGGCATCAAGAACGGTAAGTATTAATGGGAACCACATGAAAATGAAATTTGCAATTGCGGTAATTCTTAAAGGAAAAAGGGAAAATTTTGCGAAATGCGATGGGATAATGACTACGAAATGCGGCAGGATAAAGACTGCGAAATGCGCCACAATTCGCCATATCAAAAATCTGGAGGGGTAGCGAAAGTGCTATTCAGGAAAAGGTTGTGAAGTGAAAAATGCGCTATGAATGGAATTGCAGTAAGTCTTTTAAAGGAAAAAAAAAGTTGCGAAGTGCGAAGTACAATACGGGAAGGTGAAGTGATGTGATTGCGATAAGGCTGAAATTTGTGAAGTGCGAAATGTGATGGGTGACGTGGTAGAGTGCTATAATAATATTGCAATCAGGGTTCAGAGGCAGAAGTATTAACAGAAACTAATAGAAAATATGATTTGCAATGAGTGAAGTACGATAGCAAGAAATTCGAGGAGCAAAGGTGGAGGTCCAACTTTGATGGTTTTTCAAGAATTTTGTGAATAAAAAGGGTGACAACTACAATAAAAGAAGAAGGATGGAATAGAGCGTAATATAGGTGTTTGGAAGCATGAAAATAGAGATTGAAAATGAAGCGGGAAGGCGAGGGTGAACTTCTCTGAAACTTTAATACTGATTCCTGCAAACAAACCTGCGGATTCATGCACAGAAAAACAGAAAAAAAGCATGATAACACATTGGAAGAAAGACTGAAACTTTTATTGCACTCTACTCTAATCTGAGAAGCAGTGAATCATAAACATAAATCGTTTTTGGTTTGCGGGAAGGTCTACCCTCCTTGAGCTCTGTTGACAGAGATGAGAGGGGAAGGTTGCCTCATAGTTTTATGGAGTTCATCAACTATTCTACAACACATATAAGAAGATTAAATCTACAACAGAAAACTATAACATCAATGAAAATATCAGAAATAAAACTAGCTAAATGACAAAAAGAAAATAATGAAAACAACAGAGAAGTTGAGGCACAAGGATTGGGCCCTAACCCATGAGCCTCACTCCCTAAAATTAGATCAGTAAAACAACATCTAACTACTCATTTCATTACAAAAATACAGTCTTATTACATCCCGAAGGTATTAAACAAAAAAAGCCTAATAGAATGGAAAATAAAGGCATGGGATGGAATGGAAATGGAATTGACTGGCATCGAATGGATCAGAAAATCGACCGGAATCCCTCGGAATCGACCCTAATTAGCTCTTGATCAGCTTTATTTATCCTCAAGGGATGCTACCAACAAATACTTAGAAAATAGTGATGATTGAGTCCACTTTGACTCCAAGTAAACCATAGATTGAGTGCACTTCGTCTTCAGTTTGCTTGGCTACCTTTGATAGTTAAGGAGGGTGGATAACCCCCTTGATTCTCTCCAAGATTTCTCAATAATTTCCTGATATTGTGCTCATTTATTCTCCAATATTGATCTTCCAATGTCAGGGAGCAAGTCCCTAAATTATCTCCTTCTCCAAATCTGCATAATCTGCCCAATATTCTCACAATATTCTCACAATATTCACCAAAAATAACCAATATTAGGCACAAATATGCAATTACCTTTAAACCTTCCTAAGAACATATTAAAGCATAAGAAAACATTATTAAGTGCATAAGGAGAGATTTAATATATATTTTTATGTGCATAAGAAATGTAGATAGGCCTAAGAAAGGTTAGATGGGCCTAAGAAAGGTTAGATGGGCCTTAATTTATGTCTAATTTAGAGGCCCATCATCACCCCCCTACTGAAACTGTTGCTCATCCTTTGAGCAACCTATTCATCCTCCCTGCCTTATGGTTCTTCCTACATTATGTTTATTGGCCCATGCACTGCTCCTCCTGCTAATCTTATTGCTATTTTTATTGCATTTCTTCTCGTAGGTGCTTCATGGAGGTCCTTAGATGCCTTAAGCGAATCTGTTTTGCATGCCAAGAGGTGGTGGGTCCACCTTTTATTTTTTATTTATTTATTTTTATTTTGTAATTACATGTAGAATAAACTCATAGTTCTTTTTTTTGTGAACTGAGTTCGCCCTTGGTTACCCCTTTGGAACTCCTTGTCTTCCATTACATGAACTGCTTACTACCCACTTTCTCAAGTCCTTTTTACTTTTGTCTTGTTCCTCTTCTTGGTGGAAAAAGTGAGGCTAGTCGCTAGATGAGGCTGAGGTTGCTCTGCTACTGATTTTGGATATATAAAAAAACTTTCCTTCTCACACTTTTTAATGTTTTATTAAGCTAAAATAGATTCGAATAAAGGGTTAGATGATTGCATACCTGAGCCTTACCATTTATTTGTTTTTGCAGGTGATATTGAAACTGTTGATATGGTTGTTGAAGTTGTCTTCGATGGTTCTGAAGCTGCATGTGATAATTTTCTTGAGGTCCTTTTGGAGCTTCTGAGCATAGGAGGAGGAAGTCCAAGTTTGACTACCTTTGCCCAGGGTGTTGAACAAATTTTCTTTTTGTGCCAACTTGATGTTTTCCTACTTGCAAAGGTTGGAGAGCACTTGCATTCAATAGAGAGAGATACATGGAGAAATGCATTTTTTATTTTTTAAAAGCCTACTAGTTGCCTCAATGAGGTTTTCCACTAGTAGGTCTGCCTAGGTGCCTCAAAGGAGGTTTTCACCTAGGATCTTTTATTTTATTTTTTTATATTTTTTTTCAACCCAATGAATGCCTCATGGAGGTTTTTAATCAGTGGGCCAATCTCAGACGCCTTAAAAGAGGTTTTCACCTGAGATTTTATTCTTTCCCTTTTTTTCTTTTTTCTTTTTTCACTTTCCTACCCTACTTGAAAAAACAAAACCTTTTTCAAGTATAGGAATACTTCCAATGGAGCCATGTACACATTAATATGACAGATACAATCATGTGCACACTTGGAATACATGCTTTGACATGTACCTGAATATGAGAGATGAATTTCTTTGACTTGGATTGTATCAAGTAATGTTGGAGAAGAGCGTGTTGCTGCAACTTAATGACTGTTTGGAACCATATGTCAATATAGTTGTGATGCCCTTGATCCACTTGCTGAGTTGGATCACCTTGGATGTCCTCTTCTATTATGACATTCAAATCTTCCTCTTTTTTCTGATTGTTCTCTTGAACACATGGAGGAAATGTTGGTAAACATGAGGAAACTTTATTAACATCTGATTATGATGTTGGCTCTTCATCAAGTGAAACCCTTGATCTTTTGATATCCTCATTTGGATCTTCTTCTTCTTGATGTTTTCCTTCAATGACATTAAGAAAATCTCTTCTTTGCAAAACCTTTCTTGAACTAAGATGAATACCATATAGATCAAGAGGAGATGTTTGGGAGTGTTGTACCTCAACATTGTAAGTGAGCTGAGATACTTCATTGTATGGATTTGGAAATGGTGGTACAGGTAGTTGAGTGGGGGTGGATATATGAGATGGATATGGTTGTGGTGGAGGTGGATGGTAGGGATATCATGGAGTTGGGTATGGAGGATATTGAGGGAAAATTTGAGGATATTGTGGATTTTCCCAAAATGGTCCTTGCCAACCATGTTGCCACAATTGGTTTTAGGGTTGAGATGGCCAGGGTCGCCAAGGAGGGAGTGTGTCCCAATTATTTTGAGATGGATGTGAATAAGCTTGAAAATTTGAAGTGGGTCCTTGCATCATATCAAGTTGACTAGGCTACCAGGGTCTCCTTGGAGCTACATAACATAGCTTATTTGGTGATTGTCTTGCTCCATTGTCTTCCTGGTAAACTTCTTTAAACCTGGGGAATGATGGACAACATTTAGAAGCATATGGTTCTTCATGGATAACAAAAATATCATCATCTTCTTTTTGCTCATTTTGCATTCTTAACATTTCTACTTGTTCACTTAGATTGCTAAGAATTTTTGTTTTAAAGTTATCAAGCAAGTTTCCAAGTTCCTCTTGCTTTACCAATGTTGATGTTGATTTACTTACTCTTTCCTTTCCTCGTGATATGTGTTTGCATGTATCACAAATTTCTTCAAATGGAAATTGGTATACATCTCTTCTACTCATGAGATTAAGGAGATCAATCCACTCATCCCTAATTGTTCTAAGTAAGAGGGTTTTTAGTGTGTCAAATCCTAGATGATGCAATTTTCCCTCTTAACATTATACATGAACTTCTCTATTAGATCCTCAAGGCTCTCATCTTCTTATTGGTTCATTCTAGAAATTTCTTCTCTAAGACCAAAATCTTTATATTTTTCCAAAAATATCTTTTGCATATCATTCCATGATCTTATTGAACTAGTACCTAGACTCATGAACCATTTAAGAGCTCTATCCTTCAATGTTATAGGAAACAATCTCAATTTTTGAGTGTGTGATAAGTAGCCATAAGATCTACAAAGTATCTCAAATTCAAAGAGAAATGTTTCTGGATCCTCTGTCCCCATACCATGGAAGTTAGGAAGGAAAGATGTAGGGATGTTCTTCATATGTACACTGATGTCCATATCTTGAATGAGAAACCCAATAAGATCTTCTTCATTGTCATCATATCCATCCATCTCTTGTACCTTCAAAAATGTATGGTGATGTGGTTCTTATTGCACCACGTGGTCAGTGGGGGGGTTGGTATTGGAGAAGTATTTTTAAAAAAATTCTGAGTATCCGTACTCCGATGAGGCATGGAAATCAATTTATTTTATTTTATTTTACTTTATTTATTATTATTATTATTATTATTATTTCAATATTTCAGAAACAACATGAAAAAAGAAAGCAGAAAAGAATGCTAAAACAGAATCAAATAATCTACTAGACACCTCCTCGACAACGACGCCAAAAAGTGGTGAGCCCTGGTATTGCACCAAGAGTGCTGCAACTCCCAGGGGCTGCCCTACTTTACTTTATCAACCCGAGGTTCGTACAAACTTGGAGGTGATAGTGCTATATACACAAAAGATGCATTCTACTCATGTCATCCTCTTCCGCTCTATGAAAGGGTGCTACTTCTAGGGTTTCTCGGTGAAGTCAGTCACACTTCAATGAAACTAAAATAAAGTGCAGAAAGAAAATGACAGAAAGGAAACTAAATTAAATTGCTAAAAAGAAATGACAGGAAAGGAAACTAATTTAACTTTTTGAAAAGAAATGGTAGAAAAGAAACTAATTTAAATTGCAGAAAGGGAATGATGGAAAGGGAACTAATTTAACCTGCTGAAAAGAAATGGTAGGAAAGAAACTAATTTAAACCACACTTAAATTGGCCAATTGGCTAAACACACCCTACTTATCTTATGCTCTATCTACCATGCTTCTATCCATGCAACTAAGCTATCCATGACTTAATTCTAATTGAAAAAGTGTTGATTTGCAGTTTGGAGAAGAAAAGGCTAAAGATGCTAATGGAAGGCTTAACACATGGGACACGGCTTGGAGGTGGAAAGATGGGTGTAGACTTCATTAAAACTTATGATATCGCAAATATGATTTGGAGTGGGAGGCTTGAAATATGCGATGGTTGAGTTATAATTGGTGGATAGAAATGTGATATGCGATATACGAAATCGCAATCGCAATCGCAATATCAAAAATCGGGTGAAGTGACGGAAGTGTTGTTCGGGAGGCAGATGCGAAATGTGAAATACGATATGGGAAGGTGATGTGAAATGTGATTGCAATAAGGCTGAAATTTGCGAAATGTGAAATGCGATGGGTGACATGGTGGTAGGACCAGTGGCGCGGTAACTATTAACGGGAACCACATGCAAATGCGATTTGCAATTGCGGTAAGTCTTAAAAGGAAAAAGGGAGAAGGTTGTGAAATGTGATGGGATAAAGACTGCGAAATGCGATGGGATAAAGACAACGAAATGCGAAATGTGATATCGCAATTCGCAATATCGCAAAGCTGGAGCGGTAGCGGAAGTGTTGTTCAGGAAAAGGTTGCGAAGTGCGAAATGCGATATGAATGGAATTGTGGTAATTCGTTTAAAGGAAAAAAAAGGAAAAGGTTGCGAAGTGCGAAGTGCGATACGGGAAGGTGCAGCGATGCGATTGCGATAAGGCCACAATTTGTGAAGTGCAAAATGCAATGGGTGACGTGGAAAAGTGCTACAATAATATCGCTATCGGGGCTCAGAGGCGGAAGTATTGACAGAAACTAATAGAAAATGCGATTTGCGATAAGTGAAGTACGGTAGCGGGAGATTTGAGGAGCAAAGACGGAGGTCCAACTTTGATGGTTTTTCAAGCGTTTTGTGAATAAAAAGGGCAACACTTGCAATAAAAGAAGGAGGGAATAGAGCGTAACAGAGGTGTTTGAAAGCATGAAAACAGAGATGGAAAATGAAGCAGGAAGGTGAGGGTGAACTTCTCTGAAACTTTAATATTGATTCCTGCAAACAAACCTGCGGATTCATGCATGAAAAAACATAAAAAAATGTGTGATAACACAGTGGAAGAAAGACTGAAACTGTTATTGCACTCTACTCTAATCTGAGAAGTAGCGAATCATAAACAAAAAGCATTTTTGGTCTGTGGGAAGGTCTACCCTCCTCGAGCTCTATCGACAGAGATGAGAGGGGAAGGTTTCCTCACAGTTTTATGAAGTTCATCAACTATTCTACAGCGCATATAAGAAGATTAAATATACAACAACTATAACATCAATGAAAATATCAGAAATAAAACTAGCTAAATGACAGAAAGAAAAGAATGAAAACAATAGAGAAGCTGAGGCACATGGATTGGGACCTAACCCACGAGCCTCGCTCCATGAAACTAGATCAGTAAAACAACGTCTGACTACTCATTGCATTACAAAAATACAGTCTTAATACATCCCGAAGGTATTAAAAGCCTAATAGAATGGAAAAGAATGGCATGGGATGGAATGGAAATGGAATCGACTAGCATTGAATGGATCGGAAAATCGACCGAAATCCCCCGAAATGGACCCTAATTAGCTCTTAATTAGCTTTATTTATCCTCAAGGACAGCTACCAACAACTCCCTAGAAAATAGTGATCATTGAGTCCACTTTGACTCCAAGTAAACCATAGATTGAGTGCACTTCGTCTTTAGTTTGCTTGGCTGCCTTTGATAGTTAAGGAAGGTGGACAACCCCCTTGAATCTCTCCAAGATTTCTCAATAATTTCTTGATATTGTGCTCATATATTCTCCAACCTTGATCTTCTAGTGGCAGGGAGCAAGTCCCTAAATTATCTCCTTCTCCAAATCTGCATAATTTGCCCAATATTCTCACAATATACTCTAAAAATAACCAATAATGGGCACAAATATGCAATTACCTTTAAACCTTCATAAGAACATATTAAAGCATAATAAACCATTATTAAGTGCAGAAGGAGAGATTTAATATATCTTTTTATGTGCATAAGAAAGTAGATGGGCCTAAGAAAGGTTAGATGGGCTTTAATTTATGTCTAATTTAGAGGCCCATCAGTGGCCTTGATAAGGTAATCAAATTTTGGTCCTTTCTCTGCTTTGTTCCTATTAATTAAAGGGTCTGTTTTGTTGGAATACTGGGTTAGCATTTTTATCTTAACTAATTTTTTAGGTATACACATGTAAGAGTCAGTCTCTTTTTATTTGCATAATGGAATATTAGAACACTAGCCTTTTCTGGTCTCTAGATATGCTTTGTAGTTGTTGCGTAGCATTACAAGTGCTTTAGTTAATATTTTTATTTGGAAAGTTTCTAGAACTAGTTTAAAGTGCCAAGGTTTATAATATTATTTGTATAGTGGGATTAGAAGGGATCCATGATACCTTGATGCTTATGTGTAGCTCACATGACTTTCATATTGAGGCAAATAAAATAAACAACAAATAGTGCTTCAAATATACCAAAATTAATTGAATAATCAAGAGTGAAATAGATGTGTCCTATTTTGGATGGCTACAGTTTAACACAATCCAGGTCTTAATTTTGTGAAATCTAGGAACATGTCTACCTTACATTTTTTCCGTCCATGTGTTTGAACCACACATGATGCACTGATGTGACTACCTTTCAAAAAATGCTCACACTCTATATGTTTTTTTGTCATGTTCTCATTGTAACAAGATGCCCACCTTGCATATTTTTTTTCCATGTGCTTAGACCACACATGATGCACTAATGTGAAATCATTTCAAGTAGGCTCACACTCTTCTTGTCATGTTCTTAATTCAAAACATGTTTGTCTTGCATTTTTTTCCTTCCATGTGTTTGAACCATACATGGTGCATTTGTGTGGATTTGTTTAAAAAATACTCACAGTCTAGTATGCTTCTTGTCATGTTTATATCGTTGTTATATTCTTTATTTACTCGCTTCATTTATTTTTCTGCATAACATATTTTCTGCATAAAATCAATATGTTAATGCACTTTGTTCTTATGTTGTTATTTGCTTCAACCTTTATTACACTCTTTATATTGCACTCATTTATATCATACTTTTATTATACACATAAACTTATTTAAAAATACTCCTCCATTACTACTTCATTATAATTGATATTTATTAACTTTGAACATTAGCATATAATATTTCTGGCACAATTTAACCAAACTTTGACATAGTTCTTGCCTAACTTTCTTAGAGATCTCTATTCTTAAAGAGTGTAGAAATAATATACCCTTATACCTCATGCTTAAAGAGTGTAGGAATAATATACCCTTATCCCTCATGCTTATAAGAATATGATAATGTTAGTAATACTATTTAATGCACTAAGTTTATGACATATATGTATTAGAATATGATAATGTTAGTAACACTATTTAATGCACTAGTTAAACTTACGCAAGTTATATTGAATAAATTATTGTCGTCAATGTCTCTTTTCGTCCTTTTCCTCTTAATTATTTTGAAGAATACCATTAGTTAAGGGACACCGTTATTTTGTTATCAGATTAAGGTAACTAGATAACAATCTAATTACAAGAACTATGTTAACCACCATAGTTTGAAGGAGAGTCTAAATCTCTTCATCCACATGGGAACTTTGGGAGTTTTATAAGTGTTGAAGTTTTTTTTCAAATAATAATAATGATTATTATTATATATTTAATATATATATATATATTTTTTAATTGAAGTAGGTTTGGGCGAAGGAATATTAGATTAGTTCATTATAGTGTACGATAAATATTGATGGAGTTAAGAATTTTAATATAAAAATATAGTTTATATATATATATATATATATATATATATATAATTTTTTATTATGAATTTTTAAGTAAAAGTAAAAAATTCTCAAGAAAAAAGATTGGGAAAAAATAAAATAATATTAAATTTATTGTTAGGTAGGGTTTGATTTTCATGGGGGTTGCTTGCTCTTTAAGCCATGGAAACACTTTGAGGTGGTGGTCAAATGTGTGGCTACACTTTAAGACATTATATTGACAGTCTTATAACCAATGCACATATAGGTGCATAAAAGTCCATCCCCATGTCTTTTTTTGTTTTAAAGTGATGGGTTCATAGTTTAAACACACCGTGTAGTGTAAGAATTTATTGTGGAAAAAATTAGATGCATGGAAATATGCAAAGATAGTGATGATTGGACACACAGACAAAGTTCCTTGTTTGCTAGCTCTAAATACTTTGTGACAAGGTCTCCTTGTGGAATGATGGGGTGGTTGTCTCACTGTGGTGTTCTCCCATCCACCTGGTTTCAAACCGCATGGTGGGAGCACCACAACCCATCATGGCAAGCTTGTTAGAATAAACATCTCGCTTGAGCTTGAGATCATGGCTCCAACTTTCGCTGTTCTCCATATGTCTCTGTCCTAGGGTGTGCCATGGGATTTTTTTGATATATATATGGCTTGTGAGATATTGCATATACCTAGAGAGGTTGCTAGTTCTCCATGAACCATTTTTTCCATGCCTAGAAAAAAAAACAAGGTGTCAACTTGGAACTTTAATGGTTCCTTGAGGTCGAAGACAATGATCTCTAATATTTTTCAAATTTCTTTAATGTTATAGGGAGGTCAAAGATCATGATTACTTATTTAAAAAAAAAAAAATAGTTGGGGACAACTCCTATCTGTCTTGGTTTGCCTCTTAAGATTGGATAATATATATTTTCTTGTACCAAGTAGATATGGTAAATGTTTTCTTTGTAATAATTTTATTGCAATGATTATATGCCATTTTACACTATTTTCGTGAGACATGTGATCTTGTTGATGTGATTTGAACACTACAAGTAAATACATAGAACGATGGGCATGACAAATACCTTAAATGACATTGCATTCTTGATTGTTTCCGAGTACACATGCTTGCTCTTATAAACAAAAATCATGTGACGACAATGTGCAAAACAACGAAGGCAGGGACATTGCCAGCTTGTGGCTCATGTTATTATTATTAATTATAAAAAGAATTAATATATAAATTTAGCATACATACATTAAAAAAAATACAAGATTCTCAAGCATGGAGATTTACTTCCACTTTATAATGGATAATAAGTACCACATCCCAAAAAAACATAATTTATTTCAACTAACATTTGTTTATATGCCATTTTTTTCGGTGTAGTCGCACTTATAGACAAAATGACCTTTTTCATGACAATTTTTTTTGGTTAATTTTAATCAAAATTGGACAAAGATTTTTAAACTTTGAGTTTAAATTGTTTAATCTGCCTATTTCCAGGGATTTTTCAAGGTTTTGAATCCATAAATACATTCAAAAATGTATTTTAAAGAACAAATAATCTTGAAATTGTATTGCTAGAATTTGGTGAATTCTAGTGAAAAAGGCTATTTCTTCTATAAGTTAGACTAAGCCTTTTTTTTTTCTATTTTGGAAATAAATATCAACCATTAATTTGTGTATAATATTATAAATATTCTAAAATATTCTACAGAGATTAAATCCCCAACATCTACCTAATAATTATTTATAATTAAATTAAAATTAAAAAAACCATATTTTAAAATAAACACACCAATAAACATAACAATTATTGTTTCAAGAGGCTCTCAACCCAGTATGGAAGAAATGTTGTCTTGTCTATTATGTTATGTAAACATTTTGATCAGGTAAAAATAATCCTACTTGAAAATATTTTTACTCTAACAAAATAAAATAAAAATAATAAAAAAAGAATGTTAAAATAAAAATAACTTCATGGTATTGAACCCATGATATTCATGTGGAACATAGCCTATTTAAGGGGGGAAATTAAACCAACCTAGATGCATCATCTACCAATGGTAGAGAGTGATCAAATACCTTGAGCTTCAAAGCTCTTTTAAAATGAAAAGAGATTTAGTCCTTCTCGACCTAGTAGATCCAAAGTTTTTTTGTTTTGTTTGTCAAATTGTTGTTTTTTTGTTTTGTTTGTCAAATTGTTTGTGATCAGATCCGAAGTTTTTTGTTTGTTTGTTTGTTATGTTGTTTGTGATCCTCTGGGCTTGACCCGTGGCTTGAAAAACCCCGACATCTAAGTTTTTTTGTTTTGTTTATCAAGCTGTTTGTGATCCTCTATGCTTAACTTGTGGCTTGAAAAACCGTGATCAAGACATCTAATTTGTCAAATTCATCAAAATCACTTTTTAGCATGTCTCCTCTCCCTAGCACAAGACACAACCACACCCAGAAGATTTGACCTTGGGTAGCCTTGTCAACTGGTTGTGTTAGTGAAACTTAACGTAGTAGATCCAAAATTAATATAAATCTAAATTAGTAATAAAATTTTCACCTTCATATTAAAAAATTTACCTCTTTTAAAATGAAAAGAAATTTAATCATCTTCTTAATAAATTCAAAAAATATAAATCTAAATTAATAATAAAATTTTCACCATATTAAAAAAATTTGAAAATAATCAAATAAAACTTAACGCCTCTTAATAATGAGCTCCGATATGACCCTCGAAACCAAAATTTACTCTACCCTTTCCGAAAATACGCGACATCGAAAACAAAAGGGCTCAACTTTCAATATTCCCGTCAATTGACGCAGAATGCTGGTTACAATTCATGTCAATTGACAGAAAAAGCACTACTGACTGAAAAACCCTGCACGAGCAACGTCCCTTCATGTGCTCGACGAATGCCTTCATAGAACCTCAGGGTATGGAGGCTTTGGTGGCCCGGCCGATGTCTGAATTGCAGGGCATAAATCCATCATAAGCAACGAAACGGCCGGCTTTTGGGTTCAAAGTCGACTGTTTTTGAGACAGAATCGTCTGAGTGTATACTCTTTTAGTTTTTGCATAAACAAAGGTAATAAACACTTGTGTTCTTCTATTGAATTTTTCTTCTCGTCATGGCTTGATTCTTTTTCCATTTATTTAGTTCAGGAAATCTGTAAAAGATGCAAATTTCAGTGTTTTTGCGTTTTAAGAAGCCGTATAAGGTTGATGACAATGAAATTTGTTTTGGGGGTTTGGATTTCAAATGCACGTAAAGAGATTCGTTTGAGTGAATTTGAGTAAGGACGCAGAACATGTTTTGATGTACATATTACTTTGAAATTTAGATTAGATCAGAAAGTTGTAGGTATTAACCCTTGCTTTGGGCTTTACGCTGCAAACAGTGATTATTAGGATTTAGAGGAGAAAACAGAAGGGTTTTTGTTTTACTACCTAATTATGCAGAAATGTACCGGGCTTAACATTTAATCTAGTGTTTCTGTGCTTGCAACCTTGAACTTATTTTCTTTCGATGTGGGGAAAGGGGTGAAGAAGAAGAAAATGATGATTTTACATGCAGTGAAATGTAGATGAATCTTGCACGGTGTAGGAATTGGCTTGTATTCTATGTTCTCAAGGTTTAAACGGTGAGAATCGCGGTGTCTTAAGGAGAGGGGGGATTTGGTATGTGATTATTTCTATTAATTGAATGCTATGGAAAAATGTCATTTTGTATTTTTGTTTACGGCAAAGAATTTAGCGACAAATTAGCTTAAAACTTGTTTTTCAGGATATATAGAGATTTATTTTATGTTTTAGAGGCTCAAATTTCAGAGGGATTTACAGGTTTAGTTATTGAATTGCATTGTTATAACAGCAAATCAGGTAAAGACTACCATTTTTTTCTTTTGACTTTCCTGTTACAGGGCTTGCTCAGCTGTAGCTGGAGAAGTGCTTGAGATAGCAGGATTGGAGATGCTGATCCATTACAGCCATTGTTTTCAAGTTCAATACTCTATGCTTGTACCCTGAAGATTCGGTGTCCTGATCAGACATGGCCAAAATATGCACAAAATTTTCACTCTAGACAGCAGGTTGTGATCCTGTGCCGCACAACCGTTGAAAGGAAACTTAACTGCAGTAGAATCCAGTATGCTTGTCAAGTTTTTGGTAGCTGGAATTTGAGAAACTTGATTGAAAGCTAAAGGATTATTGGTAAAGAAAATAAAAGTTTGTCGGATTCTACAGCAATGTTTGACAGGCAAGACTGCTCCTCGGTGGAAATTTTACCCAGTTCTTCTCGTTTGGACCATCGATGGCAACAGAATCAATGGTGTTTCTTCACATGTTTGTTAGAGTTGAAGAAATTTGGAGCGAAATTGGATTTCAAAGAAGAAAATACTGATTGCCAAGAAATGGCTCCATGTGACCGTCAAAAGGCAGCCATACTTGATATGTGGAGAGGTAGGTTTGCAAGGATGAAAGAACATGATTTTTCGCTGGATTTGTCTTTTATATCTCTTATGAATACTGGTGATTGCCCTGGGGAACCAAAAGATGTAGATGGGAATGGAGAGGGATCAGATGATTCTCTTTTGCCTGGTCTCCAAGATGATATAGCTATGCAATGCCTGGCATGGGCCTGGAGATCAGATTATGGTGCCCTTGCCTCTTTGAACACACGTTTTAAGGATCTTGTTCAAAGTGGTTACCTATATCGTTTGAGGAGGCAGCTTGACATTGTAGAACGTTGGATTTATATGGCCTGCAATTTGGTCGAATGGGAGGCCTTTGACCCTAAGCGACAACGGTGGATGAGGTTGCCTAGAATGCCCTCGGATGATTGCTTTAACTTGTCTGATAAAGAATCCTTAGCAGTGGGTACAGAATTATTGGTTTTTGGAAAAGAGTTATTCGAATTTGCAATATGGAGATATAGCCTCTTGACACATAGTTGGTCGAGGGGAGCTGGAATGGCTTCTCCTCGCTGTCTTTTTGGCTCTAGCAGCAATGGAGAGATTGCAATTGTTGCAGGAGGGTGTGACAGAGATGGTGTTCTCAAATCTGCTGAATTATATAATTCTGAACTGGGTACATGGGAAACGTTGCCAGAAATGCATTCCCCCCGCAAGCTGTGCTCAGGATTTTTCATGGATGGAAAATTTTATGTTATTGGGGGGATGTCAAGTAATATGACTTCCGATTCTCTCACTTGTGGAGAAGAATATAATCTCCAACAAAAAACATGGAGGAGGATTCCAAATATGTTTCCTCCTGGAAATCGAGCTGCTCATGCACCTCCTTTGGTTGCTGTAGCAAACAATGAACTTTATGCAGTGGAGTATTCCCAAAATGAGATTAAAAAATATAACAAAGCTACCAATTCATGGCATACCCTTGGCACATTGCCTTTAAGAGCAGTCTCTGCCAATGGTTGGGGTCTAGCATTCAAGGCCTGCGGAAATGAGCTTATAGTTATTGGAGGACAGAGAGGGCAGGAAGGTGAAAGTATTGTATTGAATTCATGTCAGCCCACAGCTGACGGAAGACCACTGCAATGGGAGGTGCTTGCTGTTAAACAGCATTCAGGGGCCTTTGTTTATAATTGTGCGGTAATGGGTTGTTGACTATTCGTAGTTTGTATTTTCACCATCCGTGCTTCTGTTCCTATTTCTGGTGAAATGTTATGACTAATCAGCTCTGTATTGGTGTGTCGTTGGCATTACTTTTATGTTTCCATCAAAAGGGCCATCATTATTGGCCAATGGGCTGAACAAAAACTGTAGAAAAATGAACAATTAATCTTTATCGAGATGATGATCTCTGTGTGTTCTTGTCAAGATTGACTAGATGAAATGATATTAGGAACTCTGCTGGAATACTTTGCTAGATTTGTTGTCTCCATGCTATCCTTAATATTCACTAGCAAATATGGATCATAAGAACAATGTATCCTTCTGTATGAAATTTTCTGCAATTGCTGTAAGATGGTTACCTTGTTTGCCATCTATTGTTTTTAGAGTTTGTGGTTGGAGATAAAAATTAACGAGGTTAAGTGCACATGGTATGTCTTGTTTAGGTTACATTATAAAACTCTTTTCTTGTGAAGCCCAAAATAGAAGAAACATGAAATCAAAGAGTCAGGATTCTCAGTGGCTATGCCAGGTTAGAGAAAGTTGGATTCTAGGAATTCTTTCACAGCCCATTTTCTTGGGAATTATGTTTCTTTTGAGATCTTTTGTGCAGCAGTTAGGTGTCTACTATTGAGTTTAAGTTATGAAATATGTTTGGAGTATCATGGATTCATGTTCAAAATGGGCCCTGATACAATCTTTGTGGAAGAGAGCCAAAATTAAATTTTCAAAAGAATTGTGGGCATTTACATAGTTGACTATGCATTTATTTATTATATATGGAGTCAAAATTGTGGAGTAAGTTTGTGTTATTAATCATAATATGTATTTGTAAATATTGTCGAGCTCAAAAGCATTGGTCCACAGTCCAATGTTTTAAAAAATGTTAGTCATGTCGTGCTTCATGTTAATGAGGTATATACACTCACGTTTCTGTAATTGATTCGCTTATCTTCCTTCGTCAATATTATTTTACCCAAACTATTTTGGGGATTTATGCGTGCCATAAAAGCTGCTCTAGAGCGAGGCAGCCTTGTTCCTTGTAATCCTTTTGTTTTACTTTAATCCATAAATATAGTTCTACATTTGAGTTACTTTGCGAACTCAGAGCCTATGCATGCAATGAAAGTTAGTATTCAAATTCCCATACAATCTGTGTGCTCCCCTGAAAGTTTTCTTGAATGATAGTTCTGTCATTTTAGAGCTTTTTGAGGCTTATGAATTTGGTGTCTATCTATGACCATTTTTTTGCTTTCTTTATAATTGCAGGATAAATTGATATAAACTCCATAGTCACCAGGCTTGGGACTAACAGTGGGAAACAAAGACTTTCACAACATCGTTCAAGGTTTCATTCCCATGGGCTTTTTCCCAGTAACCTGTGGTTGCAAGGTAGGGGTTGAACTTATGACACTGGGTGGTGATGAGCTGTGAGTACATATTACGAACCCAAACCCACTTCCACATTCTCCTTAAGGCATATGACATTGACCAGGTTTCCTTCTCGTGGACTTTGCTCAGCACCTTAAGCCTTAAGGTAGCCATGGCAGCATTTGGAGGTAGGGGTTGAACTTATGACAAGAAGAGGTCATAAGTTATAACCTCTGTGTACATATTATGGACCCTAGCCCACTCCCATATTTTTGTTAAGGCTTGCCAAAATTGTGCTGTTAACTCTGCTGCGGGGCTGTATTGTCAGTCTTTCAGATCTAAAATTCGTTGCCTTCGGATTACGCTACTGGCACCGACCATGAGTATCATTTATTGGCTTCCCTTCCTTCAGGTTGATCCATACATGTTCCTATCCCTCAGCTACCTTCCTCATATGCTTTTGTTTGTGTTTCTTGGAATTACTTTTCGGATGACACATTTTAGGTTTGAAATTCAAATAACATTTGCCTTTCTCTTAGAAGTAACTTTAATGTACAATTTGTCTCCTTATTCAGGAATGCTTCTCTCCTCGAGACCAACAGAATTCTCAAGTTTGGTCTCACTTGAACTTTTGATTCCAGTCATAGGTTCCAAACGCTTATCCTTCTAAGCCACTGTTGGTAATTATAAACTAACAGTGGCACCGACCATGAGTATCATAAATGTTCAATTACGCTACTGGCACCGACCATGAGTATCATTTATTGGCTTCCGTTCCTTCAGGTTGATCCATACACTGTTCCTATGCCTCAGCTACCTTCCTCATATGCTTTTGTTTGTGTTTCTTGCAATTACTCTTCGGATGACAGATTTTAGGTTTGAAATTCAAATAACATTTGCCTTTTTCTTAGAAGTAACTTTAATGTACAGTTTGTCTCCTTATTCAGGAATGCTTCTCTCCTAGAAACCAACAGAATTCTCAAGTTTGGTCTCACTTGAACTTTTGATTCCAGTCATAGGCTCCAAACGCTTTTCCTTCTAAGCCACTGTTGGTAATTAGAGGCACACAACCTTAAACGAGAGAATTCCGGTTTGGCCCCAAATGCCGTCTGCTCTGATACCATTGTTGGTGATTAGAGATGTACGGCCGTAAAAATGAAAGAGAAACAGATGTATGGAGAATGCATTATTTATAATGAAGTCATTGAATACATCACTGTAAGCTTCTTTCATACATCGAGTGGTAAATTATATAACTACCTTTTCAACTAGCCTATATTTAATGTAGGTCGTTAACATTTGTTCCGACCTTCTAACAGTAGGACTCTTAAGTTTAAGAACACATCATTGAATGCTACCACTCTAAAAAATGAGCCCTGCTGTTATGAGCCTTAGAAACTACCTGATAGCAGATGGATATTCCTGTTATAGCAAAAAAAATTTAGCCAGGTCTACAGTGATGGACTTAGGAATTATAGTACCGTAAATTCAAGATAATAAAATTGGCAAATGCAGTACTTTTACCTGTAGAAGTAATAAGAACATTTAGATAAATCTTAAAATACAACACAAAGTTTCAGAACAACAGAAAGAAGAGCAGAGATAAATGCTAGACAAAAACATAACTAATAATATATTTTAACAAACAAGATACTCTCCTGAGAAAGTGTGCATGCCAACTCAGGCCCATAATATTCAAGGACAGTATGGAGGTTGCACTTGGCTCAATTACTGTCCGATTGCAAGAAAATCAAATTCCACACATACCTGCTATGAAGCCTGAGCGCCTATGTAGAGTTCACTGTCTTTTTCTTACCCATTCACCTCGTGCGTGCCCGTTTTATAACTTTTATGTGATATTCGATCCATAAGCTTTTGGCATATTGTATAAATGCTTTCCTAATGATATGACTAAATACTCTTAAGCTATCATATTCCAAGGTTGCCATACAGCCTCTAAGTCACTCTTACCTATGCCTAGTCTATCTTAACATAAAACTGGGCATCTGTAATTTCTTCACTGCTGAGCATGAAAAGTGATTTTCTTTTGTCAACGGGAACTTTCAGCCGCAAATATGCTTTCCTGGAACCACTGATGTGGGTGCAGGCACAGCATATACAACAGACAATTCAGTGCCCTCCTGGTATCAGGTCGCCATTCATGCTGGGAGTAGTAAACCAACGTCTGTTGGTATCCTGAGAGAGGACATTTGGATGTACCTCGACAAGTCGACCCCCACAGGGAACGCTCATGTGTGAACTCCCAGAGGAGCAAACTGAAAGTAAAGTATAGGTTTTTCTTTTCTCTATACAAGTCGACCCTGCAGGGAACGCCCATGTGTAAACTCCCAGAGGAGCAAACTGAAAGTAGAAGTATATGTTTTTCTTTTCTCTATGAGAGGGCTTCTCTTTGCATTTTAAACGCCCTACTCCCTCAGAATTCCTAAAAAAATCAGTTTGCAAGAGAAGAAGAGGAACGAGATAAGAGTTTGTGTCGTAATCTCAGAAGTTTGCTTCTTCTCATTTTGTGCACATTTTCTATGTCCCCTATGTCCTGTACCCTGCTGTCCCCTGAAATATGGGGTTTCTCCAGCAGTCCCCAAGATTTGCCTCCTGTTACATAATTGATATGAAACATATATATTATAACATAATATGTTAAAATGTATCCAAAGGTAAGTAACTACTCTAAAATGCTCACAGTTGGTAGCCAGTTTGTTAGTGTGGGGTTTAGTTCTCATCTGGTCGCCAGTTCAATTCCTGTGGGTTCCTTTGTCAAGCATCAGCCCTCCCCAGATGCATCAAATTGTGGAAACAAAAGAAAGTGACTTCTTCAGGAACATTTTAAATGCATTCCATATTTTGTATAAACCAAAGATATTGTGGTTTTATTGTTCACATATTTTGGAAAAAAATATTCATCGCATGTTTTGTTTGTATTCCAGTTGGAGATTTAACTGTAACGCAGTTTAGAATCTTTCGATCTGTTGTTGAACACTGAACTTGCCTGGTTTATAGCCAAGGGTGCTCTCATCAGGAAAGGTGCTGGAGATTGTGATGTTTCAGCTCAGTCGATTCAAAGACTTTTTGCTGTTCTTTTGATAAACGTGAGTTGGTTTGTTCTTTTTATTTCACTTAATATAAGAAGCATTCTTTCAAAATGAAAAGCTTATAGATAAAACCGAAGATTCCAAGCATTTCTCTTTAAATTAAGTTCCTTTAACTTGCGTGATTTCATCTTTTAAAATAAGAACCCTGTTCGGGACGTAGTTTTGACATCTAATGCCGATATAGACCTAAGATGCATTGCAGTTGTTCAATGTGGGAGATGACTTCCATGCCATAATGCAAGTGCGCTGATTGCTTTAGTCTAAAATTTGTTTTTGGTTTTCTGGAATACTGGGGGACTCGTGCATTCTCTTCCTTTCTGGGCCTTATTTTGGGCTAGTAAATATCTTACCTCCATGATCACCCATTTATTTTATATCCCAGTCAAAGTTTAGCATATTTCAAGTGGTCAGTAAAGGATTAATTACGTGGACAAGAACAAAGAGTTATACACAACGATTACCAAATTTACCCATGTTGTATGTCCTGAATCTGTCTGTCTTGATCTGTCATTGAATTGCTAGCATTCCAACACTAAAATGAACTGGGCCTGTTGACGATTCTTCACCGACAGTGCCAGCCAGTCTCTATTTTGTCACTTTCATATGAATTTCGATTAATGAAGAGAAAATTTCAGAGACGAATATAAACTTGTCTGTGTAAGAGTTATACACAACGATTACCAAATTTACCCATGTTGTATGTCCTGAATCTGTCTGTCTTGATCTGTCATTGAATTGCTAGCATTCCAACACTAAAATGAACTGGGCCTGTTGACGATTCTTCACCGACAGTGCCAGCCAGTCTCTATTTTGTCACTTTCATATGAATTTCGATTAATGAAGAGAAAATTTCAGAGACGAATATAAACTTGTCTGTGTGTCAAAAAGGACTCTTTTTCTTGTTCTAAGTTGCTTGATCACCCCAATTACTCAATCTGTTTCCTGGGTTTTCTATTAAAAGCGACGTTCAACAAACTACCCAAAGCCATAGGGATCCATTTTCATGTTGAAAATGAAATCCTTCTTTGCTCATGTGTGCCAGTTACCAATTTACCAGTCATTCCTTCCAACAACGATGAATTCTTGGAACTTATCACGCTATACTTCTGACTTATTTATTGATCTTTGAATGATTTACGTGAAAAGGAACGTTTTAAACACTATCGCCGAAGTCAAATATAGTTCACCCATTTTGCTGGATATGCTTATGCACCTTCTCAGCGAAGGTGGAAACTCTTTTGCTGGACTGTCCTTCAAATTTGTTACCAGCAACATTTTCTCTCTTTTTTTCTGTATTGGCGGTATGACTTATGGTTTTTCCTCCTATCATAAATAAGACAAATATATTGCATAGACGTCCTTGCAGGGCAGACTTGTATCATATCTATTTACAA
Source organism: Pinus albicaulis (assembly GCA_034641835.2). NCBI lineage: Eukaryota > Viridiplantae > Streptophyta > Pinopsida > Pinales > Pinaceae > Pinus > Pinus albicaulis. The sequence continues at coordinate 1,276,091,792 of CM076579.1, forward strand.
TAGGGATGCTACCGAGACCATCTTTGAGGGCGTTGTCTAAATATTAAGCAAAGTGCGTAACCATTTTGATCTTCCTTGTTGGAATATGTGTGTGTCAGGTTAAAAACCTCTTGGGATATGATGCAATAATGTGCAAAACCATGATTCAGGTGGAATTATGTATTGGACCATGATTTCTGTTAAAATTATACATGAATCCTTTATTGAATAGGGGTGCATTATAATTAATTATAAGGGGTGTAACAGGGATACCTTTGATTGTATAATTGTATGGTGAGCTTTGAGTGTTAGTTCAATTGGCTGGTGTCATTGTTTTTAAGGTATTGTCTGTAATCAAAGTTAGTTCAATTGGTGGGTGTCACTATTGTTAGGGTGTTGTGTGTAGCGAGAGATAGCTATGTACTGTGCAGGTCTCTAGTTCAATTCCAGAGGGTTTGGGGAACTAAATCTATATCACTTAAATACCATGCTTGAGATGAGGAATAAATGGCGTCAAGGTGTTATCAGTAATCAAAGATGATATATTCCTGATATATCTGACAGGCTTACGGGTTGAGGAAAAAAAGATTCAAAATTGTTTTTTGGTTTTTCGAGATTTTGAGTCATTGGAAAAGACTGAACCCAAGGAGCCATAGTGGAAAGAAGGATGGTTTTGGATTTCCCGAGTTTCTGAGTCATCTTAGAAAAAAATTCAAATCCTAGCCCCTTCTCTAATGAAACTACTATTCTTGACAGGTATTTGATTGCATTTAATTTGGAAGCTAAGGTGGAAAGAGGGTGGTTTGATGACCATATTTTACAGGGTATTATTCAGAATTTGGTAGAGATTTTTAAAAAATTTTAGTTTAAATTGTTTAATCTGTAAAGGTGGAAAGAGAGTGGTTTGATGACCATATTTTACAGGGTATTATTCAGAATTTGGTAGATTTTTAAAAATTATTAGTGTAAATTGTTTAATCTGTAAAGTTATTGTGCCTCGGGTTTTTAGAGTGATGAATCTATTTATGCATTCAAAAGTGCATTTTAAACAAGAAGAAATCATAATCTCAGTTGCATAAACAATTGTATTCTGACCTAAAATTCTGTTTCTTCTATTAATTAAAATGCACAAGGCTAAGTTATAGCATAGGCCGTAGTCTAACCAGACTGCATTTTTGCCCTGAAAATCATGGAAATTCCAGTAGGATTTTAAGAAAATCCAGTAGGGATTTTTGTAAATCCAGGTTATAGCTATCAAACTTCAATATTTTGGGTGTTCTAAAGGTATTTGATGGTGCTGAATTCATTTCCACCATCAAAAACCTGATTCAAACACTTGCTACTACAAGATTTCTTAAATTTTTTTGGCCCAAATTCTAGCCGCTTTTGACCATCAGGACAATACCTCCTCCTCCGTACATAACTCCATAGCATAATCCGAGATCTTCCAAAGTTTTTAGGGAGAGGACCAGACTAACATACTGAAAAAAAGAAGTTTTATAATATAATTTATTTTGAAATGATAACTGTTGTTGAATGTGCAATAATATTGGAACAAGGTGCTGTAACTTCGATGGTTACAGGCGTAGAAAAAGGTATTTTCTCGTGTGTGATGGACGTACAACAGAAGCAAGTGTGTAGAGGCATAGATAAATTCAATGCAGGGTGCCACGGAATGCATCCAAATTATCACCACGTGTATGTATACGTTAAAAAAAATCACAGGGTTTTCATGCAACTTCCTGCACAGTGATCGACGTACAAAATGAGCAAGTGTGTAGAGGCCTGTGGATAAATTCAATGCAGGATGCCACGCAATGCATCCGAACTTTCACGACGTGTACGTACACACTTTAAAAATCACAGAGTTTTCATGCAACTTCCTGTACTGTATACGCTTCAAAAATCTCAGTGTCTTCATGGAACAGTTTAAATATATGATATTTAAGGAGGAATTCCTTCGATTTCAGAAAGATTTAGATTCCAAACGTATGAACATACAGAACATCAAATCATATATTTGAAAAAATAAAGTTAGTCGCATAACTTGTACTGAAATAGCAGAGGCCATGGCAGAACGCTAACTAAATTCTCTGTTCTATTGGTGACCTGTATGCATTTTCAGACGATATTTCCAACGTTCTTTGGATTGGAATTCTGAATTGTAATTCATTATTATATTGAAGTTGCAGTTTCATCAATTTTATGCCGCAATTTAATAGATGTGAATCTGTTCAGATCATACGAATGTAATTGAAACAATGAATTTCTTTGAAGGATTTTTCTTAATATTTAAAAAGTACCATAAATAAGGCATTTATGGTTTTTGGTAAATTGTCAAATCAGCTGATTCCTTTATAAACACAATTATGACTAATATAATATATTTTGTAACCTGATATGATTCCTTTATAAACACAATTATGACTAATATAATATATATTATAACTTAATTTGTAAGTAATAAATCTACTTGTAAAATAATATGAGAAAACCTAAATAATGGTTTTTATTAATTTATTTTTTAATAAGTTTTCATTTTTTTTTTTTTCAAATTTTATATAATTTATTATTATAATTATTTTAAAAGATTGATAAAATTTAAAATCAAACTAAATGTCTATATTTAAAAAAACCTGATTTCATATAATGATTCGATTAATTGGTTTAAAAATAAAAAAAAATATAATATATTATTCTGACACATGATTATATATTTTTATATCTATATATCAACTTACTAGCAATAATTTTTGGTCTATTCTTTATGTAAATCTGGCTGGATTTGAATTTTGAATTTCTCAATTTTAATAAGATTTACATTATTTTAATCATAAAAATGTTAAAAATATTTCAAAAATAATTATAAAATTAATATAATATATTATTTTAATATATATAATTATAATAATCAAATTATATATATATATATATATATATATATATATATATATATATATATATATATATATATAATTTAAATTTTTTTATTATAAAAAAGTAAAAATATTTAATTATACACACTATAGAAACTATAAATAACATATACATCCAAAATAAAATGTCAAATGACATATTCTTATGTTATGATGGTGCTAAAATCTACTTTATAATAGATGCATCCAAAATAAAATGTCAAATGGCATATTCATATGTTATGATGGTGCTAAAATCCAAGGGTGTTTCATGTAGCCATGTTATATGCAGATTAATAAAATGTCAATTGTCATATTCTTATGTTATGATGGTGCTAAAATCTAAGGGTGTTTCATGTAGCCATGTTATATGCAAATTATTATTTATATTATTTAAAGGTTTTGAATTGTAATGGTTAAAAAAGGTTAATCCAAAGATTTTGTTGTTTTTAAGGTTTCATTGACAATAGGAATGTATTAATATTTTTAACATTAGTTTTTTGGAGTATGGGTTTCATGCTCAAGGTCTTTTATTTTATAGGTCAAGCATCCATTGAGTGCTTCTAGGGTTTGTCCTAAGTCGAGAAGTCAAAAGAGTCATAAGTTAAAGGGCCCATCAGGCACATTGTAACTTGTAAAGAAAATTATTTGTCCTTCAAGACCAAGTTGACCTGGCAACTGGCAAGTTGGCCTAATTTGAGGAGCGACGTCCACCCTTGAGAAGCTTATATAAAGGAGGAAACTCTACCTCCTTTAAGCACTTTCATCTCTCACTCATCCAAGCGAAGGAGGAAGAAGAAAAAGGTAGCAAAGAAGGAAGAGGACGAAGAAGACTTGGTTTTGGGTTATTTCTCTCTCCCATGTGCGAACGAAGGCTAGGGGTTCTACAACAGATTTAGGGTTTTCTTCTACAAGTTCGATCTCAAAGAAGGGAAGGAAAGAAAGTCAGGTGAAGGTAACACGAAGCCATCCACAAGCTCCAAAAGGAAGAGAAAGCCAAGTGAAGGTTCGAGGAGGCCTTGGAAGGATGAACAAAGCTCACATGTGTGGCAACAACAAATACAGGAGGGCTGAAAAATTCAAGTCAGCTGTAGAGGCCAAAATTCTGGAGCTAGGAATCGAAGTTGTGCTACTGGAAGAGATTTTACTGGGTTTAACTTGGACAAGGAAAGCACATCATCCATAAAGGTTGGAATTGGTCTTGGAGGGTATTGGTCTTGGTATTGAAGGATCTATAAGGAAGAGAAGAAATTTATAGGTTTTTCTCTCAAGAGGAGATGTTTTGGCCTTGGCTTGCAGCCTATATTTTGTGTTCTTATTCTTGTTCTTGTTTTTGGTAGTTGTTTGATGATATACAAACATAATAATAAGTGAAGAAGCTAATAAGTAAGAAAAAGTAAAAATACATTACAAGAAGTTATCATGGAAAGATAAATCACTCTAATCATTTCCCTTTAGATTTCTCAACACTTTTGACCATTCATTGGACAAAAATGTTGTGAATCCAACTAGTTCTTTACTTCCAAAAAATTATCCAAATTCACTTTCCATCTTAAAGTTGCATTGACCCCTTTATATTTGTGGAAAAGCAGATGGTCCATCTTTTCCATTACATGCTCATTCTGCCATGGCTCAAAAAGCGTGTGATAACAAATAATTTACATTAACTCTCTATTGTAAATTGAAACTTAATTTGAAATCCAAAATTGACGAAATTCAAATTCAAATTTGCTTTTAGTTTTTTGCCCTTTTTTTAAACTGGTTTGATTAAGTAATAAAAAATAAAAATAATAAGTTGATTGTGTTGAATAGTCGAATTTGTTATATAGTAATTTTGGTTTGATTAATAAAATACAAACAGTGTCTTTACTAAAAAAATTCGTAACATACCTATGACATTAAAATAAATTTAAATAATGACGAACCATATTAGTAATCTTGATTTAAAAAAAATTTAGTATAAATTTAATTAATAAACATATAACTAAAAATGAGAAGCTTGCCTCCTTGTTGCCTCCCATTTCATTTAAGAGGGGGGATGGTGTGACTATCCCACTCTGTACAAGCGCACATGTAAATCGTCTTCATATCCCTTAACATTAAGATGACAGTTCTTATTATTACCATGAGCCCGTTTGTTGCGGCGATGTGTTATTTTGCAATCCTAGAGGTGTTTCTCAGTCGCAGGTGGGATACTTCCCCCACGACACCGACTTTGTGGAAGCTCTAGCACATGGAGGTCTTGGTCCCTTAGAGGCTAGCCTTCATTGTACACTCCATGTGTTGACACTTCAAGCTTGGACCTGGGAGATAGGTGCAGAGGTAGCGATTCCTGGGACTTTGGAAGTAGTCACAATGGGGGTTAGAGATGAAACAAGAGATTGTTGGAGAGAAATTTCATTTGTTCTGCAACATCTCAACGCTTGGTGGCCAAACAGTTGTGTGGTAAATTTTTCTATGTCCAATCTTCGTGGTTTATGGTTTGTAGGGCATCTTGGTGGTGTGAAATTTAATTGGTGTGCCCTAGGTTTTATGACTACTTGACCCTGCCCAAAGCTATTCTTTGTACACCCCTCCTCTGTCACTACTAGCTAATTCCATTCTTAGGCCAATATGGAAGCTGAGTGTTAAGTTTTTTTTTTAACTTTGTCCTCATTCCTATTGACTTGTCTCATTGGCATGCCCCTCTATTGGAGGGTGTCTTTCATCAGACCTAGTTTTCCTTTCAACACTATGTCCCATTAACGTATGCACTCTCGACATGGGTCTGGAGGTTGAGGCCCTCAGGGAAAACCTCAGCCTCAAACCCAAGCTCAAACAACCACAATTATCTTCCATTCCTCCACTCCAGAAATCCAAGAGGAAATCCACCAGTTAGAAGCCTTAAACACTAATGATTTCCAAGCCTACTATGACTCTAAAATCCAAGCTAATTTTTCTAGCTAGGTTTTAGACCTTAGGCATACCAGGGGAAGATGGATCCAATATCTCAATTCCATCACCCTTTGTTAACAAATGAAGACACTCCTCAACAATGTACCCAAAGAGAAGTATGAGGACACCAATAAAATCATAACATGCCTTAATGAAATCCAACAAGTCCAATGCCACCAATGCTCTTGCTTAGTCAACCTTGACACTCGCTTGGCTCACATAGAAGGTCATCTACAATACACCGCCAGTCATCTAGCTCCATTAGGCACAAGTGCCCAAGATCCCGCTACAGTGACCTCACCTGATAATTGATGTTAGCCCAACCTCTTGGCTTATGTTTTTTACTTTCAGTAGATTAATTTCTTTTAGCATATGTATAGCCAACAATAACTAGTAAACAATATTTTGTATAAATCTGCTTTGGTATGCTGAAAACTTAATTTCAAGACAATTATATTTTAGGGTAGTTTTGGATGATAAACAATAGATCTCATTGTTGGCAGGTCTAGTTCCCTTGTTGTAGAGCACGATAGTATTCAAGTCTAACAATGAACTCTAATTTCATATGGAATTTATTTTGAGACAATATAAATTTTAATAGAAAAATGATTCATATTCATAACTATGATTTTTAAACTTTCTCTATATAAATTTAATTAATAATAAACGTATAAAATTAATACTTACAATAAACTCTACATATAACTTTAGAAGAAGAATACACACCAAATGCATATCTCATTAAAAAATTAAATTAAAAGTTTCTAAAACATGTTTAAGAAAATGTGGCAGATATATGTAATTATATGTATTATAATGATTTTTAATAAAATTAAAAAGAAAAGAATATTTATATATATATAAGAGATGTGAAATTTATACATAATATAAATAGAATTACTAAGAACCAACAATAGATCTATCTTAATTTAGAATATATGAAGTTTCAAGAAGAATCAAATTTCTAGAGATGTAAGCTTTTCCTCAAATTTTACACTCAAAAAGAAGTTTGTATATATATATATATATATATATATATATATATATATATATATAACTAACTAACTAACATGGCACAACATTATTTATTTTTTTCAATTAATAATTTAAAAAAAAATTGGATATAGAATTACATTAAATTTACTTATATATGATTATATTAATTTTATATATTAAATAATTTTGTTGTTTTTAATTTTATAAATTTATAAAATTAAAAAATAAAAATAAATGTTAATATACCTCACGATTATCTCCACTAAGGCCTCTCCCTAAGAGTGCCATTTGGCATCATTCGCAATCCATGCATTGTGTTTGTGTGTTCTATAAAAATATGAAGACATGTTGAACCTCTCAAGAGCTTCACAGTGGTATCAGTTGAGCCTGTAGCAGCTTCTCTATAAGGTAACTTCAAGATTTCCTGAATGGGTGCTTGATGAGCCTGCCAAGATTCAACAATATCCCATTTCTCCTGACATGATCCCTCATTCAAGGCACTGCTAGTTAGGAGGTATCCAAGAAAAAATAACCCAACACCATGCAATATATTCATGTCACACCCAATGCCCATCAAGATCACTTGTGCTCCTAGAATTGATCCTCTTAAACCTACCTAGTCTTGGCTGTGGTGTTGATAATACATCCACATCACCCTCCTTGAATGAAAAATTATATTCATGCATAGGAATAATTGTGATGTCATACCAACCACCTTCATTTACAAAATGGCCATCTCCAACCCTTTTAGTTGACATTCCACTACCTTGAAGAATTGTCACTATGAGAATATCTTGACCATCCTCTTTATCGTTTGTCAACACTTTTGACACAAACCATCAAATATGCACCACAAAACTTCTCCCAAGTGCTATATAACTACGATTGAAATTTCTTAAATAACAAAGGTTCAAACGCTTGCACATATCCCTTTGCAAATTGAAACCTACCATGCACACATTGGAGTTCCATCTCACCTTGGATGATGCCAAAACTTTTCACTTGTCACCTCTCAATGGAGGCACTCAATAGATGTGTCCTAATATGATGCATTTCCATGTCCCTGATTTTCTTATGTTGACACGTGCTTCTTTCCAACAAGGCTTTGATCCAATGAGTCCCTTGTTGGACCTACAACTATTTAAAACTTTTTATTTAGAAGTTGTTTTCCTTTTCCATTTTTTTTCCTAATCCTTGCCTCCATTAAATCTGCCTTGGTATAGGTGGTGGCATGCCTTAAACCAGAGTTTCCAAGTTACAATTAATCCTTTTGGACCATGGAATAACATTTATCCTTCAAATATTTTCAGTGTAAAACATTTTTACAATTGAAGAGTCTTCAGACATGTAAATATTTTTGTGATCCTAAATTTCAGCTATGATTCCTCCTTCACTACTTGATGAATCTACTTGTCTATGATTTTTATTGTTAAGAAAATCCTGCTTATCCACTGATCCATCAGATGAAGCATGTGAAGAAAAATTATTCTCCCTTTTTAGATGAATAGAAGGTGATTGAAATGAATATTTCCTTTTTGAAGTTGGTTTCATGATTAGACCAACTCACTTTACATTTTACAAATTCAGAATCATAGAGTTACTTTTTTTCCCAAACTCTGCTTCCATTTTTTCATCAAATTTACATTTGTTACCAAGACAAGATGCAAACTTTGATTCATGTTTCCCCTTCACTCCCTATGGCTTATTCAACACACCCAACCCAACTGATTTAGAAGAATTATTTAGCTGCACACTACTTGGAGGTGCCTCCCATTTCTTTAACTGCCTCATAGCATTCAACCTTGCATATAATTGAAGAAGCTTTCATTAACAACTTAGATCTGTGCATTGAACATACATATCCATCTTTGTCTCTTCTTGTTTTCTTCTACACACCTTGGTGTATTTTTCTTTATGTTTGGTAGAAATATCATCTTCCTTGATTTGTTTTGAAGAATATTAGTATGACCTTCAAGCTTTTTCTCAATTTTATTTTCTAGTAACTTAAGGCTTGCATATTCTATGTATGAAGTCTCACCCACATAACTAAGACCCATTTTGCCGTATGGTGATCTTTGACTGCTAAGAATATCATCCAACATTTGAAATTTTTTCAAGTTCTTGCTAAGCTTGTCTACTTTATTCCTTAATAAGACTATTTCTGGTTCAAGCTTATCACAATTTTCTTCTTTTTCCTTAAGTAGGATTTTCATCACTTCTTCTGTTCCCTTGCTTCTTCTAGCTGAATTTTCAAGGAGGTGACTTCTTCAAATTTTGGACCTTTTTTTTATCAACTTCTGACTCTAGCGTCTTGTAATCCCCAACCTTTTACTTCAGCTGAATTGGAAACATTTCTTATCTCTTTTCTACTTCTTTTGCTTGAAATCTTAGGAGGAAAATTTTTGTTTTATCAATGTTATAACACTTCTATTCAAGGAATTGCAACTGCCATTTAAGTCTTATATTTTATTTTTCGAGCCTAACTATTTGTTCTTGAGCAACCACAAATTTTTCTTTAAAATCCATTTCAATAGTGTAAGATTATTCTATATCTAATTTCCTCTTCTTATTGTTTTCATCTAAGTTATTTAAAAGGTTATGTATTCATGGATATGGATGAGACTTATTTTAGGGTTTTGGAATCTCACCTTCATGACCTTTCCATCCATGTTTCTGATATCTACCTTCTAGTTGTTAGGTTGTGTATGAAGGCGTTGACTCTGATACCAATTGTTGGAAATACTAAGATTGGGGTGAATCAATATTTCGTTACTATTAACAAATTTTAGCTTCTAAATTATTGTATGCACATAAATTATGAGAGACAAATCCTTATCTAAGAATAGATTTGATTGAAGAGTGCCTTGCTACTAGAGAAAAGGTCTCCTCGTAATCAATTCCCTCCACATGAGAGAACCCCTTGGCCACAAATATGGCCTTTTGTTTCTCGACACTCCCATATGCTGCTTGATTCACCTTGTAGATCCACCTGGATCCTATATTTGACTTGGGAAAACTTCCAATGCACTGCACTTGATAATGGAATCATATTCATCTACCATGTCATCAACCCATATTGGTTGTTGCACTTCTTCCTCGAATGAGGATAAGCTCAGTATCTACACTCTTTCTCATTAGAGCCATGTAGCTAGTGTACCAATCTGGTGACCTCCTCTGCCTGCGCTGTGATGCAGGTGCTCCCACATTATCTCTAGCATCATGCATCAATATGTCAACCTATTTGGTGCACTTACTTCCATCTTTGGATGTCTCTGCATGAGTGGGTACTTCCACTCTCTTCTCCTTAGCTTATGGCCACTCCAAAACATTCTTAGGTTCTTCCTTTGGAGAAAAAATCTCCTCATCTACATGAAAATGAAGCTCCCTCTCAAGGGAACATCTCATGGCCTTCTCTTCATTGAAATTAACATCTCTACGAACAACTGTCATCCTATGAGATGGAAGGTACACCCGATAGTTGTGAGGTGTATCAGTGTACCCCAAAAATATGCCCAACTCAGCTGTTGGCTCTAGCTTTTTTGTACATCTTTGGAAACATGACAGTAAAATGATGAACCAAAGATCCTGAAGAGTGCCACATATAGTTTCTTACTTGAAAAATATTTTCTGGTGTACTCATCCCAAGAATTCGATGAGGAATCCCGTTCTGCACATATTATGTTGTGTTGCTACCACCCACAAGTGCAACGGTAGGCCTTGATCATGCAACATCGTCCGTGCAACTCCCATAATAATTTTGTTCTTCCTTTCTGCAACCCCATTTTGCTATGGGTTATGGGGTGCTATTTACTCCCGTCAAATGCCTTTTTATGCACATATAATTTATTGAACTCATTTGACACATATTCTCCACCATTATCGCTTATGAGAGCCTTTAATTTCCTGCCTGTTTCTTTCAAAAAAAGTTCTTTAAATTCACAAAATTTTGACAATTTCTGGTCTTTCTTCTGCATGAAGAATATCCAACACTTACATGAGAAATCATCTACAAATATCACATAATACATGTGCTTGGCCGTGGAGGCTCTCGAGAACAATCCACACACATATAAGTTAACTATTTCAAGGATCGCTTATGCTCGACTGTCCTTATAATGAAAGGTGGATTTGGTGTACTTCCCAAATGTACACCCTTTGCATGTATCACATTGCTCTAGTGCACTCTTGGGAAGTCCTGTAGAAATAAACTGCATGATATTCAAAGCTCCATGGTGCAAATAGCCAAGTCGCCTATGCCATAATTCATCGATGTCTCGACTCTGCACCTTCTCTGCTTTTGTACTCAAAGAAGCACAATATTCTACATCCAATTTGTAGATTTTTTTTACCCGAACCCCGATCCGCTTCACTTTTTGCATGGCTACGTAATGAAGGAAAGCCTTCCTTTTGGTAGATATCACATCGTAGCCATGACATTCCAACATAGAAACTGAAACTAAATTCTTCTTCAGACCCAGAACATACATGACATCTTTTAATGTGAGAGGATAACCAGACTCCCTCTGAAAAGTAATAGTACCGATGCTAGTCACACTATACCTTCCATCATCTCCCATCTCGATGTGCATTGGATGTCCTTCTCCTCCAATTCGCTGTAAAATTATTTGTTTTCGGTCATATGGAATGAGACTCCACTATCCAGATACCACACACTACCCATCATTGATGTCACCATGCATGCAATGAGGGTGAAATCAAACTTGAATTGTGAAGCAAGAGCTTCACCTGCCGCTCCTTCTGAGGGCTTATTTTCGACTTTCTTGTGCGGACGCTTCGTGGTATAGTGTCACAGTGAAAACATTTAATATTTGATAAGTCCTTTTTTCTTGTCTGACCAAAATCTCCTTTGGATTGGGATTTATTACCTTACCCTTTCTTTTCCTTTCCAACCAAGGCAAAATTCTCCTCATCATCATGTTTGGATGGGGATCCATCTCTGGTGTTCCACCTTATATCTTATTCCACCAAGTCAAACCACAAACACTCCCACTCTGGTAGCTTCTCCCTCCCATTTACTGAATCCTGGTAGTTGTGCCAACTCTTGGGAAGGCCTAGAAGTGCTAGGCTGACTAGATCATCTTCAACAACTATAACGCCAACACTCCCAAGCTCATCCCAACATTGGGTGAAATTTCTCAAGTACTGTGGTATTGTGTTGCCCTTTTCCATCTTGATTTTTCGAAGCTTGTCCTTCAGTGCCAGTTTCCTGTGGTCACTGCTGTTCTGAAACAAGTTTTTCAAGGAATTCCACATTGCATATGGAGTCTCCTTCCCATGGAGGTTCGAGACAATATGATATCAAACTCCTTCTAGTAAGATCCTTCTTACCTTGACTACATTCTTATTCCATTCTGCTAGAGCCCGTGCATCCGAAACTGCTGGTTTCATAAAATTTCTATCAATTTATTCCTTCAACCCATTATATTCCATGGCTGCTTCTATCCGGTCCTTACAATCAATGTAATTTGAGCTACCCTTAAGGGCATGCTCAAGCTTTAGACCATAGAAAACCATCCTGATCCTTTGGCTAGTTCTAAAGAATAGATCTGCAAAACTTGTTCCACCTGCAACTATAACTTCTTATTCTTCTCTTCTATAGTGATTTCAACTCTGATACCATGTATAAATTCCTTGTATATTCAAACTACTAATTATAATTCGCTAAAACAATAGACTTGAATCTACTCTACCAATTGCGGAAACCAATTTAAACGATCGTGAAATCACGAAGCATACAAGAGAAATATTTCAATCAACACATTACGCTGATTTCCTAGGGAAAGCCACAACTAAAATCACAACTATCTATATATTGTATTAGTCAAAAAATATGAGAAGATTATAATGCTTTTCTCATGCCCAAGCAACCTTTGCACTATCTCTATCTATCTCACTTCTTCCTAGACAAGCCTTGGCCAATACTTAACCAATTTTATGCTTTCCCAAGTCCCTATTTCCTTGCGATGTTTCCTTGAGAATTAGCCCCTATTAATTAGGGAAATTCCTCATCCACAAATACACAATCCATCATAGGCCTTCCTCTCACTGCATGCACTACCTGTACAATTTGGATGATTATACAATTGATAGTACACTGCCCTTGAACTCCAATATCAACTGGGTAACTCGTAGATCACACATGCATGAGTTATTTATGGCTGATTTATCAGTTAACTGGTTGATCACAGAGTACACACCCCAATACTTGACCTCCCATTGGTTCCTCCAACAGTTGGAACTAGTTTAATTGACTTTAACTCATATTCACTGAATTAATTAATTAAAACTCAAAATAAACTCAACCTAGGCTTCTACAAAACAGGAGACACTCTACATGACTCAAGTTAGGCCCTCAACTCGAATTAACTAAACCAACTAATTAAAAATAGCTTATTTAACTCGTACAAGGTGTCAGGAGATGTGGAATTACAATTTTCGTTTAATTTAATTCAAGGGAAAATTAAATTAGAATGTTTCTTGGTGCCATTTTCAACAGGAAGCAGTGGTACCCATTGCATTGAGTGCCTCCATGAGATGGAGAAATTTATGCTGAACTTGGTCCCTGGTGAGCCCCTTTCGTTGGTGCAAGTTTTGACCAACTTTGAAAACTCAATACATTTGGATTCTCTATTTGTGAGTGTTCTTGAACTATGTGTCCATGATCCGATCAGTTGTGCCCTGTTGAAGTAGGGTCCCTTAGGAGCGCAATTTTGAGTAAATCAATAAATATTTTTGTAGTTTTGAGTCGTGTGCGCTAAGAAATGCACCGGTCAAGGGGATTTGGGGCGGGTCAAAGCCCCTTCATGAGTTGTAATGGGCTAAAGGGTAAAACTAGGAGTCACAAGCCACAGTTTACGGACCTTAGATGAGCACAGGCTAAGATATAAATAGAAGTCTAGATTGGGTCATAAAGAGGAAGTTCTAAGTAAGTTTTGATATGCTTCGAGCTATGAAGCGAATCTGTAAGTGTCTGAAAGGCTCCTACTGGCTGTGTGCGCGAAGACCTTAGGTTGGCTGTGTGCAGACCCCACTGGCTAAGTGTGTGGGTGGATCTGAAGAAGTGTAAATAGTTTTACGACTGCTAATATATAAATAAGTGTTTGGGATAACTCTGAGTATGAAATGCATCTGTGATATGTTTCTGTAATCTGTTTTCTTATGATTTATGTTATCTGTGACTGGATCGGTTGCGTTCCTATTTTAATGCTTAATATGAATGTTAGATGCATAGATCTGTTACTGTAAGACATGAATAACACTTTATTAAGACTGTTAAGGGATTATGAAGCCATTATTTGCGCGCACGTAGGAAAGCCCACGTAAATTGACCTAGATATGTTTCTGGTTAGGATTTTTGTTGCGAAGGCCAGTCTGTTATTATTATAGATATGAAGACACCCACATCAATTAATCCTCTCTCAGGGTGTGAAAACCTGGTTCCAGAACCCCCCCATACTGCTTCGGGTGAGACTTTGACCTACGCAAGTAGGTCACTGCCGAAAGGGCCATTAGTAAGAGGGTTTTGTTGGTTAAGTTTAACTTTGAACCTGGGTCAGGACCCCTCACGTCAAAAAATGGTTCTGTTGCCAGAACCGAGATCATTTTGAGAGAGATCAGGTGATGTGGCAGCCATCAATGCCTGAGTTAAAAGACTGGTTTGAGAAACAGATTCAAGAATTTTCCATTAAGGAAAATAGAAGTAAGAAGCTGTCTACTGAAGATTGGAAACATAAGTATATTTTCACAGATGTTTACGAAATTTTCTTTGTGACCTTTGCACAAGAATTGTAGGAGTGGTTATCAAGATTAGCTAAGTTCCAAACCTACTGGAAGGACGATAAGGTCACTCAGTGGACATCTAAGTTGATCCAACAGTTAGAGAAGACTGATAATCCCATTACCCGCACTGTAGATCATTGGGTTAACATCATTTTGGGTGGGTTTGTAAAAAAGTTTGTAGTAGATCAGTTTGTGTCATATTTTGAAACTGAAAGAAGGTTTTTCAAGGTACTAAGAGGTAAGTTCATACGCTCTCTTCCTTTGCTAATTAAGATGATATTGTGTGAAAAGGGTGTTTTGTGCAGTCACACAAAGTGAATGACCCCATAAAGCACTATGTGCAGTGGAAAGTACGTTCAGGTTAATCAAAGAGGAGACAAATATGTATACAACCCTATGAGAAACTCACCTGATAGTGATATAGAGAGCGAGGAGGATACACGCGCCGAAGGTAGCCCTCTTGCTAATCCATAATCGAATTCGCACAGGGGTAAGACATCTCCTACCCCACCTCCACCACCACCAATAGGGGATATGGCTGTGCATATGAAGCTACCCACCTTCAAAGGTGTGGGAGATGAGGACATGGATAGGTTTTGGTTTGTTGCAAATGCAGTATGGACTATGCAAAATGTTAGCACTAATGCTGTCAAGAGAGCGCAACTAGCTATGGAATTTGAAGGCCATGCGTTTGATTGGTTTATGGGATATTTGGCTCAACATGCTAATCCTACTGTTGATGAGATCAAGGATGATTTGAAGCAGTAGTTCAGAAAACCGAAGTCCTATTTACAATGTGTAACTGAGTTGAAATATATAAAACAAGAGACAAATGAATTTGTTTGGGAGGCGGATCAATGTCTGAAGTGCACTATCAACGAGGGAGGATTTATCTATAATGATAAGCAACATAAGGAATGGTTTATTTTCATGCTCTTACCACATCTGCGTGGGCCTATGAATCAGCAAAATACTGACTCTCAGGCCAAAGCTCTGGAAGTTTCCATGAAATTGGAAGCCGCGCCTAGAGCTGACGACCAAGCCAGAACTCCGTAAATCCAAAATTAGTTGGAAGCGATGCACTTGGAGATCCAGAACCTGCGTAGAGACAGATGAAAGGAAGTTGGCATAAATGTATGGTGTATACGATGCAAGGGTTATGGGCACACAAAATATCAGTGTACTTTGTTTAAAGATTACATGCAAGCGGGAGGGCCAAATCCATTGTGCCCCAGGGATGATGTAGAACTGAGTGGTACCCCCACGTTGTGGTGCACTAACTGTAAGGTAGCTGGACGGCATGCCAAGAACCTTTTCCCTTGATTAGGAAGTTATGTGCAAGAACTGAAGCAACAATGGTGCAAATTTTGCTCTTCAATTGGCCACGATGAGCACCACTACCACACATTCAAACTAACGAAGGAAAATGGAAACCTCTATAGGGTGCAGGCCGACCCATCTTCACCAGAATCTCCCTCTACGCGTGGAGGATCTCCAGCCAAAGGAAGAGGGGGAGGGAGAGGTGGAGGTGCAGGCCGTGGAAGAGAACAACTAATTTTCTATAATTGTGGAGACATTGGACACTATGCGCGCGATTGTCCAAACCTTGCGTGACAATCTTGCAGATATTGCAGACAATTTGATCGTGTTATTGAAGATTGTCCTATTTTGATCGCTAGAATGTAGGAAAAGCAACAACAGACGCCTACGCAGAACATACAAATGGTTAAAGTTGAGCCGCGAGATGATGACCCAAGTGTAAACATAATTACACGCAGTGGTGCTGCCACCGGAGAAGATGAAGGAAGGAAGGCTATTGCAGAGCCTTTGATTAGGAAGTCCTCGGAAAAGAAGGAAGGAATCAACTTGCAGAAGGAAAATTCCATCTTTGTAGAAGCTAGGTAGGATTTTACTACTATAGGCACATCCACATATAAATCAATGATGGAAGCAAAGATTGATGATGAAGTCAAACCTTTCCTGCAAGCCCGCATTAAGTTATTGCGCAACCAGAAAGCAGTAGATAACCTTCAAGCTCTGATAGATAGATGTGCGGACAAGGAGTTTACTCGAACTGAGAGTAAGGCTGTGAACAAGATCTATAAAAACAAGAAGAGAACAGGTCGGGAGATGCGCATGACCATGAAAATTGGAGAGTATGAGATGGATCAGGTCATCTTGGAATTAGGGTATGATGCAAATGTTATACCTAAGCAGACCTAGTAAAATATGGGCAAACCAAAGATGGATTGGTCCACCATTCAACTGTGCATGGCTAATCATCAGAAGATCATTCCACTTGGAAGACTCCCACAGGTTCTGGTAGACATTGCTGGAGTAAAGGTACATGCAAATTTTGAAGTAATACAAATTGTGGATGATGCAGACCCGTACCCTGAACTGCTAGGACTAGATTGGGCCATTGATATGGGAGGAATCATCAACTTGAAGCACATAAGCATGATCTTTGAAAATGATGGCACTCGGGTTATAGTACCTCTGGATTCGGCAGAAGGAGAAAGATATACAGAACTAGTGCATGAAGCAAATGATGTCGACCATATCTACAAGCTGAATGCACGAGATGAGGATTGGATAAACCCTACGGATGGTGGGATGCTGAATTGGGAAAAGGATAACTCAATTTTCTCAGATTCGGATGGGGAAATGGAGAACTAGAAGAATCATCTGCATGATGTTTCTGCATTGTGCTGCCTCAAGATCAATAAAAATTTCTGAGGCATTTCCTCAGAGGTAAGAGAATTAACCTATTTTGATGGTTCTGATAGTGTTGCATTATTTTTGGAAAAGTTGGAAAAGACTGTCCTAGAAGAGCAGAGGTTCTGGGCACTTGATCTTGCCATGCGCACAACTCTAGCGCGTTGGTGGGACACACACAAAGGGAGCTTTAAGGATTGGGAGGAATGCAGCAGGATGATGAGGTTGCAGTTTGAGTAGCCCGCTACCCCACCAACTGAGCTTTTCTATGGCCAAGGTGATCCGTGCAAACACCTAGCCACGTGGATGGAGGTTTGGAAAGAGAAGACCAGGACCAAATGGGTTCACATGTTTATTCATTCATTGGGAGAAATCCCTACTACTGTTAGGTCCCTATATTACTAGTATAGTCCCTTATTGTTGTTAGTGTAACCCCCTTATTGTTATTATTGTACCCTTGTAACCCCCATATTGTTATTATTGTGCCCTTAAATTATTATTGTTAGGTCGGCTAGGATTACATTATGGCCACACTAGGATTACATTGTGGCCCCATGGACTCCTATATATAGAAAGGAGGTTTTGTAATTTGAATCATCTAATAATTGTTCATTCATGTAATGTATTGGAGATTGCCCCCTCGAAGTGGCTTATTTCTAAGGCGTTGATATCTCTTTTCTTCTCTTTTTGGAGCTGGTTTCACAACATTTGGTGTCAGAGCTTTGAGATTCTAGGGTTTCGCTGCTCCAAACATGTCATCATGGAATTTTCACTATAATTTTTTTTTCTACGAAGTTTCAGAATATGAAATTTTTATAGTGTGAAGCCAAAATCTTGAGGAAAAACTTCGCAAAATTTCAGATCTTGGTTCGCAATATTTTTGGAGATATGATCTGTGCAAGTTAGGTCATTTTGCAGGCTCCTGAATTTAACCTAAACAGGTCATCGTGGTATTTTCGTAATAAATTTTTTTCTACGAAGGTTCAAAAGCTGAAATTTTTAGAGTGCGAAGCAGCAATCCTGAGGAACATCGTCGAAAAATTTCAGATATTGGTTTGCAATATTTTCGGAGATATGATCTGTGGAATTTAGGGCCTTTTGAGGCTTCTGAATTTCATCTCAAAGAGGTGATCGTGGAAATATATTCATAGCTCTCTCTATGAGCATCAGATTGGAATGATGTAAAAAGTGGCCGCAAGTACACGAACTTTAGTTTTCGGTCTATCAATTTCAGAGCTGAAGGAGGAAACAGTGACACGTGGCAAGTCGTACAAGTTCGCTCTACTGAACCAGTCCAAAATTGGGTCATTGTGGGAGATTGGACATAACTTTGTTTTGAAGAATCCAAATCAGATCAGACCTGTGGCATTTGAAAGAAGCTTCAGAGGGCTAGTACAGGGCTGAATTTCAGATATTGAGAATCTGCAATTATAGAGATAATTCAATTTCAATATCGAGCTCCTCAAAATCAAGTAAAAGGTGTGTATTTTTTTTTTCGAATTGCATAAGTCTTGTTTGAAGAATCAAGTTGAATTGATTCCAAGGGCATATTGTAGAATAGATATCAGTATTGGATTCTAAAATGGCCCCTAAAAGTAATTCAACACCCATTAAGCCTTTAGAAAGCTCTACTATGACTCATGAAGACGAAGAATGACAACATGACATATCAAAATTACAAGAGCAAGTGCAACAAATTTCGCTCTCGCGAAGAGCAACAAAAAATGACATGGAAGTTTTAAATAAAGGCATGGAAACTAAGATGGATGGTTTGAAGAAAGGCGTGGAATCTAAGATGGATGGTTTGAAGAATGGCATGGAATCTAAGATAGATGGCATGAAAGTTGGCATGGAATCTAAGATGGATGACATGGAAGCTAAGATCGATGAGAAAATGGAAAACATGAAGAATGATCTAAAAGCAGACATGGAAGGTTTGAAAAAGTTGATACAAGAAATGTTTCCTAATGGTGGAAAGATAGTAGAGGAAACTCATGATGTGAACAAAATAAATGTTAATCGCGATTTCATAAAATCTAATGTTGGCAGGAAGAACCACCATATTCTAAAAATGGATATGAGGAAGTTTGATGGAAAGGATTCTGTAACATGGATACTACAGATGGAGCAATATTTTGATCTCCATAATGTGAAAAACACACAAAAGGTACGCATTGCAACTTTACATTTAGAACAAAATACATTTGTATGGTATCGATGGTTTTGCTCCCATAAAAAAATTGTCACTTGGTCAATTTTTACGGAGGAAATGATAGCACATTATGAGGATACAAAGAGCAACACCTTCTTTAGCCAATTGATAAATCTCAAACAAAAGGGTTTAGTGGGGCAGCACATTGAGGACTTCCAAAAATTGAATATAAGGGTAACTCATATTCCAGAGGAACACAGGATTGATCTCTTCATAGGCACTTTAAAGGATAACATCCAACATGAAGTTCGCGTTTTGGAACCTGATTCATTGGAGAAGGCATTCAGGTTGGCAAGAAAAATTGAATGTAAAATTATGGCGACAAGGAATCCTACCACTCACTTCTATAAAGAGGGAAGTGTTGCTACTCCTAGATTTCCACAACCTACAAGGTTGACACCACAACAATTGGAAGAAAAAAAAGCAAAAGGGCTTTGCTACAGTTGTGATAGCATATACACTAAAGGTCATAAGTGTGTTGAGTAGAAATTATTTTACATAGATTGTGAAGAGGAAGAAGAAAATGAACAAGAAGAAGATATACACCAGGACCCAACCCAAGAAGAGGAAGAAATGAGTCTGACCATATCGTGTAATGCATTGGCAGGAATTACCATTCCTCAAACTCTCAAGATAGAAGGACATATCAAGAAGAAAAAGGTAATAGTGTTGATTGATGCAGGTAGTGCCTGTTAGGGTCCTATAAATATAGGATTCATAATTTTTGAATTGACTTTGATAGTCTTGTAAATATGTACATACTTTGATTTCTGCAAGTTTTTTTCCCATATTTAGAAAAAATAAAAAAATCAAAAATAAAAAAGAGGGTAAAAGTCCTAAAAGAAAGATCAAAGGACTTAGAAAAATATAGACCCCCAAAGAAAAAATAAATAAAACATGAAAGTGTGCAAATCCAAATGCCACTACTTTTTACTTTGTTACTGATGATTATGGTAGAGTGTCAATAAATGCCATAATCCATGATGAGTTGAACTGCTTAAACTTGACTTGTCATGATTTCAATTTTATTGTTGTAGAATAATGAATAAAGATTAGTCATACAGTTTAATCATGACTAATTAGTAGATAGGTAGAGAATAAAGAGGAGTTCATCAGTTTAATCTGAGCCCTTAGATGAAATAAGATAGATTTAAATAGTTTTTATGCTTTCAAAAGAATAAAATGTTTCAAGGTATCAAGCTCAAATGCACCCGCAAAAGGAAAGAAAAAATGTTAGATTAAAGTTGGGTAGATAGAAAGAAGAAGGAAAAACATGTAAATATTCATCACCGGGAAAATAATCACTAATTTCCCCTCCCTATAGTTATTCTGCATTCTAGACTTTCAGTCAAAGAGGCTTAGAGCATTTCTCTGACTTCTGTTGGGACCGAACCCAAGGCTCAATGACTGATAAGTTAAAAGTGTTGAATTCATATATTAAATCCCTAATTATCATCATTTACCCTTCATACACTCATTACTATTCAATTTCATAAGTAAGCACCTTTTTTACTTAATGAAGTATGAAATTCCCCATTTGACTAACTTCTTTCATTCATAAAAGCATAAAATCCTCCAAAAGCATTATATCCTAAGTTAAAAGTGGTGAAATTATAAATGATAAAAGCTTTGCTTTGATATTTTCACTTTACTTAGTCATGTAATTGTATTTTTGGTGTATTTCATTGTCCCTTGTCATATTGACTTCTAATTTATATATTAAATCCCTAAAAATGACCTTTTCCTATTAATATAATTTCCTTTATATTAATACCCTAAAACCCACTACTATAAGCTTTTATGCCAAAGTAATTACCCACATGCGGAAATGAAAAGCTCCAATTATAACCCCTTTGGCATAAAATTAGCAATATGTAAATATCCCACTCCCTTATAGTTTTTTTTTTCGAATATGTCTACTATTATTGATACAATTTTTTTTTACAGAGAGGCCCCAACCTCAAGAGATATTTCCCAGAGTTGCAGCATTCTGAAAATTATAAAGTTGATGGCTAACCAAAAAATTTCAAAAGCTAGAACTGCTACCTTGTTCCGAGCCAAACAAACAGTGAAATGCCGCCCACGCAGGGGAAACCGACTTTTAGACATAACATTAACATGATTTAAACTGACAGTAGTAGCATAGGTCCGAGTATGTAAACTGATGAAACAAAAACGCAGAGGATCAAGCCCAAACGAGCGACTGTGAGTCAAAAACCTGAGAGTGGAGACGTGTTCAGGAATCATGAGAGTTGGTTGGCATTTCTTCGACGATGCGGCAGCCATACTCATAGGGGTCTTCATCCGCTTCTTGATGATCATCTTTGCCAACAAAGCTATCACGATTCGGATCACTTGGGCCAATAGGGTGGCTTGTGTCTTGAATCACGCTGCTACAGGGCTCCTTACGCTTCAGGCTGTCAGAGGGAGGAGTGACATGTAAAGCGCTGATGTTCTTTTCCATAGGCGCACCAGGAATCTGGACAGCCTCAGCCGTGGAGTCTTCATGAAATTCAATTGTGATGTTGGCTATATTGGTGGAGTGACAAAAAACACAGGGAATGCGGAGCTGAGCAGTGTGGGACTGAACAGGGGGAGAGAGTGGTGTAACCGGGATGTGGGGGGTGCCCCTAGCAAACGTGGACTGCCCAGACCCACGGCCTTTGCCACTCCTGGTGGTTGGATAGCGGCCAGAGAAGTACTCCGAGGATTGGGAGGTCGAGCCAGAGGTGGAAGAAGAAGGCTGACGGGCAACATGCCCCCGACTGGTGCCTCTCCTGCACCTCATTCGTTGACGCAGTCTAGGCATGTTGCAGCGGGCAGGAAAGGCAATGCAAGAGTTGGTAGTGTGATGGTGGAGAACACAGTCCACAGAGGAACACAGGGGAGCACAAATAGGCGGAGCTGAGACACAATCAGTGAGCGAATTGGACCAAAGTTTGCAAAAAGGGCTATGAGTAAAATGAATTCCCGGCATCAGCTCGATACAACACGCAATAGCACACCGCTTCCCAGTACCAGTCTGAGAACGGGGCTCTGCTGCAGCTATGGAACAAAGCGATCTCAGAGGAGTAGCAGAAATGAACCTGGTTTGATGCGCCATGATAGAAATGCAGACAGTCTGGCTTGGGAGAATGGGCTGCGTTAAGGCAACATTGAAGACTCTGGCAAGGTGATAAATGCATGGCCTCGCGCGGAGCTGGGTGGCAGTGGTGTATGTCCACACGCCAACCCACCATGCCTGTCCACGTGCCATCGTAAAAAGCATTTCATACACCCGCATCCGGGGTCAGAATCCCGCCCCCTTATAGTTATTAAGCCCTCATGGTTTAATAAACTATATAATATAATACAAAAACAAATAAGTCTTCAGAAGTATGACATGTATTTGAAAAGTAAAACTACTCCCGAGTTTATTCTAAAGTTTAATTTAAACTAAACTTTAAAACCCCCGCAACTTTTTGCAAAGAGCTTGTACATCCCCTCATTGAAATTTTTTTAACCCAAGGTTTATTACTAAATAAACTAATGTTTTATATCGTGATTTACATTGAATTTTCCCAACTATGTATTAGCCACACACTATACTTAGCTTAACCCCAGTTAACTCCATAAATCTTCCTCATGCACCTTTTAAACGTATATATAAACTCTGTTTACATATATAACACCACCATTCAAACCCTTTCGAAATCATGTATTGACTTCGCTTATACATATAGTCGTTTTATAAATAAAACTTTGGTTAAAATTCAAATACACAGGTTTTATCATAAATCCATCGCCCGACGCATAGTAAAGTACCCGGGACCCACCCTACTTTTCCCCGCACCTTCCCAACAGATCTCAACCGTTCACTTCTTTTCAAATAATCCAATGGCGGAGGATGTGTTTTGCGTCCAAAAATTGATCGATAGCCCAATGCCCAAATGGACATGAAATGGGTGGTTTTCCCATTTCCGCATCCTGTGACGTGGCAGAAAACCATTCGATCGCGTTTGTTTCAGCAAAAACTACTTACCACCAAGATCCAACGTGAAAACCACTTCCGGTTATGCATTTCAAAATCCAAACTACCTCCCGCCTTTGATGAGACTGACATTCAATGCATTAATGATGATTAATTCCAAAGGTAAAAAATCTTTGAAACATCATTTTGATTGTTTAGTTGCGCATTCCTGACTGTAAAGAGCTTGCCTGACTACATCAAGCCTCCCGACTGTGCTAAAATCCTTGAAACACGATTTTATCTGTGGAAACTCCCTATTTTCACCACAGATCTCCTATTTGAAGACTATAAAAGCCATTTCTTTGCACCAAGACCCGTCCGCAGGAACAAACAAAAGCTTTAGAAACCCTTTCAAGTGTCAAATTACCTACAAATTGAGGTATTTTTCATCAGTTTAAAACCCTGCATAGTCAATTTTGAACCGTCCTTAAGCAAAACAAGCTTTCAATTATAAAAATTCATTGTGGAAATTGCCCAAAAATGCCCCAAACAAGCCAAACCCTGGCCACTTTTTTCCAGGAAACCTTATTTCCGCTGTAAGCCTTTTTAAGCCAAATTTCCTCAGCTTACGACCTCTAAAGATCAATTCCAAAACAAAAAGGGGTTTAAAGCCTACATATTTCTTAAAAAATCCTTTTTTATAGTCTAAACCATTCAGGAAACCCTTGTTTCCTGCCCTTGTTTCCTGTCTTAGCTCAGTTTTCATCTCTCAGAAGCATAAATTGAGCAAAGATATCACTTGAAATTATCCTTAGCCTAAATTTCTCAGTTACCCCTCTGTTTAAAGTAAATTACTTCTGTAAACCATTTAATCTTACAAAAGAAGCCAGAATGCCTAAAAAATAGAGTTAAACCTCCACAGACATATCTCATTCCAAAGGTATTTCAAAAGACTTCAATCACCTCCTTGCAGACCTATGTTTCATTAAAAAATTGTTGATTTTTGCAGGTTATTATCAGAATATGGATTTGGGCCAACAATTTCAATACTAGTTGACAAAATTGTTTGCTCCAAATTCTCAGATTTTAATTCAAAAGCTTCATTCAACAAATAGTTTGTATACAAAGAAAGAATAAAATCAAGTCAGAGAGAGATTAGAATGATGAAATTTTCACAGTAAATGGTAAAATCAAAGTAAGAATTCACAGTGACAGTGAAAACATAATAGTGAAAAAGAGACAACTAAAGTGTATCAGGTAAAAGTCAGAGTGAAAGTTAAAACAAAGTTACAGAACAGTCAAGGTGAAACAGTAAAAGTAAAAACAGAGTCAGTAATGGTTAACAGAGATGAAAATACTTTCACCAACAACAATGAAGTTTATCCAAAGTGAAAGTAAAACATTTAAAAGAACAAAAAGGTGAAAAGATGAAAACATAACAAGAAGGAACATTTTTGCAGAAATTTCATGTTTCAGTCATTGTTTTGCAGAAACTATTGTGACCAATACAAGATGAATTTTTAAAAAATGAAGGAGGTTTATGTTCTTAAGTTGTCCAAATACAAAAACCTCTCACTTTTCTAACAACCATTATGGGTTGGGAAATATTAAACAATATTGGAAATAACTTTTTGCAGAAAATTCCTGTTAAGTCATCATTTTGCAGAGAGTATTGTGGCCAATCAGAAATACATCTTACAAAACTGAAGGAGGTTTGTGTTTCTAAGAGAATCATCTAAAAAATACTATCTCACTTTATGCACAGCTATTACAGAATAAAATATACATGCACATCTTTACAACCTATATTTTAGACTCTATAAAACTCTGTTTTACACATCGTTTTTCAAAGCCTATTGTGAACAGATGGAGTAGAAATTTAGGAAAATGAGCGAGGTTTATCTCACTAACATATGCATATACAATAACCTCTTTCACTTGTTACATATCTATTTCGGATTGAGAAATAAAAATGTATCATTGGACCCCAACTTTGCAGAATTGCTGGAGCATTATGCACAAAGAAAGGAAACATTGAGTGACTTGGATGCCTCATCATCAACTAAGAGTTGAGATCAAATTCGAATTATTTTCTTTGTCATCACCTATACATAAAAAATAGTGCCAAATAGATGCATTAGTTTTGAGTGTCCTTTACTTAAGTTCTATTTATGTAAAACAATTGAAGATATTTGTAAACCAATCTTGATATTTTTTCAAGATATTTTAGTTTAGAATTTGTATAAATACTTCACTCTTTGAAGTATTTTGAGTGGAATAAAAATTTCTAAGATTACTATAGACTTTTGCTGATACATTGGAGGCTCTCATGTGTTGAATTCAAAGTAGCAGACTGGACAAAGCCTAAGTGGCATCATAATTCAGGATTCATGCGATAAGTTGAAAAGTGAAGTACATTTCTTCTTGTCATTATTTCTTTTTTGAGTTTCATGCAATTCATTATGTGTTTGATCTATCTTAATGTGTAACTAGGAATACTACTACATGATTAGCTTTTTTCTCCCTGTTTTTAACTAAGTTACCATTTAAATGTTTTCTGCTGATTTCTGGTGTTAGGAATTCTTAACTGCTCCTATGACCGCTTGACTTCTGCCTCCTTCCTCTATTTTTTGGATCAAAGGATCCTTCATTTCCCTTTGTCCCGACTTCACCATTTCATCAAAAATATTTCACCAAGGCTCTGAGGGTTATCTATCTTACCCTGAATACATTTGCATCATTTTGGCCTTGCCTTCTAGTACTGCTATCTAGATTTAGACTCCATAGCCCAATGGACAAGTAGATCTCTCATTAGTTTAATCCTAAGTGAATTTTACCCACAAAAACCTTTTGAAACAAAACCAATTGTTCTATCATAACTAGCCTAAAAACATAAAAAAAACAAAGATAAATCTTAAAGAGAGAGCCCTCTCTGAACTTTAGGAAGGCTAGATCCTAGAGTTCCAAGTAGGTTTGTGGTTACCTCAGAATATTTCTCTTGAACCTGGATAAATTACTGAGTGATAACATAATGGCGACCATACTGGGGAAACTAACATTTTCTTCAGAAATATTTTACAGGTTCAAATCTGATTTATGATGGTGGACATCGATCAAACACACAAAGGTTAAAATCATCCACCTGGCGACTCCAAATCAATTTCACAATCAAGACTCCACTGGAGGAATGAACCTCAAAGAACAATATGGAAAGATCAGGCTTTCAACTTGGATCTTAATCCAAGACATTATGTTCTTTCTCATTAAGAAAGTTTTTCAATGTATATTGTATTTTATAGAAGATCTTAGATTAGTTTTTAATTATTTTCCTTTGAAGATTGTAAGTAATAATTCTCCTAATCTCTTTGAGCAACTTTCTTCTGAATCTAATGATGATCATTTTGAAATTAAGAAGCCTCAAATAATCAAGACTGATCTTACAATCCCTGTACATATTCCTGTACCATAGAAAGTTCCAGATAGATATAAGCCCCTTATTTTACCTCCTATACTCCATGATTTTCCTAAAAACTATTACACACATCTTCCTAGATTTGATGGAGAGAATGGTATCAATGTCCAAAAACATATTCAAGGTTTTGAGAATTATTTGGATTTATTTGAGATTGATGAAGATGATATTAAAATAAGAATTTTTTCTCTTTCTTTGCAAAATAGAATAAAGAGTTAGTTCAAAAATCTGCCTAATGTTAGCATCTCAAATTTCCAGCAGTTTATCAAACTTTTTCTTGATAGATGGATACTCAAAGTTAATCATTTTGTGATCATGGAAGAATATAATCAGTTAAAAAGACATCCAAATGAAACAATACAACAATTTTCTGACAGATTTAATCAAGTTTATTATTCAGTGCCAGAAAATATTAGACCTCCTCATGATTCAGCTCTCTTGCATTATCCAAGTGCCTTTGATCCAGAAATAGAATTTCGGTTAAGAGAAAGAGATCCAGAAACACTTATACAGATGCAGAACATTGTAGTTGATGTAGAAGTTAATCTTCAAATCAGACAGGAAAAGTTGAAAGTAGAAGAAGAGGAAAAGAAAAACATTGCAGAGGTAAAACTCAGCCTTTTGGTAAGAAAACTAGATGAAAGGATACAAAAGATCACTATGAAAGATGAATTTTTTGTTCAAAATCACCTTGATACATTTACTGAAGAAATAGAAGAGGTTGATAGCCATGAACATATTCCTACTAATTCCAATTATCATAGATCATAAAATGGATTTATAGGTCAATATGTGGAAGAGGAATCTACTGATTTAATATGTATGTTTGATGACATTCCTTCTTTTGATGATTTTCCTAAGTATGATCATTATGATGATAGTTATGTTCTCCAAACTCAAGCTAATTTTATAGAGAAATCAGAAGCTAGTTTGTGGGATGAGGAAACTCAGTTTTAGCAACTATAATACAGTAATCAACCAATACAGATCAGCCATGAAAGTGAGGAAGAAAAAATAGAAAATGTGGAAATAAGTAAAGATTCTTTACCTCTTTGTTTTTCTTCATTTCAGTTCATTAGAGACAACTTTCATGCCATCAATAATCAGCAGTCTTTAGGAATTGTGAATGACAACAAAGAAGATAATGAAACTATTGATCAAGATTTTTCAGTTTCACAATTGCAGTTATCAGTTCCCATTGAAATAAATGATCAAATGACACAAGAAAGTTCCATACCACTATGTTTTGAATCATTTCATCATTTAAAGGAAATATGGTATAACATATTTAAAGAAAAGGATGAGAAACTTGTTGAAGTTTATGAAGTCCCATGGAATCCTATATGCCATAGGTTGCAACAATTTTTTCAAGTTTTTCATGATCCAATAGCTGATATGTTGGATATTGAATGCATTCAAAGCCTTCCTCCATTAACTAACTATGAATTTCAGAATCAAGATGATAAAGGTTTCAACAGTCAAACATTACAATCAATAGGAATATCATCACAAATCTTATCTGAAAGTTTGCAGAGAGATTAAGATGAAAATAACATTTCAGATTCATGGCATGGAGGCCATCCAGAACAAATGTCCAATTGTTTAGATCAGTTAAACATCAGTGTATATATTTTGGAAGATCCTTTTGTACAATTTCTAGAGTCAACAAAGGAAATCAAGTATTTCCTTATCCTCTCATTTGTTGACAAGTTTCTAATAGGTTGCAAAATTACAGTTTTGATAAAAAACAAGAAAATGCAGCAAAATCTATCAAAGTACATAATGCTGGAATGGTTGCATTGGCTATTTCATTTTACTTAACCAGCAGTTGGACAACTGATTAGAGTAAGTAGGTAGGATTTTAGCTTATTTCCGTTTTCAGCTAGTTTGAAATAATTCATTAAGGTTTGAAGCAAAGGAAAAGACCCTAAAACATTAATGATTTGGTAGTGTGGTTTGAAGGTTGTAGCTCCTTTTAGTTTCAGATCAGATTTCAGTTTGTAGAAAAATGTGTAAATTCAGTTCAAGAGTTTTCAGTCACAGCATATGCATGTTTGGGATTGGCCCAATGGATCAGGCTACTAGTCGACGGTGTTCTTGACATCTCACAAGGATATGCCATCCCCATGTGAAGCCGCTGTTAGGGTCCTCTAAATATAGGATTCATAATTTTTGAATTGACTTTGATAGTCTTGTAAATATGTACATACCTTGCTTTCTACAAGTTGTTTTCCCATATTTAGAAAAAAAAAAAAAATCAAAAATCAAAAAGAGGGTAAAAGTCCTAAAAGAAAGATCAAAGGACTTAGAAAAAATATAGACCCCAAAAGAAAAAAAAAATAAACATGAAAGTGTGCAAATCCAAATGCCACTACTTTTTACTTTGTTATTGATGATTATGGCAGAGTGTCAATAAATGCCATAATCCATGATGAGTTGAACTACTTAAACTTGACTTGTCATGATTTCAATTTTATTGTTGTAGAATAGTGAATAAATATTAGTCAGACATCTTAGTCCTGACTAATTAGTAGATAGGTAGAGAATAAAGAGGAGCTCATCAGTTTAATCTGAGCCCTCAGATGAAATAAGATAGATTTAGATAATTTTTATGATTTCAAAAGAATAAAATGTTTCAAGGTAGCAAGTTCAAATGCACCTACAAAGGAAAGAAAAAATGTTAGATTAAAGTTGGGTAGATAGAAAGAAGCAGGAAAAGCATGTAAATATTCATCACTGGACAAATAATCACTAATTTCCCCTCCCTATAGTTATTCTGCATTCTAGACTTTCAGTCAAAGAGGCTCAGAGCATTTCTCTGACTTTTGTTGGGACCGGACCCAAGGCTCAATGACTGATAAGTTAAAAGTGTTGAATTCATATATTAAATCCATAATTATCATCATTTACCCTTCATACACTCATTACTATTCAATTTCATAAGTTAGCACCTTTTTTACTTAATGAAGTATGAAATTCCCCATTTGACTAACTCCCTTCATTCATAAAAGCATAAAATCCTCCAAAAGCATTATATCCTAAGTTAAAAGTGGTGAAATTATAAATGATAAAAGCTTTGCTTTGATATTTTCACTTTACTTAGTCATGTAATTGTATTTTTGGTGTATTTCATTGTCCCTTGTCATATTGACTTCTAATTTATATATTAAATCCCTAAAAATGACCTTTTCCTATTAATATAATTCCCTTTATATTAATACCCTAAAACCCACTACTATAAGCTTTTATGCCAAAGTAATTACCCACATGCGGAAATAAAAAGCCCCAATTATAACCCCTTTGGCATAAAATTAGCAATATGTAAATATCCCACCCCCCTATAGTTATTAAGCCCTCATGGTTTAATAAACTATATAATATAATACAAAAACAAATAAGTCTTCAGAAGTATGACATGTATTTGAAAAGTAAAACTACTCTTGAGCTTATTCTAAATTTTAATTTAAACTAAACTTTAAAACCCCCACAGCCTTTTGCAAAGAGCTCATACATCCCCTCATTGAGAATTTTTTAACCCAAGGTTTATTGCGAAACAAACTAATGTTTTATATCGTGATTTACATTGACTTTTCCCAACTATGTATTAGCCACACGCTATACTTAGCTTAACCCCAGTTAACTCCATAAATCCTCCTCATGCACCTTTTAAACATATATATAAACTCTGTTTACATATATAACACCACTGTTCAAACCCTTTCGAAATCATGTATTAACTTCGCTTATACATATAGTCGTTTTATAAATAAAACTTTGGTTAAAATGAAAATACACAAAGGTTTTATCATAAATCCATCGCCCGACGCATAGTCAAGTACCCGGGACCCACCCTACTTTTCCCCACACCTTCCCAACAGATCTCAACCATTCGCTTCTTTTCAAATGATCCAACGGTGAAGGATGTGTTTCGCGTCCACAAATTGATTGACAACCCAACGCCCAAATGGATGCGAAATGGGTGGTTTTCCCATTTCCGCCTCCTGCAACGTGGTGGAAAACCATTTGATCGCGTTTGTTTAAGCAAAAACTGTTTATCACCAAGATCCAATGTGAAAACCACTTCCGGTTACGCATTTCAAAATCCAAACTGCCTCTCGCCTTTGATAAGACTGGCATTCAATGCATTAATGATGATTAATTCCAAATGTTAAAAACCTTTGAAAAATCATTTTGATTGTTTAGTTGCGCATTCCTGACTGTAAAGAGCTCCGCCTGACTACATCAAGCCTCCCGACTGTGCTAAAATCCCTGAAACACGATTTTATCTGTGGAAACTCCCTATTTTCACCACAGATCTCCTGTTTGAAGACTATAAAAGCCATTTCTCTACACCAAGACCCGTTCGCAGGAATAAACAAAAGCTTCAGAAACCCTTTCAAGTGTCAAATTACCTGCAAATTGAGGTATTTTTCATCAGTTTAAAACCCTGCACAGTCAATTCTGAACCGTCCTTAAGCAAAACAAGCTTTCAATTATAAAAATTCACTGTGGAAATTGCCCAAAAACGCCCAAAACAAGCCAAACCCTGGCCAATTTTTTCTAGGAAACCTTATTTCCGCTGTAAGCCTTTTTAAGCAAAATTTCCTCAGCTTATGACCTCTAAAGATCAATTCCAAAACAAAAAGGGGTTTAAAGCCTACAGATTTCTTAAAAAATCATTTTTTATAGTCTAAACCATTCAGGAAACCCTTGTTTCCTGTCTTAGCCCAATTTTCATCTCTCAGAAGCCTAAATTGAGCAAAGATATCACTTGAAATTATCCTTAGCCTAAATTGCTCAGTTACCCCTTTGTTTAAAATAAATTACTTCTGTAAACCATTTAATCTTACATAAGAAGCCAGAATGCCTAAAAAATAGAGTTAAACCTCCACAGACATATCTCATTCCACAGGTCTTTCAAAAGCCTTTAGTCACCTCCTTGCAGACCTATGTTTCATTAAAAAATTGTTGATTTTTGCAGGTTATTATCAGAATATGGATTTGGGCCAACAGTTTCAATACTAGTTAACAAAATTGTTTGCTCCAAATTCTCAGATTTTAATTCAAAATCTTCATTCAACAAAAAGTTTGTATACAAAGAAAGAATAAAATAAAGTCATAGAGAGATCAGAATGATGAAATTTTCACAGTAAATGGTAAAATTAAAGAATTCATAGTGACAGTGAAAACATAACAGTGAAAAAGAGACAGCTAAAGTGTATTAGGGAAAAGTCAGAGTGAAAGTTAAAACAAAGTTACAGAACAGTCAAGGTGAAACAGTAAAAGTAAAAACACAGTCAGTAATGGTTAACAGAGATGAAAATACTTTCACCAACAACAATGAATTTTATCCAAAGTGAAAGTAAAACATTTAAAAGAACAAAAAGGTGAAAAGATGAAAACATAACAAGAAGGAACATTTTTGCAGAAATTTCATGTTTAAGTCATTGTTTTGCAGAAACTATTGTGACTAATACAAGATGAATTTTGAAAACTAAAGGAGGTTTATGTTCTTAAGGTGTCCAACTACAAAAACCTCTCTCACTTTTCTTACAGCCATTTTGGGTTGGGAAATATTAAACAATATTGGAATTTATTTTTTTGCAGAAACTTCCTATTAAGTCATCATTTTGCAGAGAGTATTGTGGCCAATCAGAAATACATATTACAAAAATGAAGGAGGTTTGTGTTCCTAAGAGATTCATCTACAAAAACCTATCTCACTTTGTGCACAGATATTACATAACGAAAGATACATGCACATCTTTACAGCCTATTTTTCAGACTCTGTAAAACTCTGTTTTACACATCTTTTTGCAGAGCCTATTTTGAACAGTTGGAGCAGAAATTTAGGAAACTGAGAGACATTTATCTCACAAAAATATGAATCTACAATAACCTCTTTCAAATTTTACATATATATTTCGGATTGAGAAATACAAAGGTATCATTGGACCCCAAGTTTGCAGAATTGCTGGAGCAGAATGCACAAAGAAAGGAAACAGTTAGTGACTTGGATGCCTCATCATCAACTAAGGGTTGAGATCAAATTTGAATTCTTTTCTTTGTCATCACCTATCCATAAAAAATAGTGCCAAATAAATGCATTAGTTTTGAGTGTCCTTTACTTAAGTTCTATTTATGTAAAACAGTGGAAGATATTTGTAAACCAATCTTGATATTTTTTCAAGATATTTTAGTTTAGAATTTGTATAAATACTTCACTCTTTGAAGTATTTTGAGTGGAATAAAAATTGATAAGATTACTATAGGCTTTTTCTGATACATTGGAGGCTCTCATGTGTTGAATTCAAAGTAGCAGACTGTACAAAGCTTAAGAGGCATCATAATTCAGGATTCATGCGATAAGTTGAAGAGTGAAGTACATTTCTTCTTGTCATTGTTTCTTTTCTGAGTTTCATGCAATTCATTATGTGTTTGATCTATCTTAATGTGTAACTAGGAATACTACTACAAGATTAGCCTTTTGCTCCCTATTTTTAACTAAGTTACCATTTAAATGTTTTTTGCTGATTTCCGGTGTTAGGAATTCTTAACTGCTCCTACGCCCCTTTGACTTCTGCCTCCTTCCTCTATTTTCTGGATCAAAGGATCCTTCATTACCATTTTTCCCGACTTCACCATTTCATCAAAAACCTTTTACCAAAGCTCTGAGGGTTATCTATCTTGCCCTGAATACATTTTCATCCTTTTGGCCTTGCCTTCTAGTACTGCTATCTAGATTTAGACTCCATAGCCCAATGGACAAGTAGATCTCTCATTTGTTTAATCCTAAGTGATTTTTACCCACCAAAACCTTTTAAAACAAAACCAATTGTTCTATCATAACTAGCCTAAAAACATAAATAAAAAACAAAGATAAATCTTAAAGAGAGAGCTCTATCTGAACTTTAGGAAGACTAGATCCTAGAGTTCCAAGTAGGTTTGTGGTTACCTCAGACTATTTCTCTTGAACCTAGATAAATTACTGAGTGATAACAGTACCCATAATTTTATTCATTGTAAGGTAGCCAAGGAATTGAATTGTTTCCTATACCCAGCACCAGAATGTCAAGTGATGGTTGCAAATGGAGGAACTATAAATTGCTCTAGAAAATGCCATAATATCAAGCTAACCATGGGGGAATATGTATTGAATAGTCCAATTCTTTCCATTCCTATGGAAGGTGTTGATGTTGTACTAGGAGTACAATGGTTACAATCTTTGGGGACGGTAGCTTTTAATTTTCAAGAAATTTTCTTGATTTTTTTTTTAGAAGGAAAGGAAGAAAATTACGGGGTATTGCTGGGAATCCAGGAAAGATAACAAGCTCTAATGTCTTGACAAAACTTATAAATAAAGAACGAAGAGGCATAATTGCACAATTATGCTCACTAGAAGTTCCGACATCAAAATCATCTATTTCTGCAGATCTCCAACAAGTCTTGGACAATCATTCCAAGGTGTTTGAAACTCCCAAAGGACTCCCACTTATTCGTGATCATGATCATGCTATTCATTTGATTCCAGGAAGTGTTCCTCCAAACATCAGGCCTTATAGATATCCTTACTTCCAAAAGAGCCAAATTGAACGTATGATTGCAGAAATGTTAGAGGCATGTATAATTCAACCTAGTCAAAGTTCTTTCTCTGCTCCTGTAGTATTGGTACACAAGAAGGATGGATCATGGCGAATGTGTCCGGATTATAGGGAGCTCAATAAGCTCACCATTAAAGATAAATTTCCAATCCTGTGATTGATGAATTATTGGATGAATTACATGGAGCAATTTATTTTACCAAGTTGGATCTTCATTCAGGATATCATCAAATTAGAATGAAGACTGAAGATATTCCAAAAACAACATTTCGAACTCATGAGGGTCATTATGAATTTTTGGTCATGCCTTTGGCCTTACCAATGCACCTTCTACATTTCAAGGGTTGATGAATTCCATTTTCAAACCCTTCCTTAGAAAATTTGTGCTAGTATTTTTTGATGATATACTAATCTACAGTAGGTCTTGGAAGGATCATGTTCAATATGTTGACATGGTGCTCAAAATATTACAGGAGAAACAATTATATGCAAAACATCCAAATGTTTCTTTGGAGTACAAGAGGTGGAATATCCGGGTCATATTGTATCTCACGAGGGTGTTAAGGTAGACCCTAACAAAATTAAATCCATTAAGGAATGGAAATTCCCCACAACCATAAAGCAGTTGTGAGGATTTCTCGGGTTAACAGGGTATTATCGAAAGTTTGTTAATAATTATGGGAGAATAGCAGCACCTCTAACAACATTATTGAAGAAAGATGCATTTTCATGGAATCTTGAAGCAACTAAGGCCTTTGAACATCTTAAAGAGGCAATGTGCCTAGCACCAGTCTTAGCTACGCCAGACTTCACAAAAGCCTTTATTGTGGAATGTGATGCCTCAGGAAATGGAATTGGTGCTGTTTTAATGCAAGAAGGAAGACCCATTGCTTTTGAAAGTCGCCCAATCAAAGGAAAGTATTTACATAAACATATTTATGAGAAGGAAATGTTAGCAATACTGCATGCACTAAAGAAATGGAGAACTTATCTAATGGGAAGACACTTCAAGGTAAAAACTGATCATGATAGTCTTAAACACTTTTTGGAACAAAGACTATCTTCAGAAGAGCAAAAAAAATGGGTCACAAAGATGTTGGGTTATGACTTTGAAGTAATATACAAAAAAGGGAAGCTAAATGTTGTTGCAGATGCACTCTCAAGAAAGAAACATTTGTGCCATTTCTATTATCCAACCAGATTGGATAACCGAAGCAAGAGATGAATGGAAGAAGGACGAAGAAGTGTGGACACTCATTCAAAAGTTGCAGCAAGATCCTAGTACATCTGATACATTTAGTTGGAAAATGATTCCTTATGGTACAAATATCGCTTATATCTTTGTAAGAATTCCCAACTAAAACAAAATATTCTTCTGGAATTGCACACTTCTCCTTTAGGAGGACACTCAGGATTTTTAAAAACTTACCACAGGGTGAAGAAAGAATTTTGTTGGGATGGCCTTAAATCTGATATTCGAAAGTTTGTGGCGGAATGTTTGGTTTGCCAGCAGAATAAAGTGGAAACAATTAAGACCCCAGGACTTCTACAACCTTTATCCATTCCCAGTCAACGTTGGGAGGAGATTTCAATGGATTTTATCACAGGTTTACCTAAGTCCAAAGGAAAGAGTGTCATCATGGTGGTAGTTGATAGACTTAACAAGTATGCACACTTTTGTGCATTATCTCATCCATTTAAAGCAAGTACAGTTGCTACTACATTTATGGACACAATTCAAAAGCTACATGGAAACCCAAGGGTTATTGTGAGTGATAGAGATCCCATTTTTACTAGAAATTTTTGGACGGAGTTATTTTCTTATTTGGGTACTCAATTAGCTCATAGCTCATCTTATCATCCTCAATCCGATGGTCAAACTGAGATAGTAAATAAATGTTTGGAAGGATATCTTCGTTGTTTTGTATCCGATAAACAAACACAATGGGTCAAGTGGTTACCTCTCGTTGAATGGTGGTATAACACTTCCTTCCATACTGCAGCAAAAATGACCCCATTTATGGCACTTTATGGATATCATCCACCATCCATCACATCATCTCTAAGAGAAAATTCGAAGGTTCAAGCAGTGGAAGATCACATCGAGCATAAAAAAGAAGTTCTCCAACTCTTAAAGGACAACTTGAATTTGGCACAAGATCGAATGAAACAACATGCATATCAACATCGCAGCGAGAGAAGTTTTGATGTAGGAGACTGGGTATTTTTACGGCTACAACTATACAAAAAAATGTCCCTCAAGCAAGCTAAGAAGGATAATAAATTATCGCCAAAGTACTATGGCCCTTACAAGTTGTTGCAAAAGATTGGTACTATGGCATACAAATTGGAGCTTCCTACTTCTTCACGAATGCATCCAATTTTCCATGTTTAATGCTTAAAGAAGGTTATAGGTGAAAATATTCTAGTTTAAACAATATTGCCAGAACTTGATGAGGAAGGAAAACTCATATTGCAACCTGAAGCGGTCACGGAAACAAGAACTCGACAGCTACGAAATTGATCAATTCCAAAGTATCTCATCAAGTGGAAGAACTTACCCACTGAAGGTTCTACATGGGAGGATGAGAATTTTATATAGAAGCACCCACAGCTACTCAAGCATTGAAGACAACACTTTTGAAGGAGAGGGGCATGTTGGTCCCTATGCTACTAGTATAGTCCCTTATTGTTGTTAGTGTAACCCCCTTATTATTATTATTTTACTTAACCCCATATTGTTATTATTGTGCCCTTAAATTATTATTGTTAGGTCGGCTAGGATTACATTGTGGCCCCATGGACTCTATATGCTGAAAAGGAGGTTTTGTAATTTGAATCATCCAAGAATTGTTCATTCATGTAATGTATTGGAGGTTGCCCCCTCAAAGTGGCTTATTTCTAAGGCGTTGATATCTCTTTTCTTCTCTTTTTGGAGTTGGTTTCACAAAAACTACATGGTATTTGGAGATGGAACTGTGTTGAGGAATTCGCCATTGGATCACAATGAGTGAAAGTTTTCTATCAACCTTTGGCCTGGCCGGCGGATCGGAGGGATTGGATGAAGCCTTACAAGGTATAGAAGCACTTATGTTTGATGATTCCTGGCCTTAGATAGAATGTGATGCGCCAACATGGGAAACACAGATGCAAGATATTTCCAACTGCAGGAACTTTTCAGTAGAAGATAATGAAGAGGATCCAAGAAATATCAACATCCCCAAGTCCGAGGGGGAGCGTATAGTTGCAGGGCCCTTATTAGGAATGGTGGATGTAACCAAGCCTTTGAAGTTAAAGGAAGTTAACATTGGCACAGAGGAACAACCCAAGTTGGCCAAAATATGAGATTATTGGGATGATGACAGAGTGGGAAAGGTTGCATAGCTATTGACATAGTATCAAGACCTGTTTCCCACAAAGTTCTCTAAGCTAAAAGGAATTGTAGGATATTTGGGAATTATAAAGATCACTCTAAAACCAGATGCGCGCCTTGTCAAGCAACGACCACACCGATTGAATCCTAAGTATAAGAAGAAAGTGAAAGAAGAATTGAGAAGATGGTTACTGTAGGAATCATTGAGCCCGTGGAGTTACCTGATTGGGTGAGCCCAATGGTTGTTTAATAAAAAAATACTAAAGGAGAAATAAGGATTTGCGTGGATCTGCACAAGTGGAATGATGCATGTGTGCACGACCCCTTCCTTACTCCATTTTCAGATGAGATCTTGGACAATGTGGGAGGAAAAGAGGCTTACTCTTTCATCGATGGATTTTTAGGGTATCATCAGA
This sequence comes from Pinus albicaulis, assembly GCA_034641835.2. NCBI lineage: Eukaryota > Viridiplantae > Streptophyta > Pinopsida > Pinales > Pinaceae > Pinus > Pinus albicaulis. The sequence continues at coordinate 1,276,130,157 of CM076579.1, forward strand.
TTAGGATTGCATTAGAAGACCGAGGCAAGACCACTTTTTCAACGTAATGGGGTTCCATCTGTTGGGGTTCCTATGTTTTGGCAGGTTTGCCTCTACCAAAAGATAAGACAACATCAAAACCACTTTGGGACCTCAGGATCTAGCCCTCCGGGGTCCAGAGAGGGATCTCTCTATAAAGGCAAAGATAGATGTACCTTTGAAGCTCAGTTTTAAGATATTATTCTAGTTATAGGCACATGGGTTATTGTTTGTTTTGTTTGTTTGGTTGTTGGGAAACATGAAAGAAGGGTACAATATAAGACAAGGTGAGCAAAGGAGGATTCTAGGCAAAAGGGAGATATTTCAAAGAACACTCGAGACCATTGGGAAATGGAGTCATAAAAGGGTTTACTTGCTATTCAGTATCCAAGGCTTTCAATTGGGCTAGTCATCTAAAACAAAGGATCTTTAAAGATGATAGTATGGTATGAAATGGTAAGGAATGAAGGTGAATGATAAGGAAACCTCCGAGGTGACCACTCAGGAATCAGATCTAGGGACAGGGCATGCCTTAAACACCTATGATCTAACCCCTAAAAGGCTAACTCTTCAGACAAAAAGAAACACTTAAGATTTATACACAAAGGTGAAGCCTGAGATCAGAGAAAGGCTTTGAAATTTCAATGCTTCGACATTCAAATTAAGGGAACTTAGAAAGGTTCAATTGATTGAAAAAGACCCTAGAGAGACAGAATCAACATTCTAAACTCCCAGTATCCCAATTCTTTCAATTAAAACCAGAAAAGAACATCTAAGAACAGATTCGTAAATTCATACATCAGTTAGCAGTGAATAACAACTACTACACTGGTTAAATTATCTTGAATTAGTTCTCAGATAGCACAATCAGTAGAAAACATCAAAGATAAGAAGACAAGAGCATTAGGGTACCATGCAAGGGTATATCCTAAGCTAGATTTCTGATTCTTACCAGAGAAATGAAATGAAATGAATTACAGAAGGAAAACAGAGACAAAGGTAGAATACATCATTGCTGCTTTAAATCAGGATCCAAATAAATGTGCTTGTCATATTAAAGAGCAACACCAGTCATATACAACATTGTCCAATAGCTTTATATTCAGTCTGAAATCATCTCCTCAGCCTATTTTGCAACTTTACACTCAGAACTATATCTCAAGAGAAACAACTTACAATTCACAGATATCCGATCAACAACCTTTACAATATGTTTCCTCATGAGTTTTATAGCTAAAGAGAGGCAAAGGAGGTAGATGGGACTTTTAATGAAACATTAAAACAGAGGAAGAAGAGTGGCTCGAGGCCCATTCTGTTTTAATATCCATGCATTGATTTTCAGTACTCTTTGGATGAAAGAGTGGTCTTCGACAGGCTGATATTAACGTCATGGGTATGTTCTTTGATGTACTTTGCGGTTGCAGTACTTTGTAGTACTCTAGGACCAGTAATGCAGTTAAATGATCATTTAGGCCTGCCATACTGCGTAACAAATGCTCTGGCAACATTAGGACTTTCTTTCAGGGTGGAGATCTTCTCAGGAACTAAATGTAGAATAAAAAACAGTATGGGGCTTGTCCTTTCTTGGGAAGGAACCTTCTGCTGATGTGAAACAATGATGTGATCTGTTCATATGCTTTAGGCCTTATTAGGCCTTCTGTGTCAATCACAAGGTCTTCAATCTGCATATTTTTCCCTTTAAACATTGAATTAAAGCTTAAAATCTTCAACAATGGGCATTAAACCTCTTTAATCCTTCACTGATACTCTTTGCCGCTTCCGTGACTATCTCCGTCTGTGAATTTGAAATTTTAATGGTGCTGGAGGTTTTACAGAGTTAAACATTAGTCTTTTATTGGAATGTTTCCTTCAAGAACCTTCCCAGGCATTCACTCTGCAATCTCTGGCTCGGAAAAATGGCCTTCTCTACGCTCTGTGCCACTATGACAGTGACTGTGAGAAATGGTGGTTTCCACTCCCTGTAACCCTGCAAAAACACACAAACATGTTAAGAAATCCATGAGGGGGTGGAGGTGGATGCTGTGGAGGCTTGTGGAGATGGCAGCGCAGCAGTGAAATTAGTGGTTGTAGTGGAGGAAATGGTGAAAAATGTTGCGTAATGGTGGAAAAAATATCTGATGGTGGCCTGATGAAGAAATGGTTCTGGGCTGTTAGATTAGATGGACTAATGATGATCGACGATGGGGATTTGCTGGTGGAGTGGCTTAAGAAGGTCAGGCGGAGAAAACATAACTTTAATGTAAAATATAAAGTTAAGTATTTGAGTGAAATACAAAGGAAATTGATGAAATTCCAATGAAATGGGCTTTGAATGGTGGGACCGCCATGGGCGAAGGGCGATTGAACGTGGACCGTTAGATCTCAGGAGGAGATCAATGTTTGAGATGCCACGATGGAGTCCTTTGGAGGCCCAATGAAAGAAATATGAATGGAGAACATGATGGAATGAGGGCCGTTGATTTGTACAGATCAATGGTCGAGATCTTCTGATGGAATTTCGGAGGCAGAAAAAGGGAGAAGTGGTTTTCAGGGAAAACAACTGTTTTCGCACAGCCAAAGCGCGGTTTTGAAAATTGCCCAAAATCACACGATATGGTCCGCCGCCTGACATGTGGCGAAATAAAACTGCCCATATCGCGTGAATTTAAACTGTTAAAGCTCGGACGCCAAATTTATGCGATATGGATGCTGGCTGTTGGATCTGGGACTGTGAGATCTAATGGTGACAGATGGAGCACGATACGGGGAGATGCGCGGTCGAAAGCATGGGGTCAAGTCAAAGGCGGTTTGAACGTGGGCCGTCCGATCAGTGGAATGAACGGTTGAGATCGACAACGGGAAAGCGAAGGCAGAGGGGTAGGTTAATGGGCGGGAGTAATCCTAGCTGTTGGATCGAATGGGACAGACGGCTGAGATTCAATCGCAATCGGAGGAGGCAAGGGCCAAAACTTCGATGGGTTTATGTAGCGATTGAGCGCGGACCGTTGGATCGGTGGAAGATCGACGGTTGCGATTGGATCGGGGATGACCAATCGGGGACACAAGGGAGGTGAGAGGACGAATCTTGGCTGTTGGTTCTTGTGGATTCAATGGCCAGGGTTGAATCGGAGATCGGCCAATCGGGGAGTTGAAGGGTGGCACCTTTAAAAAATTGCGATTGGCGATTGGGGCGGCGGTGCGATGGCCGTTGGATTTAAATGTGGATCAACGGTGGAGATCTTAATCGGAGGGTAATGAATGAACGTTATGAGCGCGCGGTGAGATTTGCATGAGCCGTTAGATCTTCACAGATCGACGATGGGTATTGCACCCGCGACCAATAGACATTTCCTCCTCGCATCGGAAGATTTCACTTTAACAAAGAAATGCGCTCTCGACCAACCTTTTGATTGCGATAAGTGCTGTATGGTTTAGCGCTTGGTCTTAGCGCCTGGTTTCATGGAGGGGAAGTGGTTAGGGGCTTAGCCGAAAGGGGCTAAAGCCTGTAATGAGAAAATAAGTGTTTTTTAAGCCAAAAAAGAGGGTTTTTATGGTTTAGAGAAAGGTTTCGGTAAGGGGAAAAAGGGGTTTTTCACCAAATGAATGGATTTCACATGGTTTACAAAGGGAATTAGATGGTTTAAAAGACTTAGGAAGGGGTTTTGGGGGTTAAAGGGGAAAATTTGAGAAGGGAAAAAAGGGTTAAAATGGGGAATTTTGCAGGGATACAAAGGGGCAAATGGAGGCTTTTCTGAGCATAATTTTTTCACAGACAGTGAGGATTTCTTGATGGAAACAGCAGTGAAGATATTTTTCAAACGCAAAGGGCACACAAAGGCTTCAAGAATGAGATATTTTCAGAGGAAATGTGTCTCTTGAAGGCTCAGAAAAATATTTAGCCACCTGTTTGCTTGAAAAAAAAATTATAGGTGGCTAACACCGTCCAATAGACAGTCATGCCTTTCGGATAGAAGAAGCACCTACTATCTTCTCATGCGTAGTAGTAGTTGTGATCAAATAATTCATGCACAAGTTCTTAGAGGTGTATTTTGATGACTAGAATATGTTTGGGCTGGTAAATAAGCATGTATACAATCTGCGTATGATGCTTGACACTTGTAGGAAGCATCATATTTCTCTTAACTTGAAGAAATGTATATTTTCGTTCCTTTTGGAATCTTGCTGGGCCATATTGTGTGTAAACAAGGGTTGATCGTAGATCCAAACAAGATTGCAGTTATTATAAACCTAGAAGTCCCTACCAATGAAAACAATTGCGCTCCATTTTGGGACACACCAAATACTACAAAAAATTCATTCAGGGCTATGCTCTGATCACTACGCCTATGAAGAAATTGTTGAAGAAGGACGTGTCCTTTTTCTAGGATGAGGAATGTAAGAAGAGCTTTGATCTGCTGAACGAAAAGATGGTTACTACACCCATTATAATATTCCCAGACTGGTCCAAGGTCTTCCATGCACATGTTGATGCATCCAGTATAGCACTTGGAGCTGTTTTAGCATAGCCAGGAGAGGGAGACATTGATCACCCCATTGATTTTTCCAGTAGGAAGCTCTCCAGTACAGAGCGTAAATAATCAACCATAAAAAGGGAAGGATTGGCCATGGTATATGGTCTGCAAAAATATATGCACTATCTTCTAGGAGGGCACTTCAAGATGTTCACTAACCACTCTGCTTTGAAATACCTGGTCAATAAGCCTGTGTTGGGGGAGAAGATTTGTAGATGGATGCTGCTATTTCAAGAATATTATTTTGAAATCATTGTGAAGCCTGGTAGATTGAATGCTGGACCTGATCACCTATCATGCATTGAGAATGGGGAGGAACCGACCATTCTGAAGGAGGGACTACTTGATGAAGAAATATTTGCTATTAAGGTGTTGATGAACAATTCACCGATATTATACTTTTTGACCACTGGAAGTGTGCATGCTAAATATTTGGTGCAGCAAAAGAAGGATCTGGTTTCGCGTGCAACTGATTTTATATTGATTTCTAGTCAATTTTACAAGTTGGGAGTGTTGAAAATGCAATAAGATGATGGAGCTTAGTGAAATGAAGTCGCCTTCACTAAGTGGGCCCGCAGGCAAATTCTGGCGCAAAGTCTATTTTTAGACTATGTCTATTTTTAGACATACTGAGCATAATTTGGGAATTCTACTTGGAGATTCTTAAAGTATGCGACATGTCGGTAAAAATAGATGAGACCCTTATTTTTAGGACCCAGGCTATTTTTAGACCGATCTCCTAAAAATATGGAAGTCAAATATTATTTACCCTTAATAATATTTTGACTATAAACAACAGTTTACTCTCTTGGCGCACTTCAGTTTGAGTCATGGAGGTGACTCATGCAACCGACACAAGGAATCACGTGGTTCCTAGGGTTTGATGGCATCTTGCATGGTTGGCTTCAGTTAGACTTCAGTGGCAGGAGTTTTGGAGGAGTTAACGGGACAAGTAGTGGAGTTGTGTTCTGCTTGTTTTAGTTGAACTAGTTGGGATTAGTTAACTAACTAATCAACTAGATATGAGTGGAGTAAATTAAATAATATTTAATTTACTAAATATTAACTCATTAGTCAACTCAAGAACACTTCAGTTCACTACAGTGCATGATCAGTTCAGTGGAGACCAATGGAAGAGGTAGATGAAAGGGTGAGTAAAGCTATCAGTTGGAGGATTAGTTTTGCATGGGATTTGCATTACACTTGGAGGAATTGTCCATGACAATTGCGCAGTCAAGCCAAGGGGATTCGAACCTTGGATCTCTTCATATACAGGCCATGATTGCGCAAGAGAGGCAAGGCAATTGGCGGGGAGTTTTGAACCAGTGACTTGTTCAAAACTAAGCTAGATTGTGTGTGACTTTATGAGAAAGTACTGAGTACTTGTGAGGAGTATTGTACTTGTTTGGTTACATGATTTCTCCATTATAATATACACAATAGCCGTGGGGTTTTCAGCTATAGGCTTTCCCCATACATACTGAGTTAATGTGTGATTGATTTGATGTGAGATTGCTTCTATTATTTCCGCATGTGACAATTAATTGTAGAAGAAGGTTATAAAGAGGCCATGCAATTCAAATTGATATACATTGTGTTAATCTTCTGCCAAAGAATAAGTGATTTATTCAAATTAATTTCTACAGAGTTCGATGAAGTGTTAAGAAGGTATGTGTTAGAACATGAAAGGCAAGAAATCTTGGCTAAGGCCCATGGAGGAGTGGCAGGAGGCCACTATTCAGGGAAGGCCACTACGCATAAGGTGCTGCTTGGTAGGTTATGGTGGCCCATGCTGCACAACGATGCATGTGCATATTGTCGATCTTGTGATGCATGCTAAAGAACAGGGAAACCGTCGCGAAGAGATGAAATGCCCCTGCAGCCGCATATGGCCATGCATGCTTTTGATAAATGGGCTATAGATTTTGTGGGACATATCAATCCTCTCGGGAAGAAGACTGGCTAGGGCCTTACATTGTGAAAGACATCACTAATGGGGGTGTAGGGCGCTTGGCCACGTTGCGCGGTGATATTCTTCCTGGGTACATCAACAGAAGCTGGCTGAAGCTATATAAGGATAACCTTACGCCTACCAAATGACTATATGGCCAGAGAATGGGAATTCATTTGTCTGCGCGCTGCGTAGAGGACATACATAGACAGGTGTGATAGGAGCACATAGATAGTGCGCAGTAGGAGAAACTAGCCATTGGAACAGTAAATTTGGGTGAAAAAGCGATCTTACCGTTGAATGGAATGAGTTTTATGCATTTAATGAGGAGATCTTATGGGATTTTTGACCATTTTTACGAGGATAAGGTGCAATTAATGAGTTTCAGACCATTTTTACCATGGATCGCAGATAAAAGGAAGGGCATGGGTCACATTCCATTCCTTTGCTATCTGAGTATATTGAGCCTTGAAATTATCTATGAGTTGCACTGTGGGTTCATCTGTGAATACTGTATGTCTTGTGTGAGACTCCCGCATTTGACATAGGCAACCCGGAATTCATTTTTAGACCAAGGATAACGGCCACGAACCCTGAGAGCACGCCATCTAAAGAGCACTTTGTGCTGCTCACAGCGTCTATGGAGTCTGGGTCCGATGATGTTCATGAAGTAATACCTGAGGTACAAGAAGTAGTTTCGACACCTGCAAAAGGAAAGAGAAAGGTGACTAAGGGCTCAACCTCAAAACCGAGGACATACCCAAGAAATGTTATGTCCCCGCACCAAGCCATGAAGGATAGCTCCCCTAGGGGTGACCCGACCAAGAGACCTATGAGCATCTCTGAATAAGTCATGCTCATCGAGCCAATTTCATGGCGCCCAAAGTATTTCAAGCCACGTATACCCTCTGTGCGGGTCTCAAAGGATGTAGACATGGTGTGTGACTACCTACAGATGCCACTGACCCTACAGACTGTCCCTTTCAAAGGGGACATGTTTGGAAAAATTCCCCTGGTGAAGTTCGATGATTATGACCAAGCAAACGAGGAAATGTTCCCCGAGCTAGCACTTGAGTATTACCTAGAGCGCGTTTTGTATGAAAATGTTGTGAAGGTAGAACCGATGCCATGGGCGCACGAGCTGAGCAACGTTGGGATTTTCAATTTTTTGAGGATCGCTCACTCGGAAGGTACCTTATCACCAATTTATGCATGCGCCAGTTGCTGGCACTGGTGCATGATGGGTGCCTGTGGATCCAGAATATATTTCCAATTGATGCTGCGCTGATCAACCAGATCACCAACCTACCCAAGAAGGGGCCCCATCCTATGGATTAGTATGGAAAGACCTAAGAGATGAAGGTAGCTGCCTGGGTTAAGAAATATTACAAGGTAGGACAAGACTCTAGGGGATTCCTAGTATAGCAGCTCGAGGACTCGAAAGTATGCCTAGGAACCTCGGTCCTATGCTGTAAGCTGATGCGCAAGTGCTACCCCAAGGTAGTCCCTCCACATGTCATCGCATTAGCAGGAAAATGCGAGAAGGGGGTCAGCTAAAACTGGTCCCAATACCTCTGCCAATGTTTTTTGGACAACGTGCGCGAGGCACAGGATGAAGGGAAGAATTTATTTTATCCGTGGTTACTTTTTTTAATTGATTTGGTGGCATGGGAGATGGTAGAGGGCATAGTTCTTCAAGAGGTGGAACCTGGTGTGTGCGAAGGGGCATGCTACACCAATATGTGGGATTCACCATACCAAAAGAGAGTAAAAGAAAATAATATATTCTAGGTTTTTTTTGAGGGCACGCTAGCAACAACTATAAACTCGAGACCCCGATTGTCCCCAATTGCTTATGAAAAGTACCTCGCCATTGTAGATTTTCAAGTGACCATGCACCATGTGCAGATTTGGGCACACCACGACCCTGTGTGGTACAATATTCTGTATATGGTCACAAAGGCGGAGACTGACCAGGTCATTGCGATCTGGCCAATAACATGGAAGGTTGGGCTCAACACCACCCAACCCGCCACAGCCTCCACATTGGGCAAGAAGACCAAAATTTTTGGTAAGGAAAAAGAAGACGAGAAATGCATTGGAAAAGATGCAGAGAATGATGTAGAAAAAGAGGCTAAGAAAGACACAGAGTCAGAGCTTGAAGAAGAAGTTGAGTTGGACCTTGGAGGAACAAACAAACTCGATGGTATTGGGGTCGAGTCTCCAAGATGAACGAACCGCGACATAGAAATCCCCAAGGGCCCGTGCAAGAAGAGGAAAGGTTTGAAGGTCGGAGGGAAAAAAGATGTTACACTAACTGAAGATGACTTGGATAAGATCGCAGATGTGATAACATCTACCTTCGAAGATAGGTGGACTGCGCTGGAAGAGCAGTACAAGGCTACTATAGAATAATTGCAGACATGATTACAGGTGTTGCAGTTGAAAACCGAACACATTCAAGTGAGCGTAGATCAAGAAAGGCTGATTCAAGCAAGCACGAGCGCGATTATGCTAATCAACATGCCAGATAGCAGGATTTGCCCCTTCCCTGGAGCGGCAATCATGATGGACCAACCTGAATTGCGTACGTAGGTGCAAACCTGCCCAGAATTTGGAATAGATTTGTTAATGCTGCCCAGTGGGAAGCTACATGCCACAAAAACAATCATTACAGACGAGTTGCAGTGTAGGGAGGTGTGCATGCACCAAAAACCTAGTGAAGTTGAGCAGAAGATTGCGGAAAAAATAGAAGAGTCTCTCCAAGCTCAGACATCGCAATAGACAACAATAGCATAACGCGTGGAATTGGAGACTCTAATTGATAGACTTTGTGGTGACTTGCCAGAGGTTGCCATTCCTGCTTCAACTGTGCCGTAGGATAAAGTTGAAAGTATTGTAGTAGCGCTAAAGGCCTCCATATCAAAACTGCAGGTAGTTTAGGTAGATTTTGAGCAATAGATCGCGGAGTTGCAGGCCAAGCTTCAACTCGAAAATTCGCTAGAGGTGTGAGCGCATCTTGTGGTATTGGTCAAAGAAGATTCAAAAAGTGTTGCCACCACAGTTGAAAATGGAACCATGCTACTAGAGAAAAATATGGGCCTATGGAAATCCATGCAGATGGATCCCCTTGTCCAAAATATTTCACAAGAACTGTGCGCCAAGGAGCAGGCGTTTGATGACCTACAGAAGGCTCTTCCTATGTTTGTACCTGCTTAGTGAATGGCCCGGTTGCAGACAAGTCAGATCTTGCGCGTGAACTGGAGGACCTGCGAAGAAAGAAGCACATTTTGACATACCATATGAAGATGTGGGCCGATGAAGCAATGAAGTCGTCACAAGACCTGGATGTTGCTGTGAAGAACCTGAACCACACCTACCAGAGAATCAATCTTTCCGCAGAAGGGCTAACTTCTAAGAAATTGGTGAGCACAAAAAAAGAGTGCAGCAGATCAGAGTGCGTGCGTCCTTGCACCCTTCATTGCTGCCATTGAAGAATTGAGGACAAAGATGAAGACCCCAGTACCTCTCTGACTCGGGATGAGTCACAATATTGTGTTGGGGGATTGTTGGAGCAGTGTCCCTTAGGACTTCAAATTTGAATGAATTAATAAGTATTTTTGTAGTTATGAGTCATGCATGCTAAGCCATGCACTGGTCAAGGGGATTTGGGGCAGGTCAAAGCCCCTTCATGAGTTGTAATGGGCTAAAGGGTAAAAATAGGAGTCATAAGCCACAATTTGAGGACCTTAGATGAGCACAGGCTAAGATATAAATAGAAGTCTATTTCGAGTCATAAAGAGGAAGTTATAAGTAATTTTTGATATTTTTTGAGCTGTGAAGCGAATCTGTAAGTGTCTGAAAGGCTTCTACTGGTTGTGTGCACGGAGACTTAATTCTGTCTCTGTGCGAATCCCGCTGGATGTGTGTGCGGGTGGATCTGAAGAAGTGTAAAGGGTTTTACGACTGTTAATTAATAAAGAAGTGCTTTGGATAACTCTGAGCACGAAATTCATCTGTGATATTTTTTTGTAATCTGATTTCTTATGATTTATGTTATCTGTGACTGGATTGGTTGCGTACCTATTTCAATTCTTAATATGAATGTTAGATGCATAGATATGTTACTGTAAGACCTGAATATCACTTTATTAAGACTGTTAATGGATTGCAAAGCCATTGTCTATGTGCGCGCAGGAAAGCCTGCGTAAATTGACCTAGATCTGTTTCTGGTTAGGGTTTCTGTTGTGAAGGCCAATCCGTTATTATTATAGATCTGAAGGCACCCACATCAATTAATCCTATCTCAGGGTGTGGAAACCTGGTTCTATCACCCCCCATACTACTTCGGGTGAGACTTTTACTTGCACAAGTAGATCACTGCCGAAAGGGCCAATAGTAAGAGGGTTTTGTTGGTTAAGCTTAACTCTGAACCTGGGTCAAGACCCCTCAAGCCAACATGGCCTGTTCAATGAAATCTGAGTTGAGCTCTATTGGTTTCAACTGCTCAACAATTTTTGATGTGTCCAACAATTGTGGGAAGTATGGCCAAAGGCAGTCCAAATTGAATACATGGTGAAAGCCAAGGAATGGGGGGATACTAAGCTCGAAAGCATTGTCTCCTACAACCTTGGTGATGGTGTAAGGCTCGTATTGGAGTGGTTGAAGCTTATGATGGGATCCAACGAGGCACTCTCATTAGAGAAATTTTGAGGTATAAAATGGGCCTGCGAAGAAAAATGTACAACCAAAATAAACTTTATAAGAGCCAATAGGATTCAAGATTATGACGTCAAACATGGGGGATGATTCACCATTTTTGGGGTAAAAAAGTAAAAATATAAAAAAATATTAAAATAATAAAACTACTTTTTCAATGTATCTCCCTAAGGTTTTACTAAAATTTCAAGTGGGAGTACTCGTTTGATGAAAAATTTAATTCATCTTCGAAGGAGTACCCATGTTGCATACTTTCGATGGACCCTCCTACACAAAAAATGAGAGATACATGAAAAAACTTGATTGAAATCACGTTTTTTGTGTATTTCTCATTTTTTGTGTAGTAGGGTCTATTGAAACTATGAAACATGGGTACTATTTGGATGAGGAATCAAATTATGCATCCAACGAGTGTTCCTTTTGAAATTTGAGTAAACCCATAAGGAGATAAGTTGAAAATATGAGTTGAAAAAATAGTTTTTTTCTTTTTCCCCTCTAAAATTTGATGATGTAATCTAATTTTAATTTATTATTTCCACTATTATTTTATACTCTCCTTAGGAGGCCCATTTTATACCTCAAAATTCCCCTAATGTTTTGTAGACATAACCAAAATTTGTTGCCCACTTAATACTTTTGGGGCACCCGATGCTGATCATGTCATTGTTTGTATTTGGCACTGGCTTTATCTAAGATGTCGTGAACTTGCTATAGTGTGTGCTAAATGCGCTCAATAAGCCTGGTGGATTTATCATTGTCATAATGAACATGGGAAAATTCTTCCTATGTAGTTGAAAAATGTAGTGCAACATCAAGGGGACATAATGGTTGAAATCCCAAGCCCACTTCAAAGGGGTTGTGGCCAATCAAGCTATGGAGAGATCTGTTATAGATGTGTTGCACATAGGGGAGAATCTCATCCCCTGTCCGCATATTCGTAGAGTTTTACATGCGTAGTGTGTGCACAATCATCCTATTGACGAACTTTGTCTGACCATCATTTTGGGGGTGGAATGCATTTGACTCGGTGAGCTTGGTGTCGAATAATGACCAAAGTCTCAACCAAAATGCACTTAGGAACCTGCTATCTCGAAATGATATATCAGTATACAGGATCCCAAAATGTACCCACACTCATTCAAAGAAGAGTTTGGCAGTGGCCTCTGCTGTGATACTCTTCTTGCAGGTAACCAATATAACCATCTTCGAAAATATGTCAAAAACCACAAATACAAAGTCGTTTCCATGCTTGGTAGAAGGAAGGGCAGACATATAGGCCATGGAGATGGATTCCCAGGGCCGACTAGGAGTAGGAAGAGGAGTATACAAGCCTTGATTCTTAATAGGTCGCTTCGCGATGGCACAAGTTATGAAGGATCTGATGTATTTTCCAACATCTTGTCAAAAATTTGGCCAATAAAAATACTTTTGTAGTACTGCCACAAATTTATCCATACAAAAGTGTCCTGTGGCCCAACTGTAGTGCGCCTCCCAAAACAGCTTGGCACGCTCGCTTGAAGGAACACAAAGGTGGCCTAGGTAGCATAATAATGCATCTTGGAGGTGGAAGTTTGGAACTTTAATTCCCTACACTAGTACTTGGTATGTGGTGGCTAACTAAGGATCATTTTTATATATTTGTGACCATGAAGAGGTCTCGTGGCCACAAGAGTTGAGAACAATGGTTAGTGCTACAATCGGTGGCTGAATAATGCAATCTGCAACAATTTTGGAGTTGCCCTTCCTGTATTTGATATTCAAATGAAATTGTTGCAGTTTGATATATGTGGACCACTTATGATGGCAATCGTTGAACAAATTCCCTTGGGTCTATATAAATCGTAGGGGTTGGTGATCTGTGTGGATGACCGTCACCTTCCCTAGAATGTAATGTTTCCATTGCTGGAAATTTTGCATGATGGAATACATCTTATTATAGGTGGGGTATTTCCGAATTGTGTCAAAAAGTGTCTCACTATGATAGGCCACCAAATGCCCTTGTTGGTTGAGAACTGCACCAATAGCATAGCCATAGGTTTCTGTCTCAATTTCAAATGGTTGTTGCAAGTCTAACAATGTGAGTAGTGGTTCAAACTAGAGGCCATGCTTCAACTCAAAAAATTCCTTCTATTCGTACTCAGACTAGGAAAACTTTTCTTTCGCTCCACCCTTGGTAACTTGACTCAAAGGCTAAGTGATACGAGGGAACCCCAACACGAACCTCCGATAAAAATTGGCAAGGACCAAAAAGTTGTGAAGCTCTGTTAGAGTGACTGGGGATGACCAATCCCGAATGACTTGGATCTTAGCTAGATCCACATGCACACATTCCTCATTAATGATGTAACCTAGATATTGGACTTGGCTCATGCCAAAGGTGCATTTCTCCAAGTTGGCACATAGTTTGTGCCACCACAGGGTTTGAAGGACCTGTCGAATGTGTTGCAAGTTCTCTTCCCATCTCTTGTTGAAGATGCGGTTTTTGTCCAGATATACAACCACAAACGAGTTGGTAAAGGGCTGCACGATGTAATCCATCAACCTCATAAAAGTTGCAGGGGAATTTTTCAACTCAAAAGGAATGTCCAACCTCTAAAAAAATCCCTCCTTAGATATGAAGGAAGTCTTCGATACATCTATGGGTTCTATTGGAACTTGGTGATAACCATACCTTAAATCAATATTGATGAAATACTTGGCCCCTTTGAGCTGGTCAAGAAGGTCATAAATCTGTGGGATTGGATACTAGTTCTTGACAGTGATTTTATTTAGTGCCCGAAAATCACTGCAAAGTCTCTAGGTCCCATCCTTCTTCTGTACAAGTATAGTCGGGCTCCCACAAGGTGAGGAAATTGGTCGAATGTGCCCTTTTTGCAACAACTCTTGGATCTTCCTCCTGATTTCTTCATTTTACAAAATAGAGTGGTGGTATATCGACACATTGGGTATAGGTGCTCCAGGAGTCAAATCAATTTAATACTTGACATGACAGTGCAAAGGTACCCCTATGGGAGATGAGAAGATGTTCCTATATTCTTCCATGACCTTATCCATCTGCTTATGTTATGTAGTGGAACCTTTCATGGGGGCCATGGATGTGGCCACGATCTTCTCCTCACTTTGAAAATGAATAAAAAAGAAAACAAATTTCCCGGTGTGGGAGATGATCTTACTTCATTTCTTAGCAGATATCAAAGGGATGGCAATAGGTGGGGTTACCTTCTGTATTCTATATAACATATTTCAAAAAGTAATAATAAAAGAATGAGGACTCGAATCATACATAGCATGACACTTCCAAAATTATTATTGGGCTAATAATACATCGCAAACCACAAGAGGAGAAATTCCACACATTAACTCATCCATAAAGGGTTTGATAATGTATGGAAAAGGACACTGCTGGCTGACGCGAAGATCTCATCCTTGGTTGAGCCACCCGATGGTGTATGGATGTGAGTGTGGTGTGTTCAATAGACCTAAACACTTAAAAAAATATACACAGATGAGGCTCTTTTGGCTCATGTTGTTGATAATGAACTGCAGTGGAGACCCCTTCACCCACATATGTGAGTGGAAGAGACACTCCCCTTCCTATGGATCTTTGGGCTCAATCTTCTAGATATTGGTGGTGGAGACTGTGGCGCTAGGCTCCACATCAATAATTTGCTTCCATTTGTAATTCCCCTTGTCAGGTTCTAACTCAAAGTCAAAACATGCATCTAACTTTTTGATCTGAGTATGAATGTTAGTTTTGCTGTGATAATTTCATTTTTAGATATAAAATTTATTTATTGATATTATGCTTGATGTCCATAGGTTTCCTTGTTTGTTATGTGTGTCAACAAGTAAATTAAATAAGTTTTTCTGAGTGAATTTAAGAGCATAAAGTATAAAAATAAAATGCTAGACAAAAAAAACATAAATACATAACAAACCATCACAATTGATCCATCAACACAGAGTTTTGATGAAGGAGTTCACCCCTCCTGGGCTACATCACCATGGTCCAGCTTCCATGGCTTGAGCCTCTGTATTAGCTCAATAGAGCGAAAATTTTTGTTTACATGCATCAAATTCTCCTGAAACATACTCCAATGAGTTCAAAATATCGAAATCTATTAGAAATGACTATTCATTCACTCCATTTGGCCTTCAGCTAATCTAGGCATGGCCTTCCTTTCTTGTGGCTCTGGGCTTAAATTTTCTTCAAAGTGATAAAAACACATGTAGAATTGCTCCAATTACTCTAAAACCTATTCCATTGTGTTCAAAGCATGCCAATCGACTATGAATGACTCTTCCTAAGCCAAAATTGGTCAAAAATTTCTCAAGATATGACCTATTCAATTTTTCCTTAGAATCCTCCTCCAAATCTGGAGAAGACTCCAGATAACTCCGACAAACTGTTGGTTTCGTTGAAATTGGTGGAGTCCGCTAAAACTCTGCCATTTAAAATTGTAGTTAATTAATATTAAAATTCAGATTAGAAGGTGATAAGCATGGTTTAATTACGCATAAGCACAATTATACAAATCTCAGATTAACAACATTAAACATGGGGTTAGATTTAATTAATCTACAATTACTCTGATCTTCCTCCATTTAAAATTCCACTCCACCCTCGATCTTGCAACAAGGATATATGGGGATGAGGCTGGTCCCCTCCAAACCTCCACATCAGATTACATATGACTATAAGTATAAGTTGAAAGCTATGGCTATTAAGAACCATGTCAACGAATTGTTGGTAAGGTGGACGACTGGCGCGGTAGGTTGTGGGTTCGACCCCGACCCCGACATATACATTTTGCTCCACCGGATTGCATAACCCAAAGTTTAAGAAATTTGGTTATATGTTAAAGTTGCGTGCCACCGGACTTTGGATTAATAAACCATATTGCAACATGTGCCGATATATTAATTGGAACTTTGGTATAACAAATAATTCGAAATGCGGACCACCATATAGTTTTATATATGAATGCCACCAATGAAATTCAAACCTTAGGTTTAGGAATATGAAAAAAAATAATATGCCACCATAATGTAATCCAACCTCGGACCTTAGCATAAAATTTAATCCTACCACCATAATAATTAAAATTAATCCAACCACCATTGAAATTCGAACCTTAGGAGTAGGTCCCTCATAATAATAAAAATTCTAATTCAACCTTAGGAGGACATTGGGCAATTTCACCTTCTCAAACCCAAATTGGTGAATCTTGTTGTGACACTTGTCACAGTGCCAATAGGCATAAATTGAAGAATATTCCCTGTATGCTATCTGGGTTGCCATGTCATCAACCTATCACTATTCTGCATTTTTTTTTTTTTTTTAATTTGCTTCTTCTGAATGGCGGTCAACAGGCTATAAATTCTTCATCCGGAGTCGGTTTTCAACGAAACGAATTGTGCTAGATTCCTGGCAATGGGCCGATCACTTTCCTTTAGTTTCCAATCAATTCTGAGCCCTTTCATTTTGAGCTAAATACTGAACCTCAGATCATTCCTCCCCACTAGAAGCCTTTTGGACCCCAAAATATCTATGATTACTGATCATGTGGATGAGGGTACTGTTCCCTCACCCTTCCAGTCTCTATCCACTGAAATTTTCCCAATTTCATCAATTGGAGCTTTTCACAAAAGTTAACTTTTTCCTTGATTCTTGCGACCTTCTCTTGCTGTCATTGACACCGTCATGCTGCAATTTTTATGAACTTGCAAAGCAACAAAAAATTCTTGCAGAAACCATCTTGTTCCTACCTTGGTCATTACTAAAAGGAAACTTAAAATCTCTCACCTTTCACATGGTCACCATGGCGATTCTTAGTTGCTCTTGCTTTGTACTTGCGTCGACCCTTGACCAAGTATCTTCGCCATTGCCATGTACCCTTTGGAAACCAAAAACAAGCATTTGTGGAACCCATGCCTTCTTTTCCAAGCTTCTTTGTCAATTTCTCTTTGACCTTTGCACTTTATTGCACCGACATCTTGTTTCCAACACTGCCCAACACTGATGTTGACTGCTGCAAATGTTTTACATCTTGTTCACCTTCTTTCAAAGGCAACCTGTTAGAGTCCTGAAACATCTCATTACAAGCATAATCATATTTTTGAAAATTTTGACTCAAAACATCTCTTTGTTTGATCATCAACAATGTCAAATTCTGACTTGCATCCATTATCCTCTTAATTTCTCCTGCATGTATAAGAGACAAACTTGTATTCTTCTTATGCGCTCTAATTATGTACTCTTTACCGTCTTTAAACAAGTGATAATTATTCTCATGGCGATGAAATACTGATTTCCTATCATACAGATAAGGACTTCCAAATATAATACCTGATATCTCAAGCAACACCACATCAAGTTCAACTTCATCAAGAAAGTTTGATTTGATGGCGAATCTTAGTATGCACTTCCTTGTAACCTGCAAGTTTGCATTCTTGCATATCCAACCCAAAGGATATGGTCTTGAATGTCTAATAGTTTCAAGGTCTAGTTTCTTAACCAAGTCTTCAAAAATCAAGTTAGCTTGTGACCCACTATCAAAAAGTGTATCAATCTTAGTATGTTTAGAGAAAACTCTAATATGGAAAATTTCTATTCTCGTATCTTCATCATGAGTAACATTTGAACAATTTGAAGAAATGGTGCTTGCAATATGTTTACCTTTCAAACCCATGGCTGTAATATTTGTCTCATCTCCTGAATCTGATCCTAAGTCATGTTCAACTATAGCAACAATTTCCCCATTTTAATTGGCTTCAACTCTGGATGTGTAGAAATTTTAATATAAATTATGTATTTCCTGGATTCTCCTAATCTAACAATTATATGCCATTGTTAAATATAGAATCGCTTCTACAAAACTCTTTGCGAAAATTTAAAACACGATCACCAATTGCAAACACATGAAGAAAGATCAATCACACATAACACATATGTTTTTACATGGAAAGCATAAAGCTAAAAACCCCACTATCATATATTATGTATATATCATGGATCATGAAACAATCTCATACAAAACTCTAATCCAAGAGCTCTGAGTACAATATACAATCGTCTCACACTGTCATACAAAAATTGGCAAATACATGCGCCAATTTACTGCCTCTTGACAGCCTACCTCCACTGCGCAATCCATGTTGATCACAATCCCTGAATGAATGAGATCCTGCTTGCCTTGACTGCGCAATACTCATGGGCACATCCAATGTGTGTGTGGTTGCATGAGTGCACCCACTAATGTTACAACTGATAGTGAAACTGTCCTTTTCACCTAGCTCTCAATTGGGTCTCCACTGGATCTGACATGCATGTAGTTAACAGTAGTAAATATTCAGTTGCATGTGAGACCACTAATTGTGAATTAATGAATAATTAATTCACTTGATCTCTCACTAGGATATCTTCAGTTACAACTAGCACAACTGAGTTTAACTCACTTAACTGAGTTAAACTACTTTACAACTTTCATAAGTACACTTCCAACTCTGTTACAACTTCGAATCACTTAGTTACAACTAAGTTCACTTGCATGTCCCACCAACCAACCACTCAACTCAAAATCCACTTAGCTAACTGATTTTCCACTTCAGTTAACTATTTCCAAGTGCTCATTGAGAATATATTAATGTTTATTGTCCAATTATTATTAAGAGATAATAATAATCGACATGCATTATATAAATAGACATGCGATCTATAAATAGACTTCGCACATGTATCTAAAAATAGAACATCATCTATAAATAGAATTTTCTAACCATTCTAAAAATAGACTCCTGCTATAAATAGAATTTTCTCACCATTCTAAAAATAGAATTACACCTAAAAATAGCCTGTGGACCCCACCTAGTGTAGGTGCTTAATTTTCACTAGGATCATCATCTTGTTGAATCTCAACAGGATGAAGTTTCCAACAATGGTATTCATCATGGCCAGTCTTTGAACAATTTTTACATGTGGTTTTTTCCTTCTCTCTTTTACAAATCTATTTCTCTTTCCTCTTCCACAAAACTTTCCCTTTCCTTTACCCTCACTTTCCCTTTTCTCATCTATGTTTTGTTTCCGTCTTGCTTCTAAGTGTGTGGCTTGAACACAAACTTCATCCATGTTTGTGGGATTAAACATGAGAATATTGTGCCTAAGGTAACTGTGCAAACCCCCAACACACTTCAACAAAGTTTCTTGAGAATATAAATTAATACCTAAAATAAGAGCTCTTCTCCTAAAATCATGAGTATAATCTTGCACACTTTGCCCTTTCAGCTGTCTAAAATTTTTCCAATCCATAATTTCCTTTTGCATGTAAGCTAAGGATATAATTTATTTTTAATGGAAGCAAGAAAACTTGACCAAGACATAGAGACCTTATCATAGTTTTTAATCTCTTCTTAAGTCCTTTCTTCCCACCATACAAGTGTAGATCCTTCCATCCTCAAAGAAGAGAATTGAATATTTATGTCATCTTCATGAAGGTTTTGAATTATGCAATACACCTCTAGTTGACGTATCCAATTGTCCAATCCTTTTGCATTTACCTCGCCATTATACACTGGAAGCTCAAATTTGAAATCTAGTTTGAGTAAGGGTGTCTTTCCTTTTGTGGTCTTTGAGTGAGTGTGAATGGTTTTTGTGGTGGAAGTGGAATATGATGTTGATGGAGATGATGAGGACGACATGGAGGTGGATTTCCTCCACTACCCTTTGAAATCTTCTCTTCATCCTTCTTATCATCTGAAGTTCCTTCTCCATGTGGAGGCTTAGAACCTTCTCTTGCCATTCCAACAGTAAATGCATCAAACATTATTTTAACCATCCTCTTTATGTCATTGAAGTCTCTCTTGACATAATCCTCTTTTGAATGACCTTCAGTTTCTCCAACACCTGACATGATGGCTATGGATTAAATCTCAGCTTCTGATGCTTGTACCTCTTCAATCAACTTAGCTTCTTGTATAATTTGTACCTCCTCAATCTCAGCTTCTTGAGACAAAACTTGAGGTGCTTCAAGTGCAGCTATGAGTGGAAATTTGGGTGAATATGGTGCTCTTGTAGCTCTCCTTATTCTGGTCCTAAGGACTTGCAACCAAAAATTTCCCTTCACCTCTCTACAACTTTAACCTTTTCAGTATCACAAATTTGCAATCGTTAAACTTGCACAAAACTCAAGCAACTATCAAGCAAATAACCTTGCCTTTCAACCAAGCTCTGATACCAACTTGATATGAGTATGAATGTTAGTTTTTCTATGCTAATTTAATTTTCATATTTAAAATTTATTTATTAATCTTATGCTTGATGTACATAGGTTTCCTTGTTGCTTATGTGTGTCAACAGGTAAATTAACTGAGTTTTTCTAAGTGAATTCAAGAGCATAAAGTACGAAAATAAAATGATTAACATCAAAAACATAAATACACAACAAACCATCACAATTGATCCATCAACACAAAGTTTTTATGAAGGAGTTCACCCCTCCTGGGATACATCTCCTTGGTCCAACTTCCATGGCTTGGGCCTCTGTATTAGCTCAATAATGAAAAAATTGCTGTTTACATGCATCAAATGCTCCTGAAACATACTCCAATGAGTTCAGAATGTTGAAATATATCAGAAATGACTATTCATTCACTCCATTTGGCCTTCAGCTGATCTAGGCATGACCTTCCTTTCTGGTGGTCCTAGGCTTCAATTTTCTTCAAAGTGACAGAAAAACTTGTATAATTGCTCCACTGTCTTTGCAACATGTTCCAATGTGTTCAAAGCATGCCAATCTGCTAGGAATGACTCTTCCTGAGCCAAAATTGGTCGAAAATTGCTTAAGATATGGTCTATTCAATTTTTCCCTAGAATCCTCCTCCAAATTGGGAGGAGACCCCAAATAAGTACGACAAACTGGTGGTTCCATCGAAATTGGCAGAGTCTGCTAAAACTCTGCCATTTAAAACTGCAGTTAAGTAATAATAAGCTACAGATTAGAATGTGATAAGCATGGTTTAATGGCGAATAAGCACAGTTACACAAACCTTATATTAACAACATTAAACATGGGATTATATTTAATTAATCTGCAATTATGTTAATCTTCCGCCATTTAAAATTCCGCTCTAGCCTTGGTCTTGCAACAAGGTTGTATGGGGAGGGGGTTGGCCCCTTCCAAACCCCCGCATCGAATTACATATGACTATAAGTATAAGTCAAAAGCTATGGTTATTAATAACCATGGCAACGACTTGTTGTTAAGGCGGATGGTTGGCGCGGGGTAGGTTGTGGGTTCGACCCCGACCCTGACATATACATTTTTCTCCACCAGATTGCATAACTCAAAGTTTAAGAACTTTGGTTATATATTAAAGTTGTGCACCACCGGACTTCGGATTAATAAAACATATTGCAATATGTGCTGATATATTAATTGGAACTTTGGTATAACAAATAATTTGAAATGCGGACGACCATATAGTTTGATATATGAATGCCACCAATGAAATTCAGACGCTAGGTTTAGGAATATGAAAAAAAAATAACATGCCACCATAATGTAATCCAACCTCGAACCTTAGCATAAAATTTAATCCGACCACCATAATAATTAATTTTAATCCAACCACCATTGAAATTCGAACTTTAGGAGAAGATCCCTCATAATAAAAAAAATCAAATTCAACCTTAGGAGGACATTGGGAAATTTCACCTTCTCAAACCCAAACTGGTGAATCCTATTGTGACACTTGTCATAGTGCCATTGGGCTTAAAAAGAATAATATTCCTTTCATGCTGACTATGCTGCCATGTCATCAACCTATCACTGTTCTGCGATTTTTTTAAAAATTTGCCTATTCTGAACGATGGTCAGCAGGTTATAACTTCTTCATCCGGAGTTGGTTTTAAATGAAACGAATTGCACCAGATTCCTGGCGTCGGGTCAGTAGTTTTCATTTATTTTCTAATCAATTCTGAGCACTTTCATTTTTGAGCTAAATACTGAGCCTTTGATCACTCTGAAGCCTTCAGTTCGGTCACTAATGATTGCTTGGCTCGACACTCACTTATGTCGTGAGTGGGGCTCTTATGGAACTCACACCACTTTCTCATGTCCTTATTTGTATTCGTGGTGTTGTTCTTTGCTTATGGCTTCGGCGGGTTGCCTTGGGTCACCTTGCCTTGGCTTTGTCATTTGTTCTGCGGTTTGGGGGCACATTTCCCTTGCTTTGGATTCGTAGATTCAAAGTATCACTTTTTTTTTTTTTTTTTTAAATTTCTTCTCGATCTTGACAACATACCGATAGATGGCGCCTAGTGAGGATATGTCTAAGAACTCCATCTCATCCTGGATGTATTTTTGTAGACAAACCTGGTACTTGAGTACCATATGCTACTCAGAATCCTTGATACCCAAATTTCTGTGAAGGGTATGAAAAATATTTGTGAACTTTGTCACATCTTAGTCCCTTCCCTGCCGTAGTATGGTTCACTTTATGTACTTATCTTCATAGCTCTTGACAGGGTAATACTTTTCCTTGATGGTGTCTTAGAAAGAATTCCAAGTAGGTGCGTCTGAAAGTGTGAGGGTTCCCTCTCGTCCATCTACTCACAGTAGGTTTTCCACTAGCCCTTGATGTCGGAGGCGGTTTTGAGGAGTGAAAAATTAATCCTTTGCATATTGGAAAAATAATGAACCGAAAAATATCCTTCCAACAAATTTAACCATTAATCTACGACATTTGCATATATTATTTTTAAAAACTATGTATATATGATATAAAGCTATTGAAAAAAAATAAGTTTTTAGGGTTAAAGCGTTTAAAGTGGTATTAGTATTTTATACTTTAATCTTTTTTTAGGTATATGTTTTGTTTTCAAAATCCAACAAATATTTATTGGACATAAAAATTAAAGTTATGTAATCTCTATAGCATTCAAAAATACACTTTAAATAACAAAAAAATTACCCTTTGTTTTTTGCACTCTAAAATAAGTTTGCACCTAAATAAATTTGATCCTCTTAACTTATGTTAGATCCGTGCTTAAGATAGATCTATACTGATAAGATACAAAATCAGAAGATAAAAATATTCTCATATTAAAGGTGAAAAACTATAATCCTTAATGTAACGAAGGAATCCATAAAAAAAAAAAACATCCATTTACAATGTAACATAACTATTTGCAAATTACCTTGTAATGCAAAATTAATTGACGTTTCAATTCTTTTTATTGTTCAACTACCACCTTATGGCTCCACAAGCGCACAAATAGGCCTTCCATGATATACTCAATGATTACAAAATAATGAGAGTTGGCCTCATCATCAATTAACCAACCACCTCCAACCATCTCCAATTTATCCGCCATCTTTCCAAGTATGACTTTTACTCCTAAATAAACTTCAGCGAGCGTCCTTGAATAGAGTATAAACAACTTCATTTTGTAATGAGATGGAGAAAGTTGTCCAGTCTGTATGTACATTCACTCTAATCCCATGAGATAAGAGTCCAATGTCTTGATAGTCAATGTGGGCTGACAGTGAGGCATGTCCACATGCTTAACATTATAAATTCTCAATAAATTAAACAATTACTGGGCTCAACAATTGCGACTTCGAATCTGTGGCATGAGGCATATAGTGGGTTTTGAGCTGCAAATATGTCCGTGATTTATTGGAATGGAATGGATAGTTGAGTGTGGAGAAGCAAAAGATGTATGGAATCACAGTAGCAACGAGAGGTGAGTTAGGGAAATACGGTGATATATGCAAGCTATCGTACTCCGAGATCTTGTTACAGTGCTCGACAGTTTGGGGGATATTTATTTTGTGCTTGCAATCATCCAGTGGTTGTCATAACTGGAACACCGACAGATAGAATGGGACTGCAGAGATCCTCTCTCAAAATTTCGCTCTGATGAAACAAGTACGAGGAATGGTTAAGTTTGGATAGCATAGGTAAGAAATCCCTAGGGGTGAAACACTGCACGAACAAATATAGAGACGCAAAAACGACCCAGGGTAATATCAAACCAGGTAGAGAATGGTAGAGGTAAAAATAACAAAAGGAATTTTTGAGCAGCCAAAATTATGGGGTTAAGTGAACAACTTGCTCTGATACCACTGTTGGGATGATCTTGAATGAACACTAGAGATTACAGATAAGCAATAATTTATTTCATTAAACAAATATACATATTAATATATTTCAACTTCTAAAGTTTCTAAGATTTTTAGTGATGGTTCATGTTGAAAATAGTAGCTAGAAGGGCTCCTTAATTTATGCCTTAATCAAAGGGACCATAATAAGTTTCTCCTTAGCATGTTCCAATTTTTATAAGTTGGGATGAATTCCTAATATTTAGGATAAGTCTCTATAAATTAAGACGAGTTCCTATAATTTAAGATGGTGTCCTAAAAGTTAGGATGAGTTATGAAGAAATTAAATAATGTGAAACACTGAAAGGCTGAGTTTATTGTATTCTAATGGAGTTTATTGAGTTTTTTTTTTTTTTTTGCAAAATAATTCAAGAAATTTGATGTCTATATGAAAAGAAATTAGTTTTAGATTGGTCATATTAGCAATTGCAGAATTTCATGGATTTTCTACAGTTCACATTTCACACCATAACCATAATGGAATTAAACGTCTAAAATGACAACGATATTACTATAAAAATATTTCCTGACAACAATATCATTATAAAAATATTTCCTTCATCCCTAATAGGTGACACCCTACCCTTTATTATTAGTAGACCTATTTCATCCAACAATTTAACATCCTTAAAGTGAATTAATTTGGTACCCTTACCCTTCTTAACCTTGAAAATAAAAACAAAGAACCTAATTCAATTTCCATTTATTAATGGTGCAAGGCTCTCCATGACTCTTGAAAATTTACAAGAAGAAATTCTTTTCTGCCTCCTTAACAATGCTCCATACCAAAATCATAGATTTAATGTTTTATCAAACATCCCCCTCAACAGAAGTTGCCATCAACTACCTCCTTCAAATAGAAAATGCCTATATTAACTTGTCATGGAAGATAGCAAAGCTATGGCACATAAGCCTCAAGTCTCCTATAAAAACACAACATAATATGGGGCAACAAAATAAGCCCTACCCGAAAGTGAAATTAAAACCACCATTTACACTTAAGAAAAGGAGCATCTTGATTCTTTAAGCTCAAACATTGGAAAGAAATGTAAATACCATATGTGACTCATAATACAACAAAAGTAAAAATTATAAATAGTTAAACATAAACAAAGCTAAATTGACGCGTCTATAAAACTAAAATTGTTGTTGCATACATAAATTTCAAACTTAGGATCTAAAAGACCTCCATTAATCACGACCCTCCAAAATTTTCTTAAAAAAAGGAAGGCTTCCTTTTAACTTTGACACTAACTATATCAATCAAGAATAAAAAAAAAACCCCTTCTAAATATATTAAGAAGGAGGTATTTTAACCTTTATTCCATCTAAACTACTTTCAATTTTGTAAATGGATCCATATCACTAGAGGCACTCCATAGACCATCTTGCATGGGATTGGATTTGTGATGACCTCTCACCCCAAAAGGGCGTACTCTTCATCTAATTCCTTCCCTAGCCTCATTAATCTTGATACCTTCCTCTCAATACAATGGGTAGGTTAAAGTGATAGCTTCAATCATGTATCTTCTAGTACACATGGTATTTACAACGCTTGCTAGTGTTTGAGGTTGAAGGATCAAGGTACTCCTTTCCAAGTGTACATGATGGTTGTAGTTTTGATTTTTGGTAGAGGTGCTTTGGTTAACCCATAATAGTTACCAAGTCCTTTGGCTACAAAATTCAAAACATATGCTACATCAAGCACTAAAATGTTGTATTCCTAGTTGACTATGGTAGTATTCACAATTTCATTCACAAGAGAGTGGAAAAAGAAATCGATTGTTTTGTACACCTAACACACAACTTTCAAATCATAATCACTAATGGAGGTATAATGAAATGTGGGAGAAGATGTGTGTTGGAGAATGTAACAAGTTTCGGTCTTCATAATTTGTATTGTTACGTATTTTATGTAAAAAACAAAAGAAAAGAAACAATTTTTTTTATTAATTTTCTAAACAAGCATGTTCTTCATGCTTCTAGGTTTTTGAGTCAAAAGAGTCAAAGTCCTATTTGGACCTATTGTAAAGAAAAAGGAAAAATATTTTTAAATATGCAATTTTGGGTCATAAACCCCTCTAGGTGCCAATTCAACCTACATGTCAAGTTGGTTATGACCCAATGGACATGTCTATTCTCACCCCTCTAAACTATATAAATAGAGGGAAGATGGAGATCATTTGGACACACACACTTGATGGATTGTGTTCTGAAATATCGCAGAGAGGACAAAGAATATGTTGAGGGCCAAAGTCTGAAAGAGAGGATATCTTCTTGAGCTAGAGTTTGTAAAAAATCTGCCTTGGTACATCTCTTGTTGTTGGTCTCTTGCTGATGAATCTACTGAAAATAAGGAAGGTTTGAATTGGCATCTAGAGGTGGAGGTTTTTGTGGTTATGGGTCTCAGATATCTCATTCAATCTGATTCTATAAGAAGAGAAGTTTATGGATTTTCCCCTTGGAGAGATTGTTCCCTAGATTGAGACTTATATCTCATGTTCTTTCATTTCTACAATATTCATGTTAATGTTATGGTTTGATGAAAAAATCAAAATAAAAGTTAATAAATAAGCAAACTAATTTCAAAAACAAAATTATTACAATAAAGAAAATCTATACTAATCTACATACCTCTTGATTTTCCAATATGATTTCAAAGCTAAGGTTTAACAGAGGAGGTCTAATGATCACTTACATTGGCTTGTTATCAATAATTCATGGATTGGATTCGTATTTTATCATATGGTTTGATTGGATGTATAATTGTTGGCATCGATACAAATGCCAGCCTTTTAGCTCACTCGTACTCTTAATGGTCCGCATTCCACAAGAATGGCTGACTATCTATTCGTGGCATCAATGGCTCGCAAATTTATTATGACTCTCATAAATATATCATCATGAATTTGCATCACTGTGGATGGATGTATATTATTATGGCTCGTAAATTTACAATAAATCACTTGGCTTGTATTATCTTTTGGAGTTGTCTTAAGTGTGAATTTTTGGAGTTTCAGGTGCTGGAATCCGGTGAAAAAAATTGAGGTAAAATCTTTATTTCTGTTATTTAAATTAGTTTTTAAACTGTATATATAGATTCAACACCCTTAAAAACCCCTACGGCACTTTGATTGTGAAAGGTTACTCATCAAACTTCTATTTTCAATAAATTCCTGCTGGAATTTAGAGAAATTAAACCGGAAAAAACTATCATAAAAGCCTTCAAAAAATCGCACTATAGACTATTCGTTATCTTTACCATAGTCTAAATAGACTGCTTTTTCGCCCTGAAAATCATGGAAATCCTGGTAAGATTTTAAGAAAATCTGGTAGGGATTTTTGTAAATCCACGTTATAACTATCAAACTTTAATATTTTGGGTGCCCTAGAAGTTTTTGATGGTGCTGAATCCATTTCCACCATCAAAATCATGATTCAAACACTATTACTGTAAGATTTCTTAAATATTTTTGGCCCAGATTGTAGCCAATTTTGACCATCCAGGCAATTCCTCCGTCTCATTAGACAACTCCGTTATCTTTTGGCTTGCACTAAAATCACTTGGTTCACATTTGAAGTACAATATTTCAATGACAGCCCACATCCATCTCAGACGTGGAATCACATTATTCGATATATATTGATTGGATCACGATTTATGTCCAACAATTGGGATAATGGTTTCACGTGGCTCGTCTCTGTGACATTTCTCATTGAACTGTGCAATCGCTCACGCATAATGGATCTTATTTTTGAGATTCATATTCCTATTAAAGGTTCAATGGATCGGGATCAACGACTCATGGCTCTCTTTGTGTTGACTTCATGGTGACGTCGTTTTGTGTTGCTACATTAAACATATGTAGTGACTACGTTTATTTGGATCTATAATACGACTATGGTCCTCTCTACATAGAAATCAAAACTGGTATTACTGTGGCATTGCAATTGTAATAATTGTGGCATCAACACCTAGTATCAATCTATGTAAAGGCATCATAATACACTAACAATAAATTTCTCTTTGAGTGGTATCACGCTTTATAGACAACGATGGTGATTCAGTCTTTATTAGGGAGTTGTCTATAGACGTAACAGAATAGCTCGGACGATAGTTTTTTTGTCAAAAT
This sequence comes from Pinus albicaulis, assembly GCA_034641835.2. Classification (NCBI taxonomy): domain Eukaryota; kingdom Viridiplantae; phylum Streptophyta; class Pinopsida; order Pinales; family Pinaceae; genus Pinus; species Pinus albicaulis. Next base: position 1,276,158,673 of record CM076579.1, read on the forward strand.
TTGGTAAAACAAAATTCAGTAATTCAAGTAGTTGGAGTTTTTGGATTGCATTTTTTATGGTGAAAATGGATTAAGCACCATCAAAAACCCTTAAGGTAATTAATCTAATACACAAATCATGTGAAACAAATCTACTATGAAATCAATGGTATATGGTTTATATGCCAACATATAAATCAACAACAATGTTGTCAAATTATAAAAGTTGGTTTCCTGTAGTCTATGACTTATGTAAAAGAAAGACTAAGACTTCGAATACAAACCTGTTATGACAAGAAATCTCTGTGGCATTATGAAGAAAGTCCAAACTTAAGTGACGAGTTTTTCTTGTGAGAAGCACAAGTAGGAGAAGATGTATTACATATAAAAAGTATATATAAGTTAAGCCGACCTGTAGCTTTGAAAGAAGATGATATATGGAAAATATCTGATATGATCTTTGATACGATGTTGAACAATGGTATGATGATAACAACGTTGGACATATGGCAGTCATCCTTAATTAATGGATGATTTGTCAACATTTTAAAAGACTAAGGTACATGGAAGAAGAATTTGAGTAACCTTGTTGTGACAGAAATAAGGGACCCAATCTATGAACCTGGAACCCCATGAAGAAACAAGGACTTTGTAGAACATATCTATGTTTTTTAACCTAGTGTGAAGGGCAAAAGAAAAATCTAAAGTACCTATGTTGGAAAATAACTTGATTGGCACTTGAAAATGATAGAAGGATTGAATCCTTACGAAGAAGAAGGCATGGTAAGAGGCATGCACAATTTATTTTATGTTGTAATTCAAGATTATGTAAAAGATAAAGGGTCTCAAAAGTTCCTTGGGCTTTACAGTTAGCAGTATGGTTTTGCAATTCTTTGTAGGTCTTGATAACCACGAAGTTATAGGGTTTATGGGACTTGTACAATATGAATTCTTGAAGACTCTTGGTACTTAGGGTTTATAAACCCTAGTTTAGTTTGAATTAACCCTACGAACGAAAACCCTAACCGTAATTGGTTGTTCCCTCTAAGGAACCCCTATCACTTGAAATATAACATCTAGGGTTTGCATATTTAAATTTTGAAAGAATAATCTAGGGTATATGGTAAAACCTGAGTGAGGGTTGAATTGAATAAATCCTAGGGCTTGAAAGTCGAAACCCTAGGGTTGATGTTTCCGCTAAAACCCTAATAAGGGTTAGATCAAATATAGGGTTTGTAACAAGAACCCTGGAAGTACACCTTTTGAGAGATAATGGAAACCCTAGATTGACAGAATTGACATCATGCTTTTGTCTTTGTATATTTTTCTTTGTTGTACTTGTTGTTGATAATTTCAGGCACATATTGAAGGCTGTCAAAACTATGGAAACAAAATAAGAATGATGAAAGAATAAAGAAGAGAAACACTTGTGCTTGTTGAAAATGATGAGCATGATGGAAGGAGGGAACTATAAGGGCCCTAAAGGAAATGATGATGAATTTTCCAGCTAATGAGTTCATTTCAAGAAAAACTAATGATTAAAAGATGAAGCACAACCTTGTTGCAATGTGAAGATAGACCATGCAAAAGGATGTTGAGTTTAGAGGGAGCAAGTAGAATAATTTGACATAACAATTTGACTAGAGGATGTTATAATTTGGAAAATATGATATTGATGATAAGCTTGGGGTATGACTATGATCCTTGGTAGGACATATTGAAAAAGCATGTAAAGAGGATGGAAGGAACATTCATTTGATGTTATTGATCAACATCATATATGGTCTCCTGAAGAAAGATAAAGAGTTAACAACTACAACTCCAAGGAATAATATATTGTAGCTTTCTTATTAGTTCTATGAGCACTTTGATTAAAAGTGAATGCATGGAGAAGGAACAATGTACAATATGGAGATAGAAAATGCAAAAGAATGCTGATCTCAAGGGAAAACAACAAGAAGAATCTGATATTTTGACAAGAGGCCATCATATTGAGTAATTTTGATATTAATGTTTTGCCTTTGGTTATCTAGTTGATACATGGTTTTTCTACTTGAAAGGATGTTGCAGAAATGCATAATGGCAGTTGAAGCAAGTGTATCTAAAACTGTTTGATTTGAACTAATTCAATGAATACATGGATTGAGTGGATGGCTTTGGTAATCCTTGGAGGATTATGTGGTCAATATGTCTATATCATCTTTGGATGGAAATGTAGCAGTACAAAAATATAACTTGTTGTTCATATGATGATAAAGATCACTTTCATGATTAGAAGAAGCTATGTTTAACTGTACTTTGATTGGTTCAATATAATGCCTCTGCTGATAAAGACTAGAGGAAAGTGATATGAAATATTGATGGCCTGAACCCTGTCACATATTGTCTCTAGAAAGATAAAATCTCTATATGATGAGATACCAAGGGATGGGGGAGCCATGCAACTACTCAAAGATCTCCATGAAGAACTAGTAGTTGATGTATTAATGAAGACACACTACTCTATGATTGAGAGGGAGTACAAAGTCTCCTTAAATGTTTGAAAATGAGCAAGTATCTATTCCCTGATCAAGAGGGAATGTATATATTCCCTATGGTTGAGAGGGAGTGATAACAAACATTATATTCTATTCTTCATGTGTCATCCACTAGGCCAAGAATAACAGGTGTACGTCTAATGAATTCCATGGAGGGAGAATGGATCCCAGAGGATTATATAAGCATATAAGATTGAACTCCTTGAGGATAGAGAATCCAAGATAGGAATTGAATCAACACTTTTTGAGGACTGGACAGGTCTATAAGACAAGAGTGGTCGAAGATGAATGTAATTATTTGAGGATGTGTAATCCAAGATAAAAATAGTCCTAAAAGGACATACCTAGTGAACATTTGGATAGGCTATGTTCCTTAAAAGTTAGTGTGGTGTCTCACGTGAAGCCTCCCAACATTATGCTCTGATATAAATAGATCTTGTCAGTTAAAGGCCTTAATATGTTGACAATGTTGGTTATGATTTTGATGCTTAAACATGGCTTATAAATCTGAATCTTCTTATGATAATATTTCAGTTTGAGACTATCCTTGTACCAGGTGTAAAATTATGAATGCCTACTTAGTTAAGAGGGAGCGTTAGAAAATGTATCTAGTTTAAGTCTCCATAATTTGTACCATTATGTATTTTATGTAAAAAGAAAAAGAAAAGAAAAAGAAAAATTATTATCATTTTTCTAAACAAACGTGTTCTTCATGCTTCTAAGTTTTTGAGTCAAAATCCTATTTAGCCCTATTGTAAAGAAAAAGGAAAACTAAATTTTAAATATGTTATTTTGGGTTGGAAACCTCTCTAGGTGCCAAGTAAGCCTGCATGTCAAGTTGACCATGCCCCAATGGAAATGTCTATTCACATGCCTCTAAAATATATAAGTAGAGGGTATATGGAGCTCATTTGAAAACACACTCTTGATGGATTGTGGTATGAAATATTGTAGAGAGAGCAAATAAGAAGTGCAGGACTGAAGTCTGAAAGAGAGGATATCTTTGTGTGCTAGAGTTTGTGGAAAATATGCCTCGGTACATATCTTGTTGCTGTCTCTTGCTGATGAATCTGCTGTAAAGAAGGAAGGTTGGAATTGGCATCTCGAAGTGGAGGTTTATGTGGTTATGGGTCATGGATATCTCATTTGATCAAATTCTATAAGAAGAGAAGTTTCTGGGTTTTCCCCTTAGTGGGGTTTTTCCCTAGCTTGGAGCCTATATCTTTTTTTTTTTTTTCTCTGATCTTCATGTTCATGTTATGGTAATTTCTTGATGAAAGAATCATAATAAATATTGATAAAGAAGCAAACTAATTTCACAAGAAATTACGACAACAAGGAAAATCTAAACTAATATACATGCCTTTCGATTTTCCAACAATGTGAAAGTGTCAAACTCCATATGGGAGAATATCAACTCAAATCCATCTATATTCCATCAATATGGGTGGTTGTGATATAGCATTGAGGGCATAATGGATACACATATTGGGCTATTCATAATGGATTGCAAATAACTTATATTAATTTCATGTAAGAGGGACTTGTATACACCCTTTAAGGGTTTTGGGTGAGATCCTTTGAAATATTCAACTCTTGTCATATCAAGAAGTTTTCAAAGAAAGCTTACTTTATCATTAATACTCGATTTAAAGCCATATATGTTATGGATAATCTAACACAATAAGTCCACCCAAACTTGTAACTAGTCCTTACCAAACATCATTAGGTCTTTGAGACATTAAATGGTTTACACCCTTCTTGAGGAGAGCATGACCATGTAATTCCCTTGATTAAAAGAAATTAACTTCCAAATATACATCCATATTGATGCTCTTTTGCATAAAAGAATGAAATAGTAAATATCATTTAGGAATTGTTGGATTTAGGGGTCATACATCCTAGTACAAGCCCTTACTCATCACTAGTAGTCATGGTGTTAAATAAGGAAGGAAATTGGTACAAGCATCCTAATTTTAGGGTTGTCAATAAGTTGTCAGTCAAGGAAATATTTCACATCCCAGATATTGATGATCTACTAGATGACCTTCACTAGGAGTTTTTTTTTCCACTAAGCTTGATCTATGTTCAACATACTGAAAAATGAAGAGACATACATCCTAAAACAACCTTAAGAACACATTAAGGTCATTATGAGTTTCTATTGTACCTTTAAGAGTATCATGAACACGATTTTCAAACCCTTCTTACATTTTTTCTAGTCTTCATAGATGATAATTTGATATATAGTAAAGCATAGTAATCACACATCAGACATGTTGATAAGTCCCTGTAGCTCTTGAAAGACAACTAATTATTTGTGAAGTTCTCCAAATGCTATTTTGGGGCTCCTACGGTTGATTATTTGGGCCACATTGTAATTCAAGAGGTAGAATGATTTTATCCCAATAAAGTTGAAACTATGGAAGATTGGCCCTATCCCAAAACACTTAAAAGCTTGAGAGGATTATTTATAGGTACATGCTACTATAGGAAACCTTTGAAAAATTATGGGCAGAGTTGTGGCCCCCCTAACTTCACTCCTTAATATGAATTATTATTTTTTAGAGTGAGGAAGGAGCATAGGAATTTTTTGCTTTAAAGAATGCCATGTGCACTTCTATAGTATTAAATATTCTTGGATTTAATAAGACATTTTTCTTGGAATGTGATGCATCTGGTAGAGGTCTAGGAGCAATATTGATGTAACGACATGCCTTAAATTTCACCAGTAAGAAATTATGTGATTGTAGTTTGAGAAAATCCACGTGTGTTGGTTGTAATATTAGATATATTAATGATCCAACATTATTTTTCAATTGGATGTTCGTACACTTCGATATGCAACAAAATAAATGCCTGAAGAGACTCTAGATTTCTTCAATTTAAATCCCCACTTCTAGTATATTCTCCAACACCTTCTGAAGTTACTGAACTTAATTGTCAAATCCCGATCAAAATCCTGTAGACACATGGAATTTTATTAACAAAAACCCTAAAATACAAATCAACCTTCAATCTGGTAAATGAATCCTGAACTCACCATGAAAATCAATCAAAAAGGTTGTTTTACCAATCTAAAATATCTCAAACAAATAAAATAAAACAATCCAAATACTTCCAATTTCAAGAAAAACTTTCAATCTCAAAATAAACCTCTATCAAAGTTCTTGCACTCACTCCTCTTTTCATCTCAAATCTTTGTGCAAACAAAAGAATTAAAATCACTCCACTCTGAATATAAACAAAAAACTTAGAGTGTAAGTCAAATCTTCCTTCTATGCTATCAATGCAATCTGATGTATCAATTGTAAAAACAACCACTATGTGCATAAAAAAATGAATCTCACTCCAACTAATGTTTTCTCAAACCCTAGAACACACTTTGACAAGTGATATTTTCAAACCAAACTTGAGAATCTAAAATATAAAGTGATCACACTCTTGTAAAATAAATATTAAAAGAAAAATGTCTTGTATCAAACCAATAAGCAATTATCAAACAAGACTATAGGTCATAGTCTCCTTCTTCAATACCTCTTCCTTAACTTAGTGTATACCAATCATAATAGGTGAAGGATCCTAGAAATATGGATCATTGTTCAAATACTCAGGTGCATAGCTGATTCACAAATATTTACCAAAGATAAAAACAATGATAAAGTGGATAACCAAATCAAAATGAATAAACATACCTTGTTATCATATCAATGAACCAAATAACACTTCGATTGAAAACTGTCTTCAACAACTAGGGTTATCAATGTTGTAGCAAGCTTAAGTTTGTATGAGTAGGACCAAATATTAACACAAATCAATTTACTCCAAGATTATGAAGGCCTTGTTATGTAATTTATAAACCCTAATTACAATCCAAACAACATAGTTTCTCAAGCTCGCAAATCAATATATTTGTATCGTAACAAAGGGTTTGTTGGATTAGGTGAAATTTCCACTTAAATACTAGCAAGTATCTCAACAATTTCAACTTTTTTCCACCACAAACCAAAAGATATCAAAGTTGGCACTAGACTCAAACAACAATCCCAGGTCTTTTCCAAGTTTCTAGTAACTAGGGTTTTATCAATGTTAACAAGCCTCAAGTAGTTATAGATCGAGTTTAAACAGGGAATTAGACCTAACAGGGTTGTCAACTCATTAAAGATCTTGAGGGTCTCGTTGAACTCCTTACAACCCCAAGTTACAACACAACAATATAGTTTCCAAGGTTCCTAAAAAAAGTGCTTATATATATGTATAATGGTAGAGGATCTTAGAGTTGAGAAGATTTCTTCACTCTTCAAACTAATAATGGTTGAAGAGTTACAAGTCTTGACTCACTCAAAGATTTCCCAATAACACTTCACAATATACCAGTTCTATAATAGAATCAAAACTACAAGGTAACCAATATCACAATGAAATAACCCAAATCTTATTTGCATACAAAACATGGTACCATTACAACATGATAGTTCTTTTGATCACGTAGTTTAAAAAAGTGCAATGTTTGAAAATAATCTCACACCTTTAACCTAGATCCTTTCTAGGTATGAGTGCTTAGTTAATCATAAGTCAAAGCACCATTCATATATGAATAAAACAAGTGTAACATAGGCATCCACAAATTTATCAACCCAACTAAAGAATCTTTACTGTTAACACACCACTATAAATATGAAATACACACCAAAATAATATATGAAAATCACACAAAAAATATGCAACTAGAGGAGTGACAAGTTGGTTTGGTGGGCCCTGCCAGTCCAACTCACACACTCGTTTAAAAAACTTAAGTTACAGAACCAAAGTGATCATTAAATACAAAAGAAATAAGAGTAGGAACTTGGCATTAGAAGCATTTATATTAGATCAGAATAGTCTTATACATTAGGAGACAAACCCAAATGGAGTTGAGGAGTGACACCTTATCAAACTAGTAGCATCTCCTAAAAAAAGGTACACTAGCTTGTCTTAAAGCCATAAATTAGCTTATATACATTTTATAATACCAAAATGGCTCTAGACAAGCCAATCTGTTACAAGCTATATAAGCAAGTGAATCACAACTATTTTCCATCAATATAGATCTGATAGAGCCATGATCAAAACAAGGGGATCAAATTTGGCAGTGAAGAGATTGTTTTAGTAAATGACCCCTACTTCTCAGATTGTTACTGACAATAGGAGAGAAGTGTGCCTTTTACTATCAAAAGACTCCAAGATAATCTCAAGCAGCTACTCGTATGACCAACTAACCACTGGACTTCATGGAAAATTTGAATGATGAAGTGGTCCACACATTCCTTGATTCTGGTGCAGTATCTCCATAGAGTGCAGGAATTTCATATACTTTGGTTAGTGGCTTTTTAATTATAATAATTTACTTAGGAAATACATAACAACGAGAGAATTTAACTTAGAAATAGTGATTATCTATCAACTATTTAGATATTATGTGATTTAACACAAGTCTCCATAATTATATAAAAAAAATAAGGGAAATGCTAGGTAAGGGAGCCAAAATTTGGTAAAACAAGGGAGTAAAAGGGGAAAAAATAGGGCATTTCATTATCGTGACATCTCCCCCAACCCATCTCCTTTGTGTTTCCTCACACAAATAGGGGTGTGTTTCTTCTTTGCAAAAAACCAAAACTGTGAGACTCCATTCCCATCACTTTTTGATCTGGATGTTGATGTCTGTATTTGAGCCCTAAACTTCCATCAATTTCCTTTTAACTTCTCTATTTTTAATCTTTAAATATGTAGAGTTCATCCCCCACCTTTTAACTTTCTCCTTCAAATCCTCCATTTCTTTCAGTAGATCTGTAATATCTTGAAAGGGATATTTTAACTAAAAATGCAGTAAAATAACTGAATTTCACATTATGCCATAAAATCAATATTACTCAATAGAAGATTGCCATTTAAAATAAAAACACATAAAACACTGCAATCCAATACCACATAAAACAGGAAGAATCTCAGCTTTTATTATAAATAATAATCGGGGTTACATATAGATCTGACCCAAAAAGAGCTGAGATGGAGAACTGGCCAACAATATAATTTGCTACGCTGCTACACTGCAATGGCCTCCAAAACTAAACTGCTGCACTCTCCCTTCGGCAACAGCTACCACTAAATCCACTTAAGCACCCATTGAAGATCTAAATGATCCTCACTCCAATATCTTTGAAGCTCTGCGAAACTTCTAAATGAAGTCTTCTCAAAGAGAGTTGGGTTTCCGTCCAACACTCACAACTCACCCGAGGGTTTCCGTCCTGGGGCTACGGCTGAAGTAGAGAACCACGTCCTCAAACCTCTCATAAACAAGAAAAGGATATGATCCAAAGATATCCCTCAATGGCCTCCTCCCTTTCTTTAATAGATATCTTGGAGCCTTCTAGAGCATTATTTTATTATTATTTTATTCATGGTGCACTTTTCCCTCTTATTAAAATATTCCTTTTTAATGCAGAAAAGAGTAAATCGGCTACCACGTCTCCTCCGGTCACTGAAACTCATGTCCAACTATCCCATCATGGAGGTATCCTCGTCCCGGTTCCAATGAGCTATTACACTAAGGTGTTCTGTCATGTATTCCTCCCGGAATGCCACCGTGAGCGTAATTTGCTGAGTTACGCCCATAAATAACTCAAATTTATGAAAGTTGTTGGAATGCACCAGAACGAAAGCCAAAATTCTCAGATGATGGAATATATCAAGCGAATGCCACCCAACCACATAGAAACTCCTCAAAACTCCTCCAAAAATCCCCTAGGCCCGCTGATGACACCAACCTGTACCTGTGACCGGTTTGCTCCTAACTCTGGAAGTCCCTCCTAGCCCTGTCATAGGTGACACCAAAAAAAAAGGGAATATTACAGAACTTCCGCCCCAAGATTGCTTGCCCTCAAGAAATCGAAATATGTGGGCCACTCTGTTGGCCCACCGCAACTAAGACCCAATGCTCGGATCCCATACAAACCTCTGGGTGCTACTATGCACCTGTGTCAAACCACTCGGAATAGACCCCTCAATGCCGGGATCCAAAACTGATCTCTCACTATACCAGTCAACAAAAAATCCTCCCGGATCCTCACGCAACGACGGCCAATCATCGCCCAAGTCCCACAGCTTTGACTGCGCACTGCCTCTGGCTATAACTGATGCTCTAAGAAGTGAAGTCCGATAACAAGCATCAATGCTCCCTGGCTCCTGCTGTGATGTACCTCTAACTATATAAGCTGCCCCACCAACTGCGTACCAACTCATCACCTTTATCCAATCCAAGTCCTGACTCAATCCCACTCTGATCCTACTCTCCTGAAATTGGGGATGGAGTGCTGAAGAAACGATGACTTGTGCCCCACTGCCAGCTGGAATCTGTAACATCTGCTATGTCTAAGGGCTCCCGCTCTGCTGTGCTCCCTACGAAGAAAATCGTACCATCAAGAGGGTACCAAATCATGATATCCCACCAATCTATCCTGGAAGAGGAATGCAATGTAGTGTCAACTGCATACGGAATATGCCCAGTGAACTGTCGCCAGCTCATAATCAAATCACGCTGCTCTGTCTCGTCTACCAACAAAAGCTGGCTATAGAAGAGAGCCCCTCTCTATATAATGGGCCAAAGTGGGCAAGATATACTGCAAGCCCCATCGATGTACTCCTAGAGAGTGCTACTCCCTGGAAGTACTACAGCTCTGCTGACTGCATGTGCATCTATTTGTATCTTATCAGTGTGTCGGCCCAATGATGGATGCTCCACCATCTCCAACAGCTCATCCCTCTCCTGATCGGGAATGTAATGCTCCTGCTTTCTACTAGCCCCCTGCAGAACTATCCCATCAACCTCCAACATCTCCAGAGGATATGGATCTGTAGCTGCTATCACCGTACTCGGTATCTGTGCATCTGACTGCTCCTCCTCAATGGCTGTCCCCAAGATTAGCCGCATATCCATCACAGACTCAATGTGAGCCTCCATCTGACTCTCCCCCAAAGGACTATCATGTATGATGTGCATAGTATCCTCCTATGCTGACTCATGCTCCATCATATGCTACTCCGTCTAAATTGTCACAAGTGACTCATCACCCTGAGTATCTCCCGTAGAGTCCCCTGACTGCTCACCCTGCACACTGGAATAAAACTCTGGCCTACTGTCATCAACTCCGCATGACTTCTCTCACTCCCCAGAAGCATCCTCATATGATCCCATGGACTCATCTGAAGAAGAGTCCTCATCCTGGCATACAGAAGGAATGTCCTCCTGTTCTACCTTTGCCACATCATCTGCATCACTCAAGCATGAGTGATTAGGCCCCCAAGGTTATTTGCAGATGAAGCAAAGTCCCTTCCTCCTCAACTCATTCTTGCTGCCTGATCCACCAAATTGGAGTAGCTCCTCCCTGGTCAACACTCTCCTGAAACACCCAATGTTTTGCTCAACCAAACTCTCAGCTATTTTATAAGCAACAGGTGAAATCAATTGTTCTCTCCTCCAAATGGTCAACAACCTGGTCTGTAGCATCCTGCAAATGTCATCATTGTTACCCATGACTCCAGCCATGATTTCTAAGATCTTGATCCTCTTCTCAATGGCAAGACCCCAGATGTTATGTAGATCCTGAAGATTCTGTTCTATTAGTTGGAAAAATTTCTGCATAATGTCATCATTATAAGGAAGCATAGGTGAAGTTATTCTAATAATTTCACTGAGACAAGAAGCTACTATAAGTCTGACTCCTTCACAAGGATGCTCCAAGAATCTTGGATGAATCAAAGCAAGCATCGTTGGTTTGAGTGCCCAATTTAGGACCCTCAAATCTGATTGGCTCACTTTAGGAAGATGTGATTCTAGCTTCTCCAAATTAAGGAAAGTTTTTGTGGTCATCTTTAGGTTCTTCAAATCAGATCCAAGTGCAAAGAGCCAATTCCCTACCTCAAACTCTTTTTGCAAATCCCTTATCTACTCTAGCTATAGGAAGGCATGTATCCCCTTTGAAAAGGGTTTGTTGTTTGGTTTTTCTCTTTGATCCAAGGAAGCATTGCAGCTCCAAGCACCTTGTGCAAGTGATTTTTCAAACTGTAGTTGGTATTGAATTCTTTCTAAGTCATGAAAGCTTTTTCTAAGATTTTTGCACAAATTGGGCTCAAGCAAAATCATTTTTTCACAACAAGATGAATTCACCTTAGCAAAGCAATCTAAACAATCTTAGGTGAAAAAAATGTTACCCCAGATGCAAGGAAATGATCTCTCCTCAAGCTCTGCGCCGACTCTGGAAATTCTGCAACTGCTGGCTGGAAGGGACCCTTGTTTGAGTCTCTAAAAGTGCTCAGAAAATTCTAGGAATTTGGGAAGGTGATCCTTGCACAAAACCTAGAAAAACCGAGAAAGGGTTTCTTCTAATTCCAACCTTCAAAATCTGACCCTGTGTAGTTTGGCCCTCTTCCAATTTCGTTTTCTGGCACTGCAGCTGCTACTGTCAATCATTGCTCTCCAAAATCCCAGAAAACCTCCTCACATGGCTCTCCTATCAATTTCCCAACACCCCAGCTCTAAAATCCCACCAATGAAGCTCCCACAAATGAGCCTCCTCCAATGACTGCGTAGGCCCTTCTAACCAAAATAGCCAAAATAGCTGCAACTGAAAACTGGAAACCCGCAGGCTGATCCAAGATTGAAGCTTTGATACCACTATAATATCCCGAAAGGGATATTTTAACTAAAAATGCAGAAAAATAATTGAACTTCACATTATGCCATAAAATCAATATTTCTCAACAGAAGATTGCCATTTAAAATAAAAACACATAAAACACTGCAATCCAATACCACATAGAACAGGAAGAATCTCAGCTTTTATTATAAATAATAATCGAGGTTACATATAGATCTGACCCAAAAATAGATGAGATGGAGAACTGGCCAATAATGTAATCTGCTGCGCTGCTACACTGCAATGGCCTCCAAAACTAAACTGCCGCACTCTCCCTCCGGCAACAGCTACCACTGAATCCACTGAAGCACCTGTTGAAGATTTGAATGATCCTCACTCCAATATCTTTGAAGCTCTGCGAAACTTCTGAATGAAGTCTCCTCAAAGAGAGTTGGGTTTCCATCCAACACTCACAACTCACCCGAGGGTTTTCGTCCTGGGGCTACGACTGAAGTAGAGAACCACGTCCTCAAACCTCTCATAAACAAGAAAATAATATGATCCAAAGATATCCCTCAATGGCCTCCTCCCTTTATTTTATAGATCTCTTGGAGACTTCTTTGACCATATTGGTTGATATCTTAGTAGAGAGATTAGAGCTTACCCCAGTAGTGCCATCCATTGAGGTGATGACCGGGGTAGTGTCCGAGTCTTCGGGTGGTAGCAGCGCGCGACAGATGGGTGAGGTGCTAGGAGATGTATCCACCTTTGATGAGGCACTAGGAGATACAAAGGTATTGGATGATGGTTGCACACAATGGTGTCATCAACTTCGAGCCGACCTTCTAGTTTTGAAAGGGAAGGCTACATCAGTACGAGAGGCTATTTTGTTACAGAACGAGGAGCTAGAGGGCATGAGAGTCGTTTGTGCTGAGTTAGTGGCCAAGTTGGCCCACATTGGGGAACGACTGGATTCCCTAATGGTACAACTAGAGGGCACATTGGAGTGTCAGAGCAGCCCCTTTCATCCATGCATAGATGGGGCTAGCAGCATTGTTGGGTCACCTCTTTCCATTGGAGAGAGAGAGGTGGAGCCACCTAGTCAGATCTCACATGTTGACTTGGTTAGCGGGAGGAGACGATCAGAGTTGCACAGGGTGCAAAATCCACATGCTGAGGTTGGATGGCGAGAGATTTTGAGTTGGTACCTGGTGGAGTTGGTTATGGAGATAGTGGTGGACCCGAGTGTAGTTCAGCAGGAGTTTCCAGGTGCTGGGAATACAGGAACCCCAGACTGGCATTGGGATCTAGGCGGGACTACCTGTTGTTTCCCAGGCAGGTCGGTTGACTATGTATTGGAGGGTACAGTTGGCCTAGAATTTGAGCATGCGCATTCACTAGGGGAGTTTCGGTCAGCTCCAGTGGCCAACCAATTTATGGGCAGACTCCCTAGGTTGTCTTGGTATGACACTTATGTTGGAAATATTGTCATTGATGGCAAAGGAGCACAAAGGAGCAACACCAAGACAAGGGAGCAGATCGAATTCAGATGGAATTCTTGCAGAGAAAGAAAGTAAAGTGGCAGAGGCTACAAGAGATCGAGCAATGCTAATTTATTTATGGTTATTGAGTTACGCAACATAAAGGAGGGTTTTATCCCTTTCAAAATTCATTGATTTATGGTTTTCTGTGTAGCATCGAGAGTTATTAACCTCTATAATAAGGGTTCGGAAGAAAATTAGAACTCTGGTTCATTGGTTGAGAGTGTAGCAATAATCAATCTGTGTTTATTGATTTATGCAATGAAAAGGAGGTTTTCATGAGAAATTGAAGTTAAACGAAGAAATGGTGAAAATCTGCGGTTGAACGCGATTTAAAACAAAGTTTGCAAGTTAAGCGGTTTTCAAGAAAACCGGACACTGTTGTCGCACAACCTTTGAGTTGTGGGCGGTTTTTCTCATTTCGAACGTGATCGAATGATAGTGCGACACGTCCCGAGCGCAATACCACCCATTTCGCGTCACTTTTGGGTGATAAAGTTCTGGGGTCGATTGAACACGATTGCCATTCGATTAGATCTGTGGAAGATCTGACGGAGTTCGCGTTAAAAGCTGCGTGGGAGTTAAAACAAGGTATGGACCCGACGTTGTATGCAATGAAGTTTTATTAAGGTTTGGAATCCGATTATATGAGGCCGAAAGGCTTTAAACATTGTTTAAAGCATAATATAATATTACATTGCCGAGGGCTTTAAATATTCATTTCCGAAGGTTTTAACGTTATTTCCGAAGGTCAGTACATATTATAATGTGAATTATAATATTTCCGAAGGTTTAACATTGCTTTAAGAGTTAATAAAAGGTGTGGGACCAGTGAAGGGGCAAAAACAGCTAGATGACTAACCTAAGGGGGTGCCTCCGCAGTTGACCCGCCCATCGGGCGTTGACCGCAGATCGACGGTTGTCATTCACTGCGGTAGCACAAGCCCAAGGATGATTCTGTACCAAGGAGTGCCTCTGCAGTGATATGAACTGGGACTCGCTTTCATAAAGCTCAAAAGAATAGTGGTGGACCAGCGCGATCAACAGATAAGATTGAAGGAGGTCGACGGCAGTCGTTTAATCGGAGATGCGACATTGGTATATGTGCAAAGACTGGCGGAAAGATAAACCTTTACAAATTTTTTAGATATTAAAGGTTATATGATTATAGAGCGCTTGAGTATTAATAAAAAATGCCAGCAGCAACGAGGACTGTAGATCTGGACAGATCAACAGTGATGATCGCATCGGCGGAAATCAGATCATAAATCGGGGTAGGAGAAAAATCGCACAAACAAAGTGGTCACAGAAAATGCGAAGTACGATATGATGACATGGGGATGACGTGGCAAGTGACGTGGCAAGTGACGTGGTAGATGACGTGGACCTGACCCACAAATCGCAAATAAATCAAGATGTCGTGGCAAGATGACGTGGCAGTGATGTGGCGATGACATGGCAAGGTGACATGGCATGATGACATGGAGATGATGTGGACCTGGCCCGCATATCACAAATTGCAAGATTGGAGGGGTGAAGATCGTAAGAGAAAAGTTTCAATGCGAATTATAGAAGCAATGCGATGTGCCGATGCGAAGAGACACGTGGCGGCACAACGCTACATCGCGCATCGGCGATGCAAATTCCATCGCATACCATGAAGTGGCGAGGCAATGCGATCACATATCGCAATCGGATCAGGAGAGATATCGTACATCCTAGAATTGATTGAAGTTGCGATGCGAAGTAGCGATAAAGTCAAGTGGGACCCATCGCACATCGCACATCGGGAGATCAGATGGATGAAGGCACGGGGGATATTTGAATCGCCGAAGCGCGATAAAGAGAGTGGACGCGATAAAGAACAAAGCCGAAGCCTAAAGCATTTCAAGTCCGACAGTATGTGGATTTTATTTTATAAAACGTTTCGGAGAGAAAAAGGACGACTATAACGGATAACAAAAAGGAAAGTATGAACACGGGTAGAAAGACTCGGGTAAGGACCCGACACACAGAAAAAGGCAAAACCAGATGTTTAGAAGAGCCGTGAAGGTTGAATGCTGTGGGCATAAGAAAAAGAGGCATGTCAGGAAAAAGCAGATATGATGACACTGTTAGAAATGCAATGGAATGGGTCAAGTCGGAAAAAATGAGCAGTTATGCAGTAGAGCTAGACTATAACAACGGAAAATGAAAAAGACAGTGACAGCAGCAGAAAAGACAAATGTATGGCGAACCAAGAGCTGAAAATACTGAGTGAAATATTTTTGATGTAGCTGTAAATGTAAATGTATTAATTATTTTTATTGTATGTGATGCAAAGGCAAGTCTCCAAAGGAAAAGAAAAACTCCTCTGTAATACTAAAATGTATACATACTGTTATATTATTCTGAATGGGCTGGACAAGAAAATGAGAAGGGGGAAGGCAAAGAGTCATACCTGTTCATTTCGAATTCCCTGTGGAATGCAAACAGTTATGAGGTGATCCCTATACATAATGTTACCAGCATATGCATAATGTTGTTGAAAGAATGAAGAAAGAGGAGAGATAGTGTAAGAAGAAGAAGGAGCAGAGAGAGGAGTTGTGAAGATCTAGAGATGATATAAAGAAAATTTGAAGGCTGGAAGGATAGCAGTAAAGAAGGAGAAAAACAGAGCTGATATCCAGGTAAATCAACATATGATTTTATTGTACAGTAAGGAAGTTGGAGCTTCCATGTCAAGTTGTAGCTTGATAGAAGTCCAGTTGTAGCTGGCTGAGGTAGGAGCCTCCTGTATGTTGTAGCCTGTAGAAAATAGATGGGAGTTGGAGCTTCCTTGCAAGTTTTAGCTTGCAGAATTGAGGTAGTAGCCTCATGTAGGTTGAAGCCTACAGAAAATCAGTGGTGAGAGGGAGTTGGAGCTTGCCTTTGCATCACAACAATAATAAGATGTGGTTTTCTCCCTTATGGGTTTCCACTTATATCTGTTGTCTCAGTGCATGATGATTATGTGTTGATATTCTGTATTTAATCTACTTAATACCTGTTGCTCACTTTTAAGATTGTTGTTCCATTGTATATTAATTTGATCACGAAATGAAGATGTAAATAAGTATAAAAGAAAGTTTTACAAGACCATGACTGCATTAAACTGGTTCACACCCCCCCCTCTCAGTTTAAACAAGGATTCAACAATTAGTATCAGAGCTGGTTCCTTCTGTATCAGTTTAACAACTGGAAGGAGATCTTTGGTCCCCAAGATGACTAGTCTAGAAGGATGCTCAAAAAATAAAGCCCCTCTGTTTACTTGCACAAATTATGCCTTCTGGAAAATAAGAATGAGGACGTACATAATGTCTCTAGGAATAGAAGTTTGGGCTGCTGTGGAATTGGGATATGCCCCAAAGGAGTTTGACTCAGAAAAAGATACCAAACTAGATTTTGTAGCTAATGCAAAAGCCATGAATGCTCTCTTAAGTGGTTTGTGTGAGGCATAATTTATTAAAGTAATGCACAACAAGACTGCCAAAGAAAAATGGGATACATTAGAAAGTATCCATGAGGGAGATAAAAAGGTGAAGGCTGCCAAGCTGCAAGTCTATAGAGCTCAATTTGAAAATATAAAAATGAATGAAGAAGAAGATGTTGCCAGTTTATTCTTAAGGGTTGCAGAAATTGTAAATAACATGAAAGCTCTAGGAGAAACCATTAGAGAATGTGTAATTGTACAAAAGATATTGAGATCTTTACCATCCGGGTTTAACCCTAAGGTTTCTGCCATAGAAGAAACAACTGATTGGGAAACATTGACCATGAACCAATTACTTGGAAACTTAACAGCCTATGAGATGAGACTTCCACAGAGAAAGTCAAATGTGAGGGAGGCAACCTTTAAGACAGAGAAGAGCAAAGAAGAAAAAGAAGATACATGCTCCTACTTTGATGAAGAAGAGGCCAAATTTGTCGGAAGATTGGATAGAGGCTTAGGCAAGTATAAAGGTAAAATTCCATTTAAATGCTTGAACTGTGGAAGAGTTGGGCACTATGCATCTAAGTGTCTACTTAAGAAAACAAAGAATCAGACTCAAGAGACAGAGAAAACCAAAACAAATAACTGGCAGAAAGGGAAGAGATTCAATAGAAGAACATTTTATGCTCAACAAGATAGCAGTGCATCTGAAAACTCAGATGAATCCTCAAATGAAGAAGGAACCTATGAATTTGTGTTGATAGCCAAGGAAGAGTCTGAAGGATTCCTTCTAGAAGATGAGGAAGAAGGTGAGGTAGATCTTGAGGGGGAGCTAATAAGTGCCCTGGAGGAAATAGACAGACTTAAACTCAAGTGCAGAAAATAGAAAGACATTCTCCTCAAATGTGTAAAAGAGGTACCAAATTCAGAAGACCTCATTCAATTGAAAGTAGAACTTGAAGAACTAGAAGGTGGAAGAAATTCTGCTAAAGCAAATTAAAGATAAACATCAGGAGCAAGAGAAATTGGAAGAAGAAGTGGTATGGCTGAGAAAGAAACTAGAAAACAACCAAAGGGAACTATCAATGAACACTCCTCGAATGACAAGCACTGAACAATTGGACAAGATTCTTAATGCTCAAAAGTCTCCTCTCATAAAGGCTGGGATAGGATATGAAGGAGAAACCAGTAAGTCCAAGGTAGAAGATAACAAGAATATCATTTTTGTAAAAGTTGTAAAGGATAATGAAGCAGATCAAAAAGGAACTACACAAGCAGAAGCCAGCAAGAACTTGATGTGTGATGAAACAAACGGAAACAAGCAGCAACATCAAGAGACAAAGAACGAAATGAAGAAACAGTCAGCTGAAAAAGGCTCTTACAATCCTGAATATGAATTGAATAAATTCTGAAGCTATCAAAAGATATTCTTTCCTCCTATGAGAAATATCACTTTTTTTGTCTGCCACAAGCTGGGACATATTGCTGCATACTGTCAGACAAAGTTAATCAATTTCAACCAGCAAAAATTGCAGAAATTGAAAAGACTACCTCAAGCAAACAAATGGAGAGGACAACCCTTCACTAGGTACACTAATCGTTTCCATGGGTATTGTTTTTGTTGTAAGGGGTTTGGCCATAAAGCCATGGAGTGTAGAACATATGGACAAAGATTGATGTTCAAAACCCCAAGGAGATTTATGAACAATGAAGAGTTCACTCGTACATATAATCCATTTAAAAATATAATCAAATTCTTTGTATGCCATAAAATCGGACACATGTCTTCCAAATGTCCTCTTAAAGAATGTGGTCCATCTTCTCAGAAAAGGTGCCAAACCAATAGCTGCCTGCAGTGGAAAAAGAAGTTGAATAAGTGTGACCTGGCTCTAATAGCCCAAGATCAGAAAAGCCAATGGTATTTGGAAAATGGATGCTCAAAGCATATCATTGGAGATAGAAGCAAGTTTGTAACCTTTGATGAAAAGAAATCTGGAAATGTAACATTCAGCAATGATAAAGTAGGGAAAATCAAAGGAAAAGGCTCAGTCAGTCTGAATAATGGAAGAGAAAAGGCTCAAGATGTACTATTTGTGGATGGGCTGAAAGCCAATCTGCTAAGTGTTAGTCAAATGTGTGATAAAGGCTGTGAGGCCCTTTTCAGAGCCCAAGATTGTGAGGTAAGATCAAGCACCACAGGAAAGACCTTGATCAAAGGTGTTAGAACAGAAAGTAATGTCTATATAGTGGAAGAAGAGAATGAAGCATGCCACATAAGCAAACTTGATGAATCATGGTTATGGAATAGAAGACTGGGACACCTAAACCTTGACCACATCATCACTCTGAGAAAGAAGAATGTAGTCAGAGATATGCCAGTGATAAAGAAGCCTTTAAATACCATATGTAAATCCTGCAATTGGGAAAATATACCCGCACGTCTCTCAAGACCAAAGATGAACTATCTACAAGTAGGCCATTTCAGCTTGTACACATGGACCTGTGTGGACCTTCAAGAACTATAGCACCAAGCGGAGAATATTATTTCATGCTGATAATAGATGATTTTTCCAGAATGACGTGGGTAGCATTTGTCAAATATAAATCTGAAGCACTTGAGAAATTCAAGATATTCAAGGCATTGGCAGAAAATAAAACAGGATGCAAGCTAAAGTGCATCAGATCAGACAGAGGAGGTGAATTCACAGACTATGATTTTTCATACCTATGCAATGAGCATGGGATAAAACAACAGTTTACAATTGCAGGTACACCTCAACAGAATGGAGTGGCAGAGAGGGAAAACATGTAAGTACAACAGATTGCCAGAGCTATGATGCAAGAAAGTAACATTCCCCAAACCTATTGGGCAAAAGTAGTACACATAACTGTTCACATTCTCAACAAAGCTCATCTAATACCAAATTGTGATAATATTCCTTACGATTTATGGCATGGTAAACCATCATCAATCAAGCACTTTAGAGTCTTTGGAAGCAAGTGTTTCATAAAAAATAATGATGAAAAACTAGGGAAGTTTGATGCAAGAGCTGATGAAGGAATATTATCAGGATATGCATCCAAGAGTAAGGGTTACAGGTGCTACAACAAAATACTGCACAAAATTGTGGAAAGCATTGATGTAAGATTTGATGAAGATCTACCAAACAGAACAAGAAGCACAAGATGCAACAATCCTCCAGATGATCATGAAGATAAGAACCAAGATAA
This sequence comes from Pinus albicaulis, assembly GCA_034641835.2. Lineage (NCBI taxonomy): Eukaryota > Viridiplantae > Streptophyta > Pinopsida > Pinales > Pinaceae > Pinus > Pinus albicaulis. Next base: position 1,276,179,083 of record CM076579.1, read on the forward strand.
TGATGAACTGAGCAAAACAATAGAAGATATTGAATTAAACTCAAAAGGTCCCTCAAGACACACTGAAAAGAACCATCCAAAAGATCAAATCATTAGGGACAAGAGTGTGGGAGTCCAGACAAGAAGACAGCTCGCTGAAAATACAGAAGAAGTATACCTAGCCATGCTATCTCAAATAGAGCCAAAGAATTTTGAAGAAGCCAGCAAAGACAAAAACTGGGTAAATTCTATGAATGAAGAACTGGACCAAATTGAGAAGAAAAATACCTGGGATTTAATTCCAAGACCCACTGGGAAAAATGTCATTGGCACAAAATGGATATTCAAGAATAAGATGAATGAACAAGGGCAGGTAATTAGAAATAAAGCCATATTTGTATGCAAAGGATATTCACAAATTGAAGGTCTTGATTATGATGAAACGTTTGCCCCTGTAGCCAGAATGGAAGCAATCAGAATGTTTTTGGCCTTTGCATGCTATCATGATTTCAAGGTATATCAAATGGATGTGAAGTTTGCCTTCCTGAATGGAGATCTAGAGGAAGAATTCTACATGGAACAACCTGAAGGATTCTCATTAACAGATAAACATGACTATGTGTGCAAAGTAAAGAAAGCCTTATATGGTCTGAAACAAGCTCCTCGTGCATGGTATTCAAGGCTGGACAAATACTTGGAAAAACAAGGGTTCAAGAAAGGAGGAGTAGACAACAATTTGTATATAAAGGCTAATGAAAATGAACTCTTAATTGTAGTGGTGTATGTAGATGACATCATGTTTGGAAGCAACAAAGATGAGTTAGCAAAAGGATTTGCTGAAGAAATGAAATTAGAGTTTGAGATGTCAATGATTGGAGAGCTCACCTTCTATTTAGGACTTCAGATTCAACAAAAGAACACAGGAATATTCATTTCGCAAGAAAAATACTTAAGAGAAATGTTGAAAAGGTTTCAAAGGGAAGATTGCAAACCTGTGTCAACTCCCATGATCACTGGATGCAAAATATGTGCTAATGATGGATCAACAGATGTAGATCAAAAAATTTACAGATCCATGATAGGAAGTTTGCTATACCTAACAGCTTCTAGACCAGACATTATGTTGGCAGTAGGACTTGTGGCAAGATATCAATCAACACCAAAACAAGATCACTTACTTGCAATAAATAGAATATTTAGATATCTACAAGGTACTTCACATTATGGCCTATGGTATCCAAAAGGAAAAAGCTTCACATTGACAACATACACAGATGCAGATTGGGCCAGCTGTGTGGATGACAAGAAAAGCACAAGTGGAGGTGCATTTTATTTGGGAAAAAGTCTCGTGGCATGGCTAAGCAAGAAGCAAACTTCTATCTCTCTATCTACAACAGAAGAAGAATACATAGTAGCAGCAGCATGTTGCACACAAGTAATGTGGATGAAACAAACTCTCCAAGACATGAAGGTAAGCATTGATGAACCTATTTCTATCAAATGTGACAATACAAGTGCAATAAGTATATCAAAAAATCCTGTACTTCATTAGAAAACAAAGCACATCCCAATAAAGTACCACTTCCTAAGAGAACAAGTAGCACAAAAATTGGTGAAGTTGGAATACGTACCAACAAAGGAACAAATAGCAGACATATTCACAAAACCTCTTGCTAAAGAACCATTCGAATATCTAAGAGACAAACTAGGGGTAGTGTCTGCAGATGTTACTCTTTGATATGATTGAAAAATAATAATAATAATAATAATAATAATAAGGGCTACATACAAGAAATGGGATCAGAACAGAAGTCTAGTGATAGTCTGTATCAGTCAAGAAAGCATCATTCCAGGGGGAGATCAGTCAATAAATTGTCACACAAGAGCTAGAGAAATGGAGCAGTGCATGGAATAGGTCCTCAAGATCAAAGTATTATGAAAAGATAGAAACCACACTAGGAAAAGTGAAACCCTTTGCATTTGATGTCAAAGGGGGAGGAAAAGTAAGCAAAAGAAGAAAGGGTCTTCTAAAAGGCAAGCAGAGGAAGCATTGGAGTATTTCCATCAATGCCAAAGGGGGAGACTGTTAGAAATATTGTCATTGATGGCAAAGGAGCACAAAGGAGCAGCACTAAGACAAGGGAGTAGATCAGATTCAGATGGAATTCTTGCAGAGAAATAAATTAAAGTGGCAGAGGCTACAAGAGATCGGGAAGTGTTAATTTATTTATGGTTATTGAGTTACGCAGCAGAAAGGAGGGTTTTATCCCTTTGAAAATTCATTGATTTATGGTTTTCTGTGTAGCATTGAGAGTTATTAACCTCTGTAATAAGGGTTCGGAAGAAAATTAGAACTCTGGTTCATTGGTTGAGAGCGCAGCGATAATCAATCTCTGTTTATTGAGTTATGCAATGAAAAGGAGGTTTTCATGAGAAATTGAAGTTAAACGAAGAAATGGTGAAAATCCGCAGTTGAACGCGATTTAAAACAAAGTTTGCAAGTTAAGCGGTTTTCAAGAAAACCGGACACTGTTGTCGCACAACCTTTGAGTTGTGGGCATTTTTTCTCATTTCGAACGTGATCGAATGATAATGCAACACGTCACGAGTGCAATACCACCCATTTCGCGTCGCTTTTGGGTGATAAAGTTCTGGGGTCGATTGAACGCAATTGCTGTCCGATTAGATCTGTGGAAGATCCGATGGAGTTTGCGTTAAAAGCTGCGTGGGAGTTAAAACTATTGAATTCTTAGTTAAACTGAGAGGGGGGGGGGGGTGAATCAGTTTAACACATACATGAGCTTTTTAAAATTTTCATCAGCTTATTTACAACTTACTTTTATAATCAACCTTAGTATATGAACAGTCTTAATATGTTGCAGCACGTATTAAATTAATGTGACATCAAACTTATTATGAGAGCAGCAAACATTAAGCAGATTTGGTAAATCATCTCAGCACACAGGCAACAAAAATAGAGACAAAAGATATAAGTGGAAACCCATAAAGGGAGAAAACCACATCTTATTATTGTTGTGATGCAAAGGCAAGCTCCAACTCCCTCTCACCACTTTTTTTCTGCAGGCACCAACCTACAGGAGGCTCCAACCTCAATTCTGCAAGCTACAACTTGCAAGGAAGCTCCAAATCCCTTCAATTTTCTACAGGCACCAACCTACAGGAGGCTCCAACCTCAGTCATCTACAATCGACAGCTATCAAGCTTCAACTTGATAGGGAAGCTCCAACTTCCTCAATTTATCAAAAGAAATGTTTGCTGATTTACCTCATATATCAGCTCTATTCTGTAGCATCTCTTTATGCTCCTCTCTTCCTTATCTTCTCTGCCTCAATCTTCTATACTTTGCATTCTCTATCCTTACTCTCTCTTACCTCTCTATGCATATCAAGTTGATATTATACATAGAGTTCATCACATGACTGTTTGTATTCCACAAGGAATTTGGAGTGAACAACCATGACTCTTTGGCTTCTATCTTCTCATTCCTTTGTCCAACTCATTTTAAAAATATAACAATATGTACAAGTTTCCATGTTACAGTGGAATTTTTCTTTTCCTTAGGATACTTGCCTTTGCATCACAAACAATATAAAACAATTAAAACATTTACATTTTCAGTTACAGTATATAAAATTCACTCAGTCCTTGGCTTGCTGGTTTTGTCCTTTTTGTTGCTGTCATGCAACTATCCTGCATACCTCTGTTTACTGCAACTCTGATCACTTGTGCATGTACACCTTTTCACTGCAATTTTAAATACCTTGGCTGCATAACTCTTCAACTCTGCAGTCTCTGTTTACCTCTGTACAAATTTTCCAAGCTCACTGTAGTTGTGCATCTACTGTATATATATATACATGTTTTTTGATACAGGGTAAAACCCCCAATCCCTGAATTTTTCTAATTCAATTCTAGGCTATGTATAAATGCATTCAAAATCCCATTTTCTAGGCACCCTACAATCTGGGCAAACTCATGCCATTTCTGACTTTTGAGTGAGTAAATTTAAATAAACAATCTGAATTATTTTAATATCTGAATTCGAATAATTGAGATATAAATCCAACACTTCCTTGATGGTTATAAACCCCACTAGCACGCGACACACCTTTTAATTGAACTATTTAAAAACCCGACCTTGGGTTAAAACCAAACGCCAGCCATATAATGACTACGCAGATCAATTGTATTAAACCTTGGGCTTAATACTCCTTCCTTCCACCACATATATATATACTAGCTGCACTTTAATAATTTGTATTGGACAATATCCATATGTGCCCGTTAGTATAGATTCAATCCTTAATCTGACTCTAATATTCGAAGACCCAATCCTTAATATGTGTCCAACACACATTCCTTTTCCTTCAAGGTTCAACTTTGTCATGACGAAATATAACAATAATCAGTGCATATATTTAATACGCCCGCAAATCAACGAACACCAAGGTTAAGCACTAATATTGGTCATTAAACAAAAAAGTTTACGAACATATATCGGGTCCCATACTCAAATCAAATCTTCGGAACTCAAAAGATTAAACCACATTTTATGACATATCGGGTCCACCACAATTCACACATAACACATATAATTCCAACTTCACATAACAGTGCCTCCTTAATCAACGACTGTGGTCTTATCGCGTTCCCCTCTGGCAGATCAAAGGTGGTTGCGCAGTTAGATCGCACGAAGTTTATTCCTCCAAACTTAAGCAATGAACTGGGGCCCAGTGGTTAACTTCCGCTCACATCCAACGGTCCTTGTCTTTTTGCGCTTCAACCCTCCGATCCTACGGCAATCGCACGAGTTAGATGCATGGGCTTTAACTCACGATGAGAGCGATTTCTCCAAACCGCTTAAGGCCATGTGTCAGCCGATGGCGTTGATCGCTTTCGATTTGGAAATACCGCTTATTGTACAAAGGCGGTGCGATATGGGTGGGGTTGGTTTCACAAACCCGCTGTCACTGTTCCTCATGGTTCCAATTTCTCTTACTCATGGTTCCAGGTTCCGTTTCTTTCGACCTTGTATTTCTCTATGTTAATGCTGTGGCATATAATTTCTTTATTCGTCAGGCTTTAAACATAACTCCACCCTTAATCGTAAGTCGAAATCCCTCGACAATTCTGTAGACTCTGCATGCCATTGCTCTATTTCCAATCCTGAGCTTGACTCCTCAAAAATGGAGTATATAATGCTGGTTCATTGCAATGGAATGGAAATCGATCCAAGTCGAGCTTTATTCTTCATCGATCCTCTTCAGACCTTCATATCACTTCCGCGCCTTCGAAGCTCATATAACTCCACGATTCTGATGCGCAAATTCTACAATTCCACTGGTTACTTCTCCGTTTGCTTCACGAGCCTGCACATTATACTCAATCATACAGATTTTAATACGCACACGGTTATGAACCCCTCAAACTGTGGCTTGTATGATTAATGATGAAACTTCATTTGATTCTACCTAATTCACCCACGATCGCATATATAATTCAGAACCCTCAACCAAAACCAAGGTCCTTCTTCAGACAGTGAACCCCCAAATTCAATTTGCTGCCAATGCCTTGCACAGAGGCATCTAATTCAATAAGACTCAATGTGATTCAAGCTCAGTTTCACTCAATCTGTGAATCCAATTAGTTCCTTTTATAAACCCTTGTGAAATCAATTCAACTGTAGCCTAATCGATAGACTCCAGGCCAATTATTAATACAACTTCTCTAAAAGGATTCTTCTTTGTATAGAATCAATTTCCTCATTATATAGACACATGAATTCACTTACAAGACTGCTTGTCCTAGCCAGATTTTCAGTTCGATGGCCCTTCTACAACTGCCTCTGCTTTTTTTCTTCTTATGCTCCCTGTAAATGTTACCTGCTGTCTTCTCCTTTGCTTCTGCTACTGTCCTTTGCCTGTCTCTGCCTCTGCTACCTCCTTTTCCATCAATGACAACATTTCCAACAAAAACAAGGTATGGACCCGACGTTGTATGCAATGAAGTTTTATTAAGGTTTGGAATTCGGTTATATGAGGCTGAAAGGCTTTAAACATTGTTTAAAGCACAGTATAATATTACATTACTGAGGGCTTTAAATATTCATTTCCGAAGGTTTTAACGTTATTTCCGAAGGTCAGTACATATTATAATGTGTATTATAATATTTCCAAAGGTCTAAGGATTGCGAAGGTTTAACATTGTTTTAAGAGTTAATAAAAGGTGTGGGACCAGCGAAAGGGCACAAATAGCTAGATGACTAACCTAAGGGGGTGCCTCTGCAGTTGACCCACCCATCAGGCGTTGACCGCAGATTGATGGTTGTCATTCACTGCGGTAGCACAAGCTCGATGATGATTCTGTACCAAGGAGTGCCTCCGCAGTGATATTAACTGGGACCCGCTTTCATAAAGCTCAAAAGAACAGTGGTGGACCAGCACGATCAATGGATAATATTAAAGGAGATCGATGGCAGTCGTTTAATCGAAGATGCGACATCGGTATACGTGCAAAGACTGGCGGAAAGATAAACCTTTACAAATGTTTTATATATTAAAGGTTATATCATTATAGAGCGCTTGAGTATTAATTGGAAATGACAGCAGCAATGAGGACCGTAGATCTGGAAAGATCAACGGTGATGATCGCATCGACGGAAATCAGATCTTAAATCGGGGTAGGAGAAAAATCACACAAACACAGTGGTCACAGAAAATCTGAAGTGCGATATGATGACGTGGGGATGATGTGGCAAGTGACGTGGCATCTGACGTGGACTTGACCCCACAAATCTCAAATAAATAAATATGACGTGGCAGTGAAATGGTGATGACATGGCAAGGTGACGTGGCACGATGACATGGAGATGACGTGGACCTGGCCCGCATATCGCAAATCGCAAGATTGGAGGGGTGATGATCGTAAGAGAAAGTTGCGATGCGAAGGATAGAAGCGATGCGATGTGCCGATGCGAAGAGAGACATGGCAACACAACGCTACATTACGCATCGGTGATGCAAATTCCATCGCATACCGCGAAGTGGCGAGGCGATGCGATGTGAGGAATGCGATGCAATCGATAGATGCGATGCGATGCGATCACATATCGCAATCGGAGCAGGAGAGATATCGTACAACCTAGAAGTTATTGAAGTTGCGATGCGAAGTAGCGATAAAGTCAAGTGGGACCCATCACACATCGCATATCGGGAGATCAGATGGACGAAGGCACAGGGGATATTTGAATCGCCGAAGTGCGATAAAGAGAGCAGACACGATAAAGAACAAAGCTGAAGCCTAAAGCATTTCAAGTCCACCAGTATGAGGATTTTCTTTTATAAATTGTTTCGGAGAGAAAAAGAAGGACTATAATGGAAAACAAAAAGGAAAGTATGAACGCGGGTAGAAAGGCTCGGGTAAGGACCCGGCACACAGAAAAAGGCAGAACTAGATGTTTACAATAGCCATGAAGGTTGAATGCTGTGGGAACGAAAAAAAGAGGCATGGTCGAGAAAAAGGAGATATGATGACACTGTTAGAAACGCAATGGAATGGGTCAAGTCGGAAAAAATGAGAAGTTATGCAGCAGAGCTAGAATATAACAGTAGAAACTGAAAAAGATAGTGACAACAACAGAAAAGACAAATGTATGGCGAACCAAGAGCTGAAAATACTGAGTGAAATATTTTTGATGTAACTAGAACTGTAAATGTATTAATTATTTTTACTGTATGTGATGCAAAGGCAAGTCTCCAAAGGCAAAGCAAAACTCCTCTGTAATACTAAAATGTATATGTTATCACCCTAGTAATTCTCAGGTTGTGGGATGAGGATTTTTTAGTTAGGAAAACCAGGGGTGACCAAGAACCTCTTTTAGAATTCAGGATCTAGCCTTCCTGATTTCCGAAGAGGGATCTCTCCTAAAGATTTAACTTTTTTTTGTAATGGATTTTAGGCTAGCTATGAGTGGACAATGGGACTTGTTTTGAAAGTGTGGTGGGAATACAAAGCTGTTTCAAGGTAAACCACAGAGGGATCTACCAAACCATTGGGCTATGGAGTCAACTTTCTAGGCAAGCAAAACTAGGAAATAAGGTTTAAAGAGCAAATGTACTAAGGGCAGGGTAGATGACCTTATAAGGTTTTGAATAGGCTTTTTTGATGGAATGGGTGAAATCTGAACAAAAGGGAAATTAAGAATCATTAGGTTACAAAAATGAAGATTGAAGGAGGGGATCAAACAGGGACTAAGAGCATTTAAGAATTCTACAGTCCGGTTATCAAGCAGAAAACATAATAATGAACAACTAGTAAAAAATAGGGAGCTTTTTATCACTAATCCTGTTTAAATTTTCCTAGTTAATCATTAAAGACAGAACACATTAAAATGAATGTATGGAAACTTTTGAAAGATAAAACAATGAAAACAGGAAAATACTAGACTTATCTGGTCAGCACAAGAATCCTGAGTTATGATGTCTTTAATCTCAATTCCAGTCTGCTGCTTTACTGATTGAATCACACAAATTTCAATATATCCAGCAAAATGACTATAATAGTCTTGATAAATTTTATTCCACACTGAATACTTTGAAACATGAAGTATTTATACATTTGAATTACTTACAAAATATCTCAAGCAAAAATAGGAATTGTTACATAAGAAGAGGGACAACAGCAAAAAAATTTGCAAGCTGTCCTCTTTTACAAGGAAAAATAGAACTGTTTATCTTAATCGAACTGATTTTTTGATTAGCTGGAAGCGTTGTTGGCAATTGAGACATTCTCTCATGGAAGATGACTTGTAGAATACTCCTCCTCTTCACCTTCTGTTCTGATACTCTTTAAATTTGTTTTTCACTGTTTCACTACTGTAATTGAAAATTTACCAGCAGTAACATTCTTTTTTATTGATACTCTTTGACATCTGATACACTTTGACCCTGAATTTTCACCCTAAGGTAACAGTGAAATATGATTTCTTCATGTGATTTTCCTGCTCTTTACCTATCAAATTCACATCAGATCTGTGAATTATTGCCACTGTTCAGCAGTGGGGATCTTTACATTCTTCAATTTTCTATAGCTTTCATCAGCTTCTGTGTACTTAGAAAAATTTGGCTTTACTACGAACATGTGCTTAATTTCATTCTCCAACAAGAACAAATTTTCAAAATATTGAAGTACTACTTTGCCACTTGGTGACCCTTGTAGCAAAGGCTTGTTAGCCTGCTCCTTAGCATGGGCTCTGATCTTCTGGTCATAGTCCTTCTGTGGCATTAACTTTTCATTCAATGCATGGATATCTGGTAAACCTGCTTGTGACAATATTGTGTATTTGGCCTCAAAACTAGTGATAGCCAATTTCATATCTTTGCACCTGTCCTCCAAATTATTCATCACGTTTCTCTTATTCAGGACCTTTTTAATTTGAAGGATGGCTTCTGTCCTGTCAGGAATTTTCAATTCTTCTAATTCCTCCCTGTTTTTACTATTAAAAAATGATATGAGTTGAATTTATTGTGGTGGTTTGTCGCCAAGTTCCTTCTTTGTTTTGTCAATTTCTGCCAAGGCATCTTGTAGCAGATCTTTTTGCTCATATATTATCTGAATAGAAGGCCATTGTGAGTGAATTCCTTCAGTGATTTTTGTCCACAAATGATTTTTGACGTAGGCAACCTGATCTGTGAGATTTACTTCCTTTTGAAGAATTTTAACATGTTCCTGTAATCTGTTGGCCCTCTGTTCATGTCCTTTGGAAGTGATCAGGGCATCTGTGTTGGATGTTTCTAGATTTTTGATGGTGCCTTTTAAACTGATTATCTCTTTGTCTTTTATGGACATGTCTTCCATAGCCTTAACTATGGCAGCTGTTTCCCCTGCTGTATTTACCTATGATGTTGATGAAGAAGTGGCAGAGATATCTTTAGAAGTAATTGGCACTGCAGTTGCCAATACTCCTTTCGGTGCCAAATGTTCTGCCAATGTTGAGGGAACAACTGTACTTACAGTTGGAATAACTGTATGAACTTGATGAGCTTTCTTCAAATTTTCATTTTCTTGCATCAAAGTTTCTATTTGGTTTTCCATTTCCTTTATTTGGGCTGTCATCTTTAGAACCAATTGACTCAATTAATCATTTTCAGTTTTCTGTTGAAGGATATCCTTTGCCTGGGAATGTTAACTTTGAGGCAATTTCAGTTGCCTCCTTAGAGCAACTATGTCTTCATTTTTCTGTTTGATTAAATCCTTTGAAACTTCAATGTTAGCTAGATCAGCTCCTGCTTCAATCACCAAGTCTTCCAATGCTTTGATTCTCAATCCATTAGCATGCAATGATTCTTTGTCCAATTTCATTTGATTTTGTAGATTTGTCACTGTCTTCTGAATTTTAACAAAGCTCATTGTTTTGTTGATTATCTTTGAATACAACATCTCTGTATTGCTCCTATGGAATTCTATTTGATCTAATTCATGGAAAACATATGCATCTACTTCCAAATCAGTCTTTGAGTAGTCTACCAATGTCTTTGGATCAGCCACAGTAGGCTTCAAAAATGACATTACCAATTTGTTAGAAAAATAATCAAAAGCAGAGAGAAGTCTATCTTTTTTTCCAGGTTTCTCTTTGAGAAACTTGGAATAGACTTCATTTTTTATTTCTTCATTATTCTCTCTGATTTGTCTAAACTTGATCTGAATGTATGACTCTGTGTTCTCATATTCCTTGGAAGAAGAAGGAATTTCAACATTAGTTTGCCGTTCAAAAATGATTGTGTCTTTATTTTGTGTTTCAAATTGGCTCTTTTGAAGTTCTCTGAGTGTCTCATTTACTATTAAGGTTGCCTCATCATCAGTTTCATGGCCATTACTATCATCAACCTCTATAGCTTTGTCTTTTTCTTCAGTAGTCAATTTAATTCTTTTTCTATAGGAGGTTTTGAATTTCTTATTAGTGATAGTTTCAGCTGTATAATTGTCCTCTTCTTTGCTTCTTTTATGAGAAACTTCAGCCTCTTTATCCACTGTTACAACCTGTGCATTATCAACCTGCATACCCTGTACATTAACATTCTACATTACTTGTGTGTCATCATCAAACAAATTATTTGCCTCCCACTCAATTTGATTGGAAAATTTCTCAATCTGTGGCTTGGAATCATGCAAGAAAGGAGACAACTTGCATTTTATTCTGATTGTGCTCAAAACACCCTGAGGGTCATAATTCCACATGAAGCTGTATTGGAACTTGTATTCTTTCAACTTGATATTAATCTCATTTAATGCTTCTCTATTTTTGACAATGAATGGCCCAATCTGATTTTTGAGTTTAAATTGGGTCTTTTTCCTAGAGGCCATAAAATTCACTTCACCTGCATTCAATATTTTCCTTAAATATTCTAAAGAAAAAATTCTAGTAGTTACAAACCTTGGTAGTTTGTATGGAACCAAGAGTGCACCATACACTCTAATCTCTGTGTGATCTTTGTATAAGTACCAATCCCCTGTTTTACAGTTCTCAGACAACTGTAAGATCCTCTTAGTCTCTTCATTAATTCTAGGGGTTTTTTCTTTATTCAAAAAATTCATTGTAGGTATTATGAACAAGTCATTGAAATCTGTATAAGTATATTCCCTGCTCTCTTTCCTCAACAAAGATGACCAAAACACTACTGACAAGAGATTCCCTACTATATCTAATTTCTGCAACTCAATGGGAAACTTTTTTGTTTGATAATACAGGAAAAGATGTTGTAGATATGAAGTGTATCTAAAAACTCCTTGTTCTGGAAATTTGGTCAATTGGTAGTGCATGTTTTCTGCAATAAGCTTGGCAAAATTGAAGATTATGGATGGAGACTGACCAAGAGTCAATGTGGACAAAAATCCCAAGATAGCAGCATCAGTAAATTCATCACTGTTATATCCTAGTACAAATGACAACATGGAGACAATCTGCCTTGTTTCCACAGGAAAGTCAAATGTATCAAAGGGTGGATTTTCTTTAGGGATATTAACATGTTTTGACCTATAAGTCTGAAAGATATTGAACCTGGCAGTAAAATCTCAGTCCAAGTAAAGCTGTGTCAAGTCCTCTATTGCTAGTGAAGCTGAATTATGGTCATGAGTCATTTGCAACATGGAATTAACGGACTCAGCATTGATATAGAACATTACTTCCCTATCCTTATTGACAATACACTTTTGATTAGGAAGATAATACAAATGACAAAGTCTGACAAAATCTGGAGCTGAATGAGTAAGAGGAACAACATATTTTGGCAGATTGGAATCCCAAACCAACACATCATTTTTTCCTTTCTCTACATACTTTCCAAAACACCAATTATAGACTTCTAACAGGTCGAAATCAACAGAAGGATCAAAGATTCTATAATCGAGATCAAGTAGTGAGCTACTTTCTTGAGAAGTTATAGGAACTTGAACATGTCTGACTACTTCTGTTGTCTCAGCAGTGAGTGCAGGAGTGGGCTTATTGAGTTTGGATGGCTCAGCTTGTGGTAACTTGCTAGAAACATTTTTCTGGGATTTTGGGCATCCAAACTTGGGAATTACTTGTTTCTTAGTCATTTTGGATGAACAAAGAAAGATTAAACAGTTTGCTAAGTTCTTTTTAGGAAAAAAGGGGCAATTGAAAGGATTCACTGGAAAATTCAGACTTTGAGTAAAGTTCTGGATGATAGAAAGTGTTTCTTATACACAGAGGATATTTTAGATCAAGTTCAGTAGTGAAAATGATCTTGGGATGGATTAAAACTTGCTAAAATGAAAATGTGGATTCTGGAGAAATTTTGACAGGGTTTCCCCTGTATTTTGGAGGTTTTTAGACTTCTAAATGGATAATTCAGATAATTCTCAGAAAACGGCAGTTCAATTGGTTTATTTTCCTCTGGAATTGAAAGATTTTACAGGTTGAAATGATCGAAAAATACCTGTGAAAGGTATAATTCGGGTCGCAAGGAGTTAATAGTTTGCAACAATCTTCAATTTATGTTGAATTTGTCTGACAGAGGTCGTGCTACTTGTCTGGGAGTGAATTTCAGAGGAAATGGCTCTTTATAAGTCAACTAGTTTGCAGAAGGCTCGAAAATGGCGTCGGGAGGCTTTGCAAAGGGCTCACAGTGTTTTAATATGGAAACTGCGCGAAATACAAAGGAAATAGTGAAAAACTAAGGCATAAAACCTTAAGTCATATCACATTTCAATATCATTTATTGCAGGTTGGGCGAGAGTGGTTTTGATTTTAGATCAGGCGGTTTTCGCGCGGCTTAGAGGTGGTAAGCTGAATTTCACTTTTTGCGCACGATCAAATATAATTTTGACACGTCGGCAGAGGGTGGTATTGGGAAACAACTTATATCGCGTAATTTTTTGGAAACTTGGGTCGATTATTTTCATTACGCGATATGGGATTGGCACCGTTGGATTTGACTATGATAAGAGAACGGTCAAGATTAAATTGAAAGCTGCGGGGTAATGTAGTGGGGCCGGAGCTTTGAATGGTGGCCATAGGATCTGGTTAGTGGAGATCTACGATGGACATAAAGGGCGATAAGGATGGTGGGGACAGGAATAATGAGTTATCGGGTTGCATATGAGCCATTGGATTAAAAATTCATTAAGGATCGGACAGATGTTATTTAATGCGATGGAAGTAAGGTGAGATGATTCTGTTTTATGAGAAACATCGGAAAAAAGGTTAATAAGGATCTAACGGTTGAGATTAGACCCGATGGCGCAGAGGATTTTGTTAAATTTTATATATAAACAGGCTTTATACATAGGAAAAAGTGGTCGAGAGGGGTATAAAGGGGTTTTAACTAAGGTTAAAAACTGTGGCAATGGAGTACATATCGAGAAAAATAGATAAGGTTATAGTTTTAACCTTGGGTTAAGGGAGTCAGGAAGGGAAAATATAGACAGAGGGATGGGTCTAGTGAAGTTTAGTTTAAATTAAACTTCGGGTTTTATGTTTTTTTTGTTTTAAACACATATTGAAACATGTTTAATGATTTTTCATATATTTTTATTATATAGTTAATTAAATCAAATTGATTTAACAACCATAGAGGGTGGGATATTTACATAATGATATTTCTAGCCAAAGGGGGTATGATGTGGGTCTTTATTTAAACATGTGGGGATAATTAACTTTGACTAAAGTTATATTAATGGGTTATAGGGGATATTCTATAAAAGGGAGTTATATAAAATAGGAAAAGGTTATTTTCTAAGGAGTTATTAAATAAGTTAAAGTTAAAATGACAAGGGAATGATGGATACTCAAAATACATTAACATAACTAAGAAAAGTGGAGTTTAAAATCAAATTTGCATTATAATAACTTCATCACTTCAACTTAGGATAAAATGTAATTTTGAGGGTTTTATGCCTTTATGATATGTGGGAAATTAATCAAATGGGGATTAGAGTATCTTTAAGTAAAAATGAAGTTTTTACTTATGATTTTCAAGGAAATGAATGCATGAATGGAAAATGATGTGATTTTAAGGATTAATATAGACATTTTACACTTTCAACTGATCAGCCATAGAGCCTTGGGTCTGGTCCCAACAGAAGTCAAGGAAATGCCTTGAGCCTTTCTGACTGATAGCTGAGAATTCTTAATGGCTATGGGGAGGGGAAGTTAGTTATTTGCAACCCTAGTCAATAATATTTACATTGATGCTTCTCACCTTATTCTACCTACCCAAATTAGCATGCTAACATTTTTTCTTCCATTTTGATCAGGTGCATTTGTGCTAGCAACCTTTACAACGTTTATTCTTTCAGAAAGCAGTAAAACTATCTAATTCTACACTTATTTCATCCAGGAATCTAGATTAAATTGTTGGATTCACTTATTCTCTACCTAAATACTGAAATATCATGATTAAAATGTATGACAATTCTTTATTCTCTATCTAAAACATTTGAAATTGAAAAATGACGAGTCAAGATTAAATTGTTCAACTCATCACATATTATGGCATTTATTGACACTCTGCCATAATCAACTGCGAAAGGTAAAAGTAGTGACATTTGGTCTTGCACACTTTCATGTTTTATTCATCTTTTTCTTTTGGGGTCTATTATTTTTTCTAAGTCCTTTGATTTTTCTTTTAGGACTTTTTACCCTCTTTTTGATTTTGATTTATTTATTTATTTTTATTTTTTACAAATTATGTGAATACAACTTGCAGAAGGAAAAGTATGTACAGATTTACAAGATTACCATTAGTCAAGTCAAAATTATGAATCCTATATTTATAGGTCACTAACATCAGCTTCACTTGGGGATGGCATTTCCTGGTGAAATGTCAAGAACTCTGAGATCAGTAGCCTTAGCCATTGACCTTGGTGATCCTGTAATTGTCTTCTGTTTTCTGCAACAATTCATACTTATGAAATATTATACTGCAAAGCTTAGGGCCTTCTCTTTGGGCTTCAACTTTGTAGATAAAATCTCCAATCAAATCTACACACTTGCAATGAATATTTACAATGATAAAGTAAATCAATCTAACTGTTGAGTGACTCTGAAGAATAGTAGTGTTTCAACATCCTACGATTCACTGGTCCTTCTTGAAGTTCAGTTCCATCCAAATTCCTGATGAAAAAGGAATTATTACCTCTGTAATCATATATCACATAGGGTCCTTGCCATAGAAATTCAAACTTTCCATGTTTACCTTTATCCTCTCTTCGTGAATCCCATCTCAAAACTTGATCTCCTATGAAAAAATCATCTTCCTTAACCCTTTTATCAATTTTTTTTTTGATTTTATCATGTAAAACTTGTAATTTTTCATAACCTTCTTCTCTAGTTTGTTGGAGATGTATGGTTTCATCGATTCTTCGTTGAATATCATTTGTTTCCACCTCTGATTCCTAAATAATCTTCATGAATGGGACACCCAAGGAAGAGGGGAAAACTGCATCTGTTCCATAAACAATCTGATAAGGTGAAGTTCCAATAGAATTTTTTGTGGTAAGTCTATCAGCCCATAGGGCATAGATCAGCTTTTTGTTCCATGTCTTTTTGTTTTCTTGGAGTAATTTTTTGATGATATTGATTAAGCTTTTGTTTGATGATTTGGCTAAACCATTACCTTGGGGATAATATGCTGTGGAATGACCTAAGGTAATATGGTAATTATGACAGAAAGAAATCATTTTCTTGGATTTGAATGCTGTTGCATTGTCAGTAATAATCTTATGTGGGCATCCAAATCTTGATAAAATATTACTTTCTATAAATGAGATTATAATTGAATCAGTGGCTTGCCTAGTAGGAATGGCTTCTATCCACTTGCTAAAGTAATCTATAGCAGTTAAAATCCATTTATGTTGGCCTGAAGATGGAGGATGGATTTCACCTATAAAGTCTAACCCCCATAGTTGAAATGGTTTTTCAGTGGATATAGGCTTCAGAGGTAAAGGCAACAATTTCTTTTTTCCTTCGAAAATTTGGCATTTGTGGCAAGAGGTGACAAATTTTTTAACATCAAAAAATAAAGTTTGGCAGTAGAAACCAGCTCTGAGTATTTTGTCTGCTGTACTCTTCCAGTATAGGTGGCCTCCACAATCACCTGCATGAAATTCCTCAAGAATATTTTCAGCCTCAAATTTTAATAAACAATTTAGTAAAATCTCAGTATTTTCTTTCCAGTAAAGTGCATTGTTTAAGATACAAAACCTCATTTCTTTCTGTTTGATGAATCTTGCCTTGGTTTTAGTTAGCCTAGGAGGATCTTGTAAATGTGTTAGTACAAAGATAATATCAGAGTACCATGGTGAGTCTAGATAGGCCTCACTGATCAATGGAGTCACCATCTCCTCCTGTTCATCTATTTGTGCAATGAAATTAATATCTAAAGCATTGCAATTTGATTCAACCATCAATCTGGCTAAACCCTGTCCTTTAATGAGCTTAGTTGGTTTGATTTCCAGATCGTACTCAAGGATAGTGGCTATCCACTTTCCTCTCCTACTATCAGTTCCATCTTGTGTCAAAATATCTTTAATTACTGCATTAGGGACATATGCAATGATGTGTGAATGAAGTATATACACTCTGAAATCCTTGATGGCTTTAACCAGGGCTAAAGCCCATTTTTCCATTATATTATACTTGAAAGGTGCATCTCTGAGGGCTTTAATAAAGAATGCAATTGGCTGTTCAAAACCTTGATTGTTTTTCTGCAGAAGAACTGCAACTATGGTGTGTTCAGATGCAAAGGAAAAGATTATGAAATCTTATGTAAAATATGGGCTGATGAGGACTGGTGCTTTTGTCAAGGTCTGTTTTATGGATTCGAAAGATTGCTTGGCCTTGATTTTACATTTTATGGAAGAGTCATTTTTAAGCATATTGTTGAGATCTTTTATGATTTCAGCCAGATTAGAGATAAATCTTCTTAGAAAAATGATTTTACCCAAGAATGCTTGAAGTTATTTTATGTTCCTTGGTGGTTGAATGTTTAAAATGGCTTCAATTCTTGCAGGGTCTATTCTAATGCCTTCTTTGGAGATTATGTGACCTAACAATTTTCCTTCTTCTAGTCCAGAAAGAGTCTTTTTAGGAATAGGGGATATACCATATTTTCTACATTTGATAAAAACTTGTCTCAAGTGATCTAAGTGTTCATCATTTGTTTTTGAAAAGACAGTAATATCATCAAGATAAATAACTAAAAATTCATGGATCTCTTTAGCAAAGGCAATATCCATTGCCCTCTGAAAAGTAGCTCCTGCATTTTTCAATCCAAAAGGCATTTTCACGTACATGAAAGTACCCCAAGGAGTAGTAAATTAAGTTTTAGTTTGATCATCCTTATGAACTAGAATCTGATTGTAACCAGAGAAACCATCTAATAAATAAATTCTTGAAGAACCTACCACCCTCTGCAAAATATGATCCATTTTAGGCAAGGGGTAATTTCCTTTCAAGGAAGCTTTATTAAGATTTCTAAAGTCTATGCATAGTCGAATTTCTCCTGTTTTCTTTCTGGTGGGCACTAAATTAGATACCCAGTCAAAATATCTGACTGGTGCAATTATTTGTGCATCAAACATTATTTTAACTTCTTTCTCAATTAAAGGTAACAAAATTGGATTAATCCTTCTTAGTTTTTGTTGAAAAGGTTTTTGATTTTCTTTCAAAGGAATCTTATGTTGAATTATGTCTTTGTTGTAAGTTTTTAGATCTTCGTAAATCCATGCAAAGAAATCCTAATATTCTTTCAAAAGTTCTATGTATTTAACCTTTTCTTCTGATGATAAGGATTTTGATAGTTTGATCATTTTTGGTTTTTCATTTGTCCCTAAGTTATACTCTTCTATATCAGACTTGACTGGTTCCATTTTTGGCCTTTTGGGCACATCATTGGAACCGAACAAGTCTTCTAGGGGAGTTAAACCTCTGGGTAAAATGTTATGCTTCAAATCAATCAAATCTGGTTCATCTTCCATCATTTCCTTTATATCTACTTTTTCCAATTCATCTATGTCACTCTGAGTAAATATAGTAAGTCTATCAAAATTATGTACATCTAAATTATCTAAATCATCTATTTGACAAGAATTTGAATCTATGTTACAAGGTGAATCTATATTACAATCATTATCGATTTGGCAATGTTGAAATTCTTGCTCATTATTAAAAAAGTGATAGATTTGTTCATCTTCTGAGAAAATTTTCTAGTATTTTACATTATCTGGGACAATAGGTCTGTGTTTGATTTCAGCAGTGTATTTTTGTAATGGTGAAAATGGAAATTTACAACTGCTGGCAAAGGTTGCTAAACAATGGGCTTGTATGTTCTGTTTTCTAGGGATGATAGCAAATTTGCTTTCTAATAAATCTTCAACCAAATCATGTGCTGTGTCCCTGTACCTGGCTAGTCTGCGATTGTGAACAAAGTATTCTGCGTTTATTTGCTTGATGACTAAATCAGAATCTCCCATGACCATTATTATTTTCCCTCCCATTTTTCTAATAATTTGCAAACCTAAGATTAAAGCCTCATATTCAGCCATGTTATTGGTGCATTTGAAATTCAATCTAAAGGCATGTCCTTCAGAATGGCTTGTTTCAATATTAGTAATCCATACACCAGCTCCAGCTCCTGATTTATTTACAGATCCATCAAATTCTAAATGCGAGAAAGCCTCATGACCAATGTAATCATCCATTATTTTAAGCTTCTTATCAGTGAGTTCAGTTTGATTGTCATTATGATCAGAGTTACTGAGAATAAAGGAATCAAGATCAGTAGGAGTTGAATAGATTGGATAATTGGTAGGTCTGTCAGCAGTACTGATCATGAACTTCATTAAGGTTTCTTTGTAAAGCTTTTTGGGCTGTCCAAATACCGAGATAGTGGCATAACTCATGTCAAGTTGTAGATATCTCTACAACTTTGCTCCCCATGAGCGAGAAAGAAGCATGCCATACTTTGGCGGGATATCAGCTACCACAACATCCATGATCATGCTTTTACCTGGATATTGAACTAGGTTTACACACAGATCTTTAATCAACCCTATGCATTGGACTTTGGATGAATCAAATGAAAACATGTCCTTATATGGTCGGGTTATGTCTAGATTCAGGGTTTCCATTATTGCTATGGGCATTAGGTTATGGGAAGCTCCAGTATCTAGCATAGCATTGTGGAATATCTGATCATGTACAGTAAGACTTAAATAAAATGGAGGTACTGACCCATCTGAATGCTTACCATCTACATTGGGACCAAAGATTAATTCAGGCCTATCTTCACTCATATTAATTGTATCCTCATTTTCATTTACATTCAATGCTTCAGAAATCATAGATCTATACAAGTCATTTTTAGCCAATTCAACTAAGGGAACAACTATCTTTAACTTGGATATTTCAGATTGCATGTTAAATGTTGACTGAGATTTGATGGCTTGAATTACTTCGTCTTTTGGAACTGTGGTTTGTGATGATTTTTCTTGTGTTTCAACAGTTTTACCTTTGGTTTGATATTTTATTTTGTCTTTTGTTTGAGTTTCTTGGTTTCTGCTATCTTTAATTGTTTTTTCAGGAATAGTTTGAGTATTAGCAGATGATTTATCAGATTTTGGATTCTCCGCAGAAGATTTAGGATTTGATGATTTTGAGTCAGCTGGATTTTGTTTTGGTTCATTGACTGTTACTGAATTGGTGGCCTTTTAGTATTGGCCTTTTGGGCATCTTTGGAGGATTGAGCCACCTCATCAGTAATGTCTACAATATTTGGACTTTGCTGTTTTTTAGGACTAGGTGGGTTCAAATTTTGTTTATTTTCTCTGGGAAGAATCTGCAAAGTTTCGTTTTAGGAGCATCAAACTTCTTTTTGTTTTGGCTTTGTTGGGTTGGAGCATTGTTCTTTATAATAGGCTCATTGGTTTTCTTGCTCCTAAGGTTGTATTGGCTGTGAATTTCATTTATTGCGAAATCATAACCTTGCTTATAATCGAATGATTCACCAGATTCCACTTTGAACTGCTGTAGCTCAAAGAGTTCCTGGTCCTCCTGAGTGAGGAAAATTGTATTGTTTTCATCTATCCCCATAACTATGTTGATGTATTCCTCCTCCTCAACATTTTTTTGTGAACTCTTTGCAAAGTTTTCTTGAAATGGGGGTCTTATGTTCTGATCTGGGGAGGGTTCTTTACCTTTCCCAGGATTGTGACAACATACAGAGTAGAATCTGATGCTGGAAAGATGGTTATTGATAATTGAGAAACTGGAGGTTTAAATTGTGACAAAAACTGGCTAACTTAATAGCTTCTTCAAGGTCTTTGAATTTTGTGACACTTACTCTCTCTACTGGACTTTGAATTTTAGTTTGGTCTGATTTAATAGGTGCTGAAATAATTTTCTGCTTTTGATTCACAAAGGAAGTAAAAACAGGATCTAAAACAATTTCCTTTAAATCAGTTTCAGACTTGGTTCTAAATAAATATTTTTCAAACTTCAATTCAAATTCAATATCTGATAGGCTTACTAATTCTTTGGGTAAAGAATCAACTCTCTTCAGGGGTACTTCAGTTTCTGAACTAACAGTTTGTTTTTTCTTTTTTGCTATCTGGTCCGGATTGTCTACTATATCTGGAGGGTTGGGATCATGATTGGATCTAGTGTAATATAATTTCTTGGGAGCCAGAATGAATATTGTGAGAATCCACAACCTTTAATCTTAATATTAAAGTAGAAAAGATATGGTTAAAAATCTTCCTTCAAGATTAAACTTAAAACTGGAGAGTGGTTAGTTCCCCAGTGGAGTCACCAGTATGTTATCACCCTAGTAATTCTCAGGTTGTGGGATGAGGATTTTGTAGTTAAGAAAACCAGGGGTAACCAAGAACCTTTTTTAGAATTCAGGATCTAGCCTTCCTGATTTCCGGAGAGGGATCTCTCCTAAAGATTTAACTTTGTTTTGTAATGGATTTTAGGCTAGCTATGAGTGGACAGTGGGACTTGTTTTGAAAGTGTGGTGGGAATAAAAAGGTGTTTCAAGGTAAACCACAGAGGTATCTACTAGACCATTGTGCTATGGAGTCAACTTTCTAGGCAAGCAGAACTAGGAAATAAGGTTTAAAGAGCAAATGTACTGAGGGCAGGGTAGATGACCTTATAAGGTTTTGAATAGGCTTTTTTGATGGAATGGGTGAAATCTGAAAAAAAGGGAAATTAAGAATCCTTAGGTTACAGAAATGAAGATTGAAGGAGGGGATCAAATATGGACTAAGAGCATTTAAGAATTCTACAGTCCGGTTATCAAGCAGAAAACATAATAATGAACAACTAGTAAAAAACAGGGAGCTTTTTATCACTAATCCTGTTTAAATTTTCCTAGTTAATCATTAAAGACAGAACACATTAAAATGAATGTATGGAAATTTTTGAAAGATAAAACAACGAAAACAGGAAAATACTAGACTTATCTGGTCAGCACAAGAATCCTGAGTTATGATGTCTTTAATCTCAATTCCAGTCTGCTGCTTTACTAATTGACTCACACAAATTTCAATATCTCCAGCAAAATGACTATAGTAGTCTTGATAAATTTTATTCCACATTGAATACTTCGAAACATGAAGTATTTATAAATTTGAATTACTTACAAAATATCTCAAGCAAAAATAGGAATTGTTACATAGGAAGAGGAACAACAACAAAACAGTTTGCAAGCTTTCCTCTTTTACAAGGAAAAATAGAACTGTTTATCTTAATCGAACTGATTTTTTGATTAGCTGGAAGCGTTGCTGGCAATTGAGACATTCTCTCATGGAAGATGACTTGTAGAATAATCCTCCTCTTCACCTTCTGTTCTGATACTCTTTAACTTTGTTTTTCACTGTTTCACTACTGTAATTGAAAATTTACCAGCAGTAACATTCTTTTTTATTGATACTCTTTGACATCTGATACACTTTGACCCTGAATTTTCACCCTAAGGTAACAGTAAAATATGATTTCTTCATGTGATTTTCCTGCTCTTTACCTGTCAAATTCACATCAGATCTGTGAATTCTTGCCACTGTTCAGCAGTGGGGATCTTTATATTCTTCAATTTTCTATAGCTTTCATCAGCTTCTGTGTACTTAGAAAAATTTGGCTTTACTACGAAAATGTGCTTAATTTCATTCTCTAGAAAGAACAAATTTTCAAAATATTGAAGTACTACTTTGCCACTTGGTGACCCTTGTGGCAAAGGCTTGTTAGCCTGCTCCTTAGCATGGGCTCTAATATTCTGGTCATAGTCTTTTTGTGGCATTAACTTTTCATTCAATGCATGGATATTTGGTAAACTTGCTTGTGACAATATTGTGTATTTGGCCTCAAATCTGGTGATAGCCAATTTCATATCTTTGCACTTGCCCTCCAAATTATTCATCATGTTTCTCTTATTCAAGACCTTTTTAATTTTAAGGATGGCTTCTATCCTGTCAGGAATTTTCAATTCTTCTAATTCTTCCTTGTTTTTACTATTTAAAAATGATATGATTTGAATTTCTTGTGGTGGTTTGTCACCAAGTTCCTTCTTTGTTTTGTCAATTTCTGCCAAGGCAGCTTGTAGCAGATCTTTTTGCTCATATATTGTCTGAATAGAAGGCCATTGTGAGTGAATGCCTTCAGTGATTTTTGTCCACAAATGATTTTTGATGTAGGCAACCTGATCTGTGAGATTTACTTCCTTTTGAAGAATTTTAACTTGTTCCTGTAATCTGTTGGCCCTCTGCTCATGTCCTTTGGAAGTGATCAAGGCATCTCTGTTGGATGTTTCCTGATTTTTGATGGTGCCTTTTAAACTGATTATCTCTTTATCTTTTATGGACATGTCTTCCATAGCCTTAAATATGGTAGTTGTTTCCCCTGTTGTATTTACCTGTGATGTTGATGAAGAAGTGGCAGAGATATCTTTAGAAGTAATTGACATTGCAGTTGCCAATACTCCTTTCGGTGCCAAATGTTCTACCAATGTTGAGGGAACAACTGTACTTATAGTTGGAATAACTGTAGGAACTTGCTGAGCTTTCTTCAAATTTTCATTTTCTTGCATCAAAGTTTCTATTTGGTTTTCCATTTCCTTTATTTGGGCTGTCATCTTTAGAACCAATTGACTCAATTCATCATTTTCAGCTTTCTGTTGAAGGATCTCCTTTTCCTGGGGATGTTCACTTTGAGGCAATTTCAGTTTCCTCCTTAGAGCAGCTATGTCTTCATTTTTCTGTTTGATTAAAGCCTTTGCAACTCCAATGTTAGATGGATCAGCTCTTGCTTCAATCACCAAGTCTTCCAATGATTTAATTCTCAATCCATTAGCATGCAATGATTCTTTGTCCAATTTCATTTGATTTTGTAGATTTGTCACTGTCTTCTAAAGTTTAACATAGCTCATTGTTTTGTTGATTATATTTGAATACAACATCTCTGTATTGCTCCTGTGGAATTCTATTTGATCTAATTCATGGACAACATCTGCATCTACTTCCAAATCTATCTTTGAGTAGTCTGCCAATGTCTTTGGATCAGCCACTGTAGGCTTCAAAAATGACATTACCAACTTGTTAGAAGAATAATCAAAAGAAGAGAGAATTCTATCTTTATTTCCAGGTTTCTCTTTGAGAAACTTGAAATAGACTTCATTTTTTATTTCTTCTTTCTTCTCTCTGATTTGTCTGAACTTGATCTGAATGTCTGACTCTGTGTTCTCAGATTCCTTGGAAGAAGAAGGAATTTCAACATTAGTTTGCTGTTCAACCATGACTGTGTCTTTATTCTGTGTTTCAAATTGGCTCTTTTGAATTTCTCTGAGTGTCTCATTTAATATTAAGGTTGCCTCATCATCAGTTTCATGGCCATTACTATCATCAACCTTTATAGCTTTGTCTTTTTCTTCAGTAGTCAATTTAGTTATTTTGCTATAGGAGGTTTTGAATTTCTTATTAGTGATAGTTTCAGCTGTATAATTGTCCTCTTCTTTGCTTCTTTTATGAGAAACTTCAGCCTCTTTATCCACTGTTACAACCTGTGCATTATCAACCTGCATGCCCTGTACATTAACATTCTACATTACCTGTGTGTCATCATCAAACAAAGTATTTTCCTCCCACTCAATTTGATTGGCAAATTTCTCAATCTGTGGCTTGGAATCATGCAAGAAAGGAGACAACTTGCATTTTATTCTGATTGTGCTCAAAACACCCTGAGGGTCATAATTCCACATGAAGCTGTATTGGAACTTGTATTCTTTCAACTTGATATTAATCTCATTTACTACTTCTCTATTGTTGACAATGAATGGCCCAATCTAATTTTTGAGTTTAAACTGGGTCTTTTTCCTAGAGGCCATAAAATTCACTTCATCTGCATTCAATATTTTCCTTAAATATTCTAAAGAAAAAATTCTAGTAGTTACAAACCTTGGTAGTTTGTATGGAGCCAAGAGTGCACCATACACTCTAATCTCTGTGTGATCTTTGTATAAGTACCAATCCCCTGTTTTACAGTTCTCAGACAACTGTAAGATCCTCTTAGTCTCTTCATTAATTCTAGGGGTTTCTGCTTTATTCAAAAAATTCATTGTAGGTATTATGAACAAGTCATTGAAATCTGTATAAGTATATTCCCTGCTCTCTTTCCTCAACTAAGATGACCAAAACACTACTGACAGGAGATTCCCTTCTATATCTAATTTCTGCAACTCAATGGGAAACTTTTCTGTTTGATAATACAGGAAAAGATGTAGTAGATATGAAGTGTATCTAAAAACTCCTTCTTCTGGAAATTTGGTCAATTGGTAGTGCATGTTTTCTGCAATAAGCTTGGCAAAATTGAAGATTATGGGTGGAGACTGACCAAGAGTCAATGTGGAAAAAAAGCCCAAGATAGCAACATCAGTAAATTCATCACTGTTATATCCTAGTATAAATGACATCATGGAGACAATCTGCCTTGTTTCCACAAGAAAGTTTAATGTATCAAAGGGTGGATTTTCTTTAGGGATATTAACATGTGTTGGCCAAAAATTCTGAAAGATATTGAACCTGGCAGTAAAATCTAATTCCAGGTAAAGCTGTGTCAAGTCCTTTATTGATAGTGAAGCTGAATTGGGGTCATGAGTCATTTGCAGCATGGAATTAATGGACTCAGCATTGATATAGAACATTACTTCCCTATCCTTATTGACAATACACTTTTGATTAGGAAGATAATACAAATGACAAAGTCTGAAAAAATCTAGAGCTGAATGAGTAAGAGGAACAACATATTTTGGCAGATTGGAATCCCAAACCGGCACATCATTTTTTCCTTTCTCTACAGACTTTCCAAAACACCAATTATAGACTTCTAACAGGTCGAAATCAACATAAGGATCAAAGATTCTATAATCAAGATCAAGCAGTGAGCTTCTTTCTTGAGAAGTTATAGGAACTTGAACAGGTCTGACTACTTCTGTTGTCTCAGCAGTAAGTGCAAGAGTGGACTTATTGAGTTTGGATGGCTCACCTTGTGGTAACTTGCTAGAAACATTTTTCTGGGATTTTGGGCCTCCAGACTTGGGAATTACTTGTTTCTTAGTCATTTTGGATGAACAAGCAAGATTAAACAGTTTGCTAAGTTATTTTTAGGAAACAAGGGGCAATTGAAAGGATTCACTGGCAAATTCAGACTTTGAGTAAAGTTCTAGATGATAGAAAGGGTTTCTTATACACAGAGGATATTTTAGATCAAGTTCAACAGTGAAAATGATCTTGGGATGGCTTAAAACTTGCTAAAATGAAAATGTGGATTCTGGAGAAATTTTGACAGGGTTTCGCTTGTATTTTGGAGGTTTTTAGACTTCTAAATGGATAATTCAGATAATTCTCAGAAAATGGCAGTTCAATTGGTTTATTTTCCTCTGGAATTGAAATATTTTACAGGTTGTAATGATCGAAAAATACCCGTGAAAGGTATAATTCACAGTCGCAAGGAGTTAATAGTCTGCAACAATCTTCAATTTATGTTGAATTTGTCTGACAAAGGTCGTGCTACTTCTATGGGAGTGAATTTCAGAGGAAATGGCTCTTTATAAGTCAACTGGTTTGCAGAAGGCTGAAAAATGGCGTCGGGAGGCTTTGCAAAGGTCTCACAGTGTTTTAATATGGAAACTGCGTGAAATACAAAGGAAATAGTGAAAAACTAAGGCATAAAACCTTAAGTCATATCACATTTCAATCTCATTTATTGTAGGTTGGGCAGGAGTGGTTTTGATTTGGGATCAAGCGGTTTTCGCGCGGCTTAGAGGTGGTAAGATGAATTTCACTTTTTGCGTGCGATCGAATAGAATTTTGACACGTCGGCAGAGGGTGGTATTGTGAAACAACTTATATCGCGTAATTTTTTGGAAACTTGGGTCGATTATTTTCATTGTGCAATATGGGATTGGCACCGTTGGATTTGACTATGATAAGCGAATGACCAAGATTAAATTGAAAGCTGCGAGGTAATGTAGTGGGGCCGGAGCTTTGAATGGTGGCCGTAGGATCTGGTTAGTGGAGATCTACGATGGACATCAAGCGTGATAAGGATGGTGGGGACAAGAATAATGAGTTATCGGGTTGCATATGAGCCGTTGGATTAAAAATTCATTGAGGATCGGACGAATGTTATTTAATGCGATGGAAGTAAGGTGAGATGATTCATTTTTTTGAGAAACCTTGGGAAAAAGGTTAATAAGGATCTAATGGCTGAGATTAGACCCGATGGAGTAGAGGATTTTGTTAAAGTTTATATATAAACAGGCTTTATACATAGGAAAAATTGGTCGAGAAGGGTATAAAGGGGTTTTAACTAAGGTTAAATACTGCGGTAATGGAGTACATATCGGGAAAAATAGATAAGGTTATAGTTTTAACCTTGGGTTAAGGGAGTCGGGAAGGGAAAATATAGATAGAGGGATGGGTCTAGTGAAGTTTAGTTTAAATTAAACTTCAGATTTTATGTTTTTTTGTTTTAAACACATATTGAAACATGTTTAATGATTTTTCATATATTTTTATTATATAGTTAATTAAATCAAATTGATTTAACAACCATAGAGGCGAGATATTTATATAATGATATTTATAGCCAAAGGGGGTATGATGTGGGTCTTTATTTAAACATGTGGGGATAATTAACTTTGGCTAAAGTTATATTAATGGGTTTTAGCGGATATTTTATAAAAGGGAGTTATATAAAATAGGAAAATATTATTTTCTAAGGAGTTATTAAATAAGTTAAAGTTAAAATGACAAGGGAACGATGGATACTCAAAATACATTAACATAACTAAGAAAAGTGGAGTTTAAAAGCAAATTTTCATTATAATAACTTCATCACTTCAACTTAGCATAAAATGTAATTTTGAGGGTTTTATGCCTTTATGATATGTGCGAAATTAATCAAATGGGGATTAAAGTATCTTTAAGTAAAAATGAAGTTTTTACTTATGATTTTCAGGGAAATGAATGCATGAATGGAAAATGATGTGATTTTAAGGATTAATATAGAAATTTTACACTTTCAACTGATCAACCATAGAGCCTTGGGTCCGGTCCCAACAGAAGTCAAGGAAATGCCTTGAGCCTTTCTGAAGGATAACTTAGAATGCTTAATGGCTATGGGGAGGGGAAGTTAGTTATTTGCAGCCCTAGTGAATAATATTTACATTGATGCTTCTCACCTTCTTCTACCTACCCAAATTAGCATGCTAACATTTTTTCTTCCATTTTGATCAGGTGCATTTGTGCTAGCAACCTTTACAACATTTATTCTTTCAGAAAGCAGTAAAACCATCTAATTCTACACTTATTTCATCTAGGAATCCAGATTAAACTGTTGGATTCACTTATTCTCTACCTAACTACTGAACTGTCATGATTAAACTTTATGACAATTCTTTATTCTCTATCTAAAACATTTGAAATTGAAAAATGATGAGTCAAGGTTAAATTGTTCAACTCATCACAGATTATGGCATTTATTGACACTCTGCCATAATCAACTGCAAAAGGTAAAAGTAGTGGCATTTGGTCTTGCACACTTTCATGTTTTATTCATCTTTTTCTTTTGGGGTCTATTATTTTTTCTAAGTCCTTTGATTGTTCTTTTAGGACTTTTTACCCTCTTTTTGATTTTTTAAAATTTTTTTTTTTTCTATTTTTCTTTTATTTTTTACAAAATATGTGAATACAAATTGCAGAAGGCAAAGTATGTACAGATTTACAAGATTACCATTATTCAAGTCAAAATTAGGAATCCTATATTTATATGTCACTAACAGTATAGATACTGTTATATTATTCTGAATGGGCTGGACAAGAAAATGAGAAGGGGGAAGGCAAAGAGTCATATCTGTTCATTTCGAATTCCCTGTGGAATGCAAACAGTTATGAGGTGATCCCTATAAATAATGTTATTCAACATATGCATAATGTTGTTGAAAGAATGAAGAAAGAGGAGAGACAGTGTAATACGAAGAAGGAGCAGAGAGAGGAGTTGTGAAGATCCAGAGATGATATAAAGAAAATTTGAAGGCTGGAAGGACAACAGTAAAGAAGGAGAAAAACAGAGTTGATATCCAGGTAAATCAGCATATGATTTTATTGTACAATGAGGAAGTTGGAGCTTCCATGTCAAGTCGTAGCTTGATAGAAGTCCAGTTGTAGCTGGATGAGGTAGGAGCCTCCTGTAGGTTGTAGCCTGTAGAAAATAGATGGGAGTTGGAGTTTCCTTGCAAGTTGTAGCTTGCAGAATTGAGGTAGTAGCCTCCTGTAGGTTGAAGCCTGCAGAAAATTAGTGGTGAGAGGGAGTTGGAGCTTGCCTTTGCATCACAACAATAATAAGATGGGGTTTTCTCCCTTATGGGTTTCCACTTATATCTATTGTCTCAGTGCATGATGATTATGTGTTGATATTCTGTATTTAATCTGCTTAATACCCATTGCTCACTTTTAAGATTGTTGTTCCATTGTATATTAAGTTGATCACAAAATGAAGATGTAAATAAGTATAAAAGAAAGTTTTACAATACCATGACTGCATTAAACTGATTCACCCCCCCTTTCAGTTTAACCAAGGGTTTAACAATTGGTATCAAAATAGGTTCCTTCTGTAGCAATTTAACAACTGGAAGGAGATCCTAGGTCCCCAAGATGGCTAGTCTAGAAGGATGCTCAACAAATAAAGCCCCTTTGTTCACTGGTACAAATTATGCCTTCTGGAAAATAAGAATGAGGACGTACATAATGTCTCTAGGAATAGAAGTTTGGGCTGCTATGGAATTGGGATATGCCCCAAAGGAGTCTGACTCAGAGAAAGATGCCAAACTAGATTTTGTAGCTAATGCAAAATCCATGAATGCTCTCTTAAGTGGTTTGTGTGAGGCAGAATTTATCAAAGTAATGCACAACAAGACTGCCAAAGAAATATGGGATACATTAGAAATTATCCATGAGGGAGATAAAAAGGTGAAGGCTGCCAAGCTGCAAGTCTATAGAGCTCAATTTGAAAATATAAAAATGAATGAAGAAGAAGATGTTGCCAGTTTATTCTTAAGGGTTGCATAAATTGTAAATAACATGAAAGCTCTAGGAGAAACCATTAGAGAATGTGTAATTGTACAAAAGATATTGAGATCTTTACCATCCAGGTTTAACCCCAAGGTTTCTACCATAGAAGAAACAACTAATTGGGAAACATTGACCATGAACCAATTACTTGGAAACTTAACAACCTATGAGATGAGACTTCCACAGAGAAAGTCAAATGTGAGGGAGGCAACCTTTAAGACATAGAAGAGCAAAGAAGAAAAAGAAGATACATGCTTTTGCTCTAATGAAGAAGAGGCCAAATTTGTCAGAAGATTGGATAGAGGCTCAGGCAAGTATAAAGGTAAACTTCCATTTAAATGCTTGAACTATGAAAGAGTTGGGAACTATGCATCTAGTGTTCGCTTAAGAAAAAAAAGAATCAGATTCAAGAGACAGAGAAAACCAAAAAAAATAACTGGCAGAAAGGGAAGAGATTCAATAGAAGATCATTTTATGCTCAACAAGATAGCAGTGCATCTGAAAACTCAGATGAATCCTCAAATGAAGAAGGAACCTCTGAATTTGTGTTGATGGCCAAGGAAGAGTCTGAAGGATTCCTTCTAGAAGATGAGGAAGAAGGTGAGGTAGATCTTGAGGGGGAGATAAGAAGTGCCCTGGAGGAAATAGACAGACCTAAACTCAAGTGCAGAAAACAGAAAGACATTATCCTCAAATGTGTAAAAGAGGTACCGAATTCAAAAGACCTCATTCAATTGAAAGTAGAACTTGAAGAAGCTAAGAAGGTGGAAGACATTCTGCTAAAGAAAATTAAAGATAAACATCAGGAGCAAGAGAAATTGGAAGAATAAGTGGTATGGTTGAGAAAGAAACTAGAAAACACCCAAAGGGAACTATCAATGAACACTCCTCGAATGACAAGCACTGAACAGTTGGATAAGGTTCTTAATGCTCAAAGGTCTCCTCTCATAAAGGATGGGATAGGATATGAAGGAGAAACCAGTAAGTCCAAGGTAGAAGATAACAAGAATATCATTTTTGTAAAAGTTGTAAAGGATAATGAAGTAGCTCAAAAAGGAACTACAGAAGCAGAAGCCAAGAAGAACTTGATGTGTGATGAAACAAACAGAAACAAGCAGCAACATCAAGAGACAAAGAACGAAATGAAGAAACAGTCAGCTGAAAAAGGCTCTTACAATCCTGAATATGAATTGAATAAATTCGGAAGCTGTCAAAAGATATTCTTTCCTCCTATGAGAAATATCACTTGTTTTTTCTGCCACAAGCTGGGACATATTGCTGCATACTGTCAGACAAAGATGATCAATTTCAACTAGCAAAAATTGCAGAAATTGAAAAGACTACCTCAAGCAAACAAATGGAGAGGACAAGCCTTCACCAGGTACACTAATCGTTTCCATGGGTATTGTTTTTTTTGTAAGGGGTTTGTCCATAAAGCCATGGAGTGTATAAAATATGGAAAACGACTAATGTTCAAAACCCCAAGGATATTTATGAACAATGGAGAGTTCACTCGTACATATAATCCATTTAAAAATATAATCAAATTCTTTGTATGCCATAAAATCAGACACATGTCTTCCAAATGTCCTCTCAAAGAATGTGGTCCATATTCTCAGAAAAGGTGCCAAACCAATAGCTGCCTGCAGTGGAAAAAGAAGTTGAATAAGTGTGACCTGGCTCTAATAGCCCAAGATCAGAAAAGCCAATGGTATTTGGACAGTGGATGCTCAAAGCATATGACTGGAGATAGAAGCAAGTTTGTAACCTTTGATGAAAATATATTTGGAAATGTAACATTCGACAATGATAAATCAGGGAAAATCAAAGGAAAAGGCTCAGTTAGTCTGAATAATGGAAGAGGAAACGCTCAAGATGTACTATTTGTGGATGGGCTGAAAGCCAATCTGCTAAGTGTTAGTCAAATGTGTGATAAAGGCTGTGAGGTCCTTTTCAGAGCCCAAGATTTTGAGGTAAGATCAAGCACCACAGGAAAGACCTTGATCAAAGGTGTTAGAACAGAAATTAATGTCTATATAGTGGAAGAAGAGAATGAAGCATGCCACATAAGCAAACTTGATGAATCATGGTTATGGCATAGAAGACTGGGACACTAAAATTTGACCACATCATCAGTCTGAGTGCCAAGAAGAATGCAGTCAGAGATATGCCAGCGATAAAGAAGCCTTCAAATACCATATGTAAATCCTACCAATTGGGCAAATAGACCCGCACATCTTTCAAGACCAAAGATGAACTATCTACAAGTAGGCCACTTCAGCTTGTACACATGGACCTGTGTGGACCTTCAAGAACTGCAGCACCAAGCGGAGTATCTTATTTCATGCTGATAATAGATGATTTTTCCAGAATGACGTGGGTAGCATTTGTCAAATATAAATCTGAAGCACTTGAGAAATTCAAGATATTCAAGGCATTGGTAGAAAATCAAATAGGATGCAAGCTAAAGTGCATCAAATCAGATAGAGGAGGTGAATTCACAGACTATGATTTTGCAGACCTATGCAATTATGAGCATGGGATAAAACAATAGTTTACAATTGCAGGTACACCTCAATAGAATGGAGTGGAAAAGAGGCAAAATAGGTCAGTACAACAGATTTCCAGAGCTATGATGCAAGAAAGTAACATTCCCCAAACCTATTGGGCAGAAGCAGTACACACAGCTATTCACATTCTCAAAAAATCTCATCTAAGACCAAATTGTGATAAGACTCCTTACGAATTATGGCATGGTAAACCATCATCAATCAAGCACTTTAGAGTCTTTGGAAGAAAGTGTTTCATAAAAAATAATGATGAAAAACTAGGGAAGTTTTATGCAAGAGCTGATGAAGGAATATTATCAGGATATGCATCCAAGAGTAAGGGTTACAGGTGCTACAACAAAAGGCTGCACAAAATTGTGAAAAGCATTGATGTAAGATTTGATGAAGATCTACCAAACAGAACAAGAAGCACAAGATGCAGAAATCCTCCAGATGATCATGAAGATGAGAACCAAGATAATGATGAACTGAGAAAAACAACAAAAGATACTGAATTAAACTCAAAAGGTCCCTCAAGACACACTCAAAAGAACCATCCAAAAGATGAAATCATTGGGGACAAGGGTGTGGGAGTCCAGACAAGAAGAAAGATTGCTGAACAAACAGAAGAAGTATACCTAGCCATGCTATCTCAAATAGAGCCAAAGAAGTTTGAAGAAGCTAGCAAAGACAAAAACTGGGTAAATTCTATGAATGAAGAACTGGACCAAATTGAGAAGAACAATACCTAGGAATTAATATCAAGACCCATTGGGAAAAATGTCATTGGCACAAAATGGATATTCAAGAATAAGATGAATGAACAAGGGCAGGTAATCAGAAATAAAGCTAGAATTGTATGCAAAGGATATTCACAAATTGAAGGTCTTGATTATGATGAAACCTTTGCCCCTGTAGCCAGAATGGAAGCAATCAGAATGTCTTTGGCCTTTGCATGCTATCATGATTTCAAGGTATATCAAATGGATGTGAAGTCTGCCTTCCTGAATGGAGATCTAGAGGAAGAAGTCTACATGGAACAACCTGAAGGATTATCATTAACAGATAAACATGACTATGTGTGCAGATTAAAGAAAGCCTTATATGGTCTGAAACAAGCTCCTTGTGCATGGTATTCAAGGCTGGACAAATACTTGCAAAAAAAAGGGTTCAAGAAAGGAGGAGTAGACAACAATTTATACATAAAGGCTAATGAAAATGAACTCTTAATTGTAGTAGTGTATGTAGATGACATCATGTTTGGAAGCAACAAAGATGAGTTAGCAAAAGGATTTGCTGAAGAAATGAAATTAGAGTTTGAGATGTCAATGATTGGAGAGCTCACCTTCTATTTAGGACTTCAAATTCAACAAAAGAACACAGGAATATTCATTTCACAAGAAAAATACTTAAGAGAAATGTTGAAAAGGTTTCAAATGGAAGATTGCAAACTTGTGTCAACTCCCATGATCATTGGATGCAAACTATGTGCTAATGATGGATCAACAGATGCAGATAAAAAACTTTACAGATCCATGATAGGAAGTCTACTATACCTAACAGCTTCTATACCATACATTATGTTGGTAGTAGGACTTGTGGCAAGATATCAAGCAGCACCAGAACAAGATCACTTACTTGCAATCAAGAGAATATTTATATATCTACAAGGTACTTCACATTATGGCCTATTGTATCCAAAAGGAAAAATCTTCACATTGATAGCATACACAGATGCAGATTGGGCCAGCTGTGTGGATGACATGAAAAGCACAAGTGGAGGTGCATTTTATTTGGGAAAAAGTTTGGTGGCATGGCTAAGCAAGAAGCAAACTTCTATCTCTCTATCTACAGAAGAAGCAGAATACATAGCAGCAGAAACATGTTGCACACAAGTAATGTGGATGAAACAAACTCTCCAAGACATGAAGGTAAGCATTGATGAACCCATTTCTATCAAATGTGACAATACAAGTGCAATAAGTATATCAAAAAATCCTGTACTTCATTAAAAAACAAAGCACATCCCAATAAAGTACCACTTTCTCAGAGAAAAAGTAGCACATAAATTGTTGAAGTTGGAATACGTACCAACAAAGGAACAAATAGCATACATATTCACGAAACCTCTTGCTAAATAACCATTCGAATATCTGAGAGACAAACTAGGGGTAGTGTCTGCATATGTTACTCTCTGATATGATTGAGTAAAAAAAAAAAAAAAAAAAAATAATAATAATAATAATAATAAGGGCTGCATACAAGAAATGGGATCAGAACAGAAGTCCAGTGATAGTCTGTATCAGTCAAGAAAGCATCATTCCAGGGGGAGATCAGTCAATAAATTGTCACAAAAGAGCTAGAGAAATGGAGCAGTGCATGGAACAGGTCCTCAAGATCAAAGTATTATGAAAAGATAGAAACCACACTGGGAAAAGTGCAACCCTTTGCCATTGATGTCAAAGGGGGAGGAAAAGCAAGCAAAAGCAGAAGGGTCTTCTAAAAGGCAAGTAGAGGAAGCATTGGAGTATTTCCATCAATGCCAAATGGGGAGACTGTTGGAAATATTGTCATTGATGGCAAAGTAGCACAAAGGAGCAGCACCAAGACAAGGGAGCATATCAGATTCAGATCGAATCCTTGCAGAGAAAAAAAGTAAAGTGGAAGAGGCTACAAGAGATCGGGCAGTGTTAATTTATTTATGGTTATTGAGTTTAGTAGCAGAAAGGAGGGTTTTATCCCTTTGAAAATTCATTGATTTATGGTTTTCTGTGTAGCATCAAGAGTTATTAACCTCCGTAATAAGGGTTGGGAAGAAAATTTGAACTCTGGTTCATTGGTTGAGAGCGCAGCGATAATCCGTCTCTGTTTATTGAGTTATGAAATGAAAAGGAGGTTTTCATGAGAAATTGAAGTTAAACGAAGAAATGGTGAAAATCCGCAGTTGAACGCGATTTAAAACAAAGTTTGCAAGTTAAGCGGTTTTCAAGAAAACCGAACATTGTTGTCGCACAGCCTTTGAGTTGTGGGCATTTTTTCTCATTTCGAACGCGATCGAATGATAGTGCAACACATCACGAGCGCAATACCACCCATTTCGCGTCGATTTTTGGTGATAAAGTTATGGGGTCGATTGAACACAATTGCTGTCCAATTAGATCTGTGGAAGATCCGACGGAGTTCGCGTTAAAAGTTGCGTGGGAGTTAAAAAAAGGTATGGACCTGATGTTGTATGCAATGAAGTTTTATTAAGGTTTGGAATCTGGTTATATGAGTTTGAAAGGCTTTAAACATTGTTTAAAGCACAGTATAATATTACATTTCCAAGGGATTTAAATATTCATTTCCGAAGGTTTTAATGTTATTTCTAAGGGTCAGTACATATTATAATGTGCATTATAATATTTCCGAAGGTCTAAGGATTCCGAAGGTTTAACATTGTTTTAAGAGTTAATAAAAGGTGTGGGACCAGCGAAGGGGCACAAACATCTAGATGACTAACCTAAGGGGGTGCCTCTGCAGTTGACCCACCCATCAGGCGTTGACCGCAGATCGACGGTTGTCATTCACTGTGGTAGCACAAGCTCGATGATGATTTCGTACCAAGGAGTGCCTCCTCAGTGATATGAACTGGGACCCACTTTCATAAAGCCCAAAAGAACAGTGGTGGACCGACGCGATCAATGGATAAGATTAAAGGAGATCGACGACAGTCATTTAATCAGAGATGCGGCATCGGTATACTCGCAAATACTGGCAGAAAGATAAACCTTTACAAATGTTTTATATATTAAAGGTTATATGATTATAGAGCACTCGAGTATTAATCGGAAATTCCGACAGAAACGAGGACCATAGATCTGGACAGATCAACGGTGATGATCGCATTGGCGGAAATCAGATCATAAATTGGGGCAGGAGAAAAATCGCACAAACACAGTGGTCACAGAAAATGCGAAGTGCGATATGGTGACGTGGGGATGACGTGGCAAGTGACGTGGCAAGTGATGTGGACGCTGACATGGACCTGACGCCACAAATCGAAAATAAATCAAGATGACGTGGAAAGATGACGTGGCAATGACATGGCGATGACATGGTAAGGTGACGTGGCACGATGACATGGAGATGACGTGGACGTGGCCCGCATATCGCAAATCACAATATTGGAGGGGTGAAGATCGTAAGAGAAAAGTTGCGATGCGAAGGATAGAAGCGATGCGATGTGCCGATGCGAAGAGACACGTGGTGGCACAACGCTACATCACGTATCGACGATGCAAATTCCATCGCATACCGCAAAGTGGTGAGGCGATGCGATGCAATCAATAGATGTAATGCGATGCGATCACATATCGCAATCGGAGCAGGAGAGATATCGCACAACCTAGAAGTTATTGAAGTTGCGATGCGAAGTAGCGATAAAGTCAAGTGGGACCCATCGCACATCGCATATCGGGAGATCAGATGGACGAAGGCACAGGGGATATTTGAATTGCCGAAGTGCAATAAAGAGAGCAGACGCGATAAAGAACAAAGCTGAAGCCTAAAGCATTTGAAGTCCAGTAGTAAGTGGATTTTCTTTTATAAATCGTTTCAGAGAGCGAAAGGAGGACTATAACGGAAAACAAAAAGGAAAGTATGAACACGGGTAGAAAGGCTTGGGTAAGGACCCGACACACAGAAAAAGACAGATCGAGATGTTTAGAAGAGCCCTGAAGGTTGAACGCTGTGGGCACGAAAAAAAGAGGCATGGTCGGGCAAAAGGAGATATGATGACACTATTAGAAATGCAATGGAATGGGTTAAGTCGGAAAAAATGAGCAGTTATGTAGCAGAGCTAGACTATAATAGCAGAAACTGAAAAAGACAGTGACAGCAGCAGAAAAGACAAATGTATGGCGAACCAAGAGCTGAAAATACTGAGTGAAATATTTTTGATGTAACTGTAAATGTAAATCTATTAATTATTTTTACTGTATGTGATGCAAAGGCAAGTCTGCAAAGGAAAAGCAAAAATCCTCTGTAATACTAAAATGTATACATACTGTTATATTATTCTGAATGGGCTAGACAAGAAAATGAGAAAGGGGAAGGCAAAGAGTCATACTTGTTCATTTCGAATTCCCTGTGGAATGTTCATTTATAGGTGATCCCTATAAATAATGTTACCAGCATATGCATAATGTTGTTGAAAGAATGAAGAAAGAGGAGAGACAATGTAAGAAGAAGAAGGAGCAGAGAGAGGAGTTGTGAAGATCCAAAGATTATATAAAGCAAATTTGAAGGCTGGAAGGACAACAGTAAAGAAGGAGAAAAACAGAGCTGATATCGAGGTAAATCAACATATGATTTTATCGTACAGTGAGGAAGTTGGAGCTTCCATGTCAAGTTGTAGCTTGATAGAAGTCCATTTGTAGTTGGCTGAGGTAGGAGCCTCTTGTAGGTTGTAGCCTGTAGAAAATATATGGGAGTTGGAGCTTCCTTGCAAGTGGTAGCTTGCAGAATTAAGGTAGTTGCCTCCTGTAGGTTGAAGCCTACAGAAAATCAGTGGTGAGAGGGAGTTGGAGCTTGCCTTTGCATCACAACAATAATAAGATGTGGTTTTCTCCCTTATGGGTTTCCACTTATATCTGTTGTCTCAGTGCATGATGATTATGTGTTGATATTATGTATTTAATCTGCTTAATACCTGTTTCTCACTTTTAAGATTGTTGTTCCATTGTATATTAAGTTGATCACGAAATGAAGATGTAAATAAGTATAAAATAAAGTTTTACAAGACCATGACTGCATTAAACTGATTCACCCCCCACCCTCTCAGTTTAACCAAGGGTTCAACAACTTATACGCGGGGTCACAAGGTGATCAACATACCTTGGCAGGAGCTTGTCAGAGGAGGTGGCATTGGCAGGCCGCCAAATGGTGCCTTGTATGGAGCCAAGGATTCTTCACCTTTGTGTGGGGCACAGAGGTCACAGCGGAGCCGAGAAGTGGTGGTATCACTACTGACACATAGGGATATTCACTTCTCGGACCCCTCTGAGAGGGCTTGGAGTGATGATCCATTCGTCGGCGGGTATAGCGATGCGACAATGGAGGTGATGCTACCGATTGGGGGTGGTTCGACATGTAGAGACACAACTCTATGTCATCACATCCAAGGATGTGTGGGAGCCTCTAGCATTGAGTAGTGGACTACCAGTGTACATGGAGTTGCATGGTGGTGTACCGTAGTGTGTGGGATTGCATTGTGGAGTAGGAGTGTCCTACATCACATTGAGAACACGCGAGGAGTGACTGATGCCTTGACACAGAAAAGGCACGAGATGATACAGGGTGGTACAACAGTAGTAGGGGGTATCCAGCAGTGTACAGGGGTATGCCTCAGTGTGCAGTGGCATGTCGAGGAGTACATGGATGATCAGTGGTATGCAAGGGCGTACGGTGCTGCACAGCAGGGTCTTAGAGTATTGCCTCCAGGGAGACTCACGGACAGGGACACCGGGCTTACCTTTGGGGGTAGTTCACCCAGGATCGATGGGGAGACAGATGAGTGATACTTGACGGTATATGTGGGGACTCACACACCTGACCCTCTTCTACATCACTCACGGGCACAATCGATTTTGTTGTTTTCCTTTGGCACTTTGGGCATGAGCAGCGGGGTACGCGAGGCTCACCCAAGATATTTGGATGACACTCAGCACACTAGGGGAGAGACTTCTCAGCAGTGGCACTGGGTTGGTCCACTAGTTGACAACCACAGGTTAGGGGATGAGATGATCCTCTGCAGGGGTGGCACATCAGTCTTCGCTGAGCCTATGCTTAGGGAGTGGGTCATGAGGGAGACATGCGTCACTCTTTTCTCAGGGCATGTTGAGACCATGCATGAGCAGAGGATACTGGGTACAACAGAGGTAGCATCCTAGTATGTGTCTGGGCTCCAGACGATGTATCGACACATTATCGAGAGGGTGGATGGTAGATCTAGTGGAGATGGTTGGCAGGGACAAGAGGGATCCACATACCTTGAGTCAATTGCAAGTATCAGATATCTATCTATTGATTGCATTTAAAGGGTGGCTATTTGTCACATATGGCTTCCAGCGGTCATCGATACTACACAGTGGCCAACACAGGGCAGGTTAGCATGCATCATATTTTCCCATGATATATGGACCCTCTATATTGGTCACGAGTAGGGACTAGAGATGAGGCACAGAGGGATTCCCGCAGTTTTTAGAGCTATGTTGCGGTAGGTCTGACTATGGGATGCAGAGATTCAGTTGATTGATAGCCCATTCTATCTCATGATGGTCAGAGTCAGGACAGAGAGTGATCTAGTTCAATGTTGGGTTGGCACATGGGGGTACACGGAGGCCTTCATCGGATGGCAAGGCAGAATTTCTCTATTGCTACATAAATTCAGAGATGCATTCAGAGGGGTAGGTATTGGCATCATGGCGATTCCTGCTCTGGATGAGCTTTGTCTCTCATAGATCTCCTACCACTAGGTCTTAGGAGAGGAGGATACAGTCTGCGAATGACAGGGAGTATATCATGATCAGAGTAGCACAACATCAGCATGGTGGTACCTCTAAGAGATTAGCAGGATACTTGAGCATTACAACTCTACACAACTCGATAAAATCTCAGGGTGAGCTGTATACTACATGGGGAGATCATGTATATCTTCCATCAAGATTTAGCGAGTCATTGATGAAGTGGTGGACTTCATTAGCATGGCAGGATGGTGAGTGGAGCAGGTGGAGCTTCATGTTGGACAGGATGGCTTGGGATCCCGACATTGAGAGCTCCCTCCATATCAGGGTGATATAGAGAATAGGGAAGATTCAGTGGCACATCTGGGACCTAGGCACATTTTACAGTGATGGTGGGGAGCATCAGCTAGAGAGGAGGCTTGTTCAGGCATTGCTTGAGGACAAGAAATTTTTGGCGGGGAGGACTGTAATATTCCCAATTAGTAGTAGCTAATTGGAAATATTAATTTTGACTAATTTTGCCTTTATAAAGTTAAAATATAAATAAAGTGGGTGAAGGAGCAGTTATCTCACACTTAGGATAAAAGCATTCCCTAAATTCACTAAGGAGACATATCGAATTAGCAAGGTGGGGCCTAGTGGCCAAGTGGCAGCGCATGGATTGGTGGGGCCTCGGTGAGGGAGGGGCTCACCAAGCATAAAAGGAGGAAGGGTATCCTCATTCTCATTAATTCTGATTATGCATCTTTGAGATTTGTCTTCTGACATTGAGCACGCTTGCTGTTTAGCAAAGTCTGCACGTACTGTTTAGTACATCGGGTGTCTCCGCTCGGAGATCCCAACCTCAGCCCCGGGGGAATTCGAGTGCCTGCTCGGGTGAGGAGTTTCATCCTTGTTTTTCAAGAGAGTTGCAAGTACCACAAGAGGAGCATCCATTCAGAGAGAGAGCGCAGTCAGTGAGAGGGAGGACATAGTCTTGAGGGGAGGTAGTTTCGGATTGGGGATTTGTTGGTGGATTCAGCCCAGGATAGTGGGTAAGGGACCAACCCTTCCCTATTCTAGCATTTTGGTGGAGTTAGGGACCATTATTTGGAGCAGATATTTCAGAGCCATCGTCCCTCCTTGAGGAATAGCGTAGTGCCTCAAGGCAACCATTTTCGGGGGTCAGCCATTTCTGAAAAGATTTCTGGGTTTTGGGAGTAGAGACCATTCCCAAATTTTCAGAATTTTCTGAGGTGGGGAGCAGCCCCAAAGATTCAGTTCATTCCTGCAGTAGCAGTAGCATAGTAACAGTAGCAGCAGCTTTGGAGATAACATAGTCTAGAGGGAGCAGCCATTCTGATTCGTTTCCTAAGAGTATTTCTGCGCTTGCCTAGTGCAAGCCGAGGTGCCATCATTCTGATCACCTCTATACTCATTTCCATTTTTCAAAATTAATAAAATGGCTCAGCGTTCTCCATTTTGTTTGTTTTCCTTATGATTTGTCTCTAGTTGCTGCATATCTTTGTTTATGTGCTTGTATTGTTGTTTATTTCCATTTGGGATATTACAAGATTCTCATTCCTAGCTATCAGTGTGGATTTCTGGGACTTCAGAAAATGATCCAACACTTCCATCTCCTGAACTTTCACCTTCAAGATCTGAATTTTTTTTCTTTGCTTAACTTGTTCCATAAAATTTTTAAGTGACACTAATTCTCCCTTCCATTCAGATAATTTATCCATATAACTATCATTGGGTTCGTTTATAACTACAATTGCATCTACAACACAAATAATTTTTTATTTTTAGACACAAAACATTTTCTAAGAACATACTCTTTATCACATGCTACCCATTTTGCATCCTTTTCTATAGGAATTTCCTTTGTGGGATCTACACTGAGGGGAATTTTTACTTCTATCTCCATATGGATTTTTTCACTCACACCTAGTCTTTGTTCTTCATTAAGTCCCTCATCTACTTTAGAGGCCCAAGGAGCTACATCTGGTAAATAAGTCTAGGGAAAAACATCTGGTAAAGAAGTTTTTATGGAGGAATAAGGGGCATGCCCAATTTTTATTGTCCCTATTTTTAATATCCAGGTCTGTGCTGACATCGATACCTTAAATGATATGCCTTCATTTGTCCTCTTTTTGTTTAACTTAGGGGACCACTACTTTTCTTTGATATTAGGTATTATACCCTGATCATTTTGCCGAGAGGACCCTTTTTCCTTTATTGAATCAAATCTGCTATCTTGAATAGACTTGGAACCTAAACCCATAGTTTTCATGAAAACCCCCAGTCGATTGTTGTTGAATGTTAATGTTCTGTTTAAATTTTCCAGTCTTATGCAATGTACGAAACTCATTCCAATTAGATCCTCTCTGGTTCAACCCTTTTGAAACTAACATCTTAATGAGGACGTAATGATATAATTTATATGCAACTTCCAAAATCGAGCTCATCTGGATACTTCGTGACATTTTGGTTAAAATTCTAAAAAGAAAATACGATAAATTTATATACTGACCTGTCTAAAAGTGAAACATGAGCCGAATGTGATATAGGAAGGTTTTAGAATAACACCCCTCACATGTCAGGAACTTATGAAAAATGTATACAAAATTTTCCATTTATCCACAATTAAGTTTCTTGGTACCCCTTGCTTCCAATTATATTTATAACTTAGATCAACAATAAATTGTTTCCAGGAACCATGTTCCACTTCTGCATTTTAAACCATTCTTCTCCCTCATAGGGGAGCTATGTTGCTTGAGAAATGGTTTGCTAGGACACCCTTATAGCCAAAGTACTGATGGTAGCTATGTTTCCATCGAATTTATCATCGAAAGCTCTGGAAATTTCTATGTCAAACCCATTAATTCTTTGAAGAAACTACTTCCACATAGTAGCCTCCAAAATCAAAAGGATAACATTATAGTCAGGTGTCCCTTCCACATGGAAAATTTTAGGGGATAATATTCGTAGGTGGGCTAATTTTCCATGGTTTTTCCAAACAAAAGATTCGCTAATTTCCATTTTTTTATAAAAATGATTTGCCCAAATTTTACAATATAAAATTATTTTATGTTAAAAATCACCAACATTATATAGACAATATAATTAATATCATTATAAATTTGAATAATTTTACAAATACATCAATATACATTTTATAGTTCGCATATTAGGGACTAGTGAGATTCGCCAATTTTTTAAACTTCAAGATAATTTTCCATCCTTAAAATTTTCCCCGCCCTTCCATCTCTTTGATTGACCATGGTTCGATCCGCAAAAGTTCCATAAAAATTCACTATAAGAACAAAAAACAACCGGCACCCAATACAATACTAGACCTTTAAGAAACTACTTCAACCCCACAACCTTCACTTTAGCCAAAAAAATCGAGTGCAAGAACAATTATGCATTGTAGAATCACAATTTACCCTAGAAGGAACACAACTGAAATTTTTTTGATAGCAATTGAACTCTTCAAAATTCAGCTTTGAACTTGTGAAAATAAATCATTACTAACAACTCCAAATTGAAAAAAAGGATAATGATGATAATATAAGGTCTAGGAATGATGGATCAAGTTGAAACTTGAAATGATGGTTAGATAATGATTACAAATGATGCAGCAATCAATCAGGTGGAAGGTGGATACCATGGTTATATTAGGACAATGTGACATGTCATAATTCTCACGATAATGATATGAAAGTCATACTACCATAGTATCCCTATTTTGTAATGATTATAATCATGGGACCATTCAATTGCTGCCTATTAGAAATATGAAGTTGAAATAGGTTAAAATGTGCCAAATTTAACTATCGCTTGATGCATTACTAAATTTTTATGCTAAATATAAGCCACAATACCAAAGTTGAAGATGAAATATATCGCATGGTTACCTACCTCTTATTCATAAATATAGTACATATACATGCCTGATCAATTGTATACATATTTCAATTTTCCCAAGACCAACTAGTTGATGATGTTGAAGAAAAGGTCTCATGCAGGAAACAACAAAATAAGTTGTTACAGGTTCTTACACTAAGTGTTGATCCTGCAATTTTTCCAAAAAGTTAGAAAATGGAAAAGATTGAACTGATTGGATATTTAGAGATGAATGCTTGCTAATTACTATCCAAAAAGAAGTCGTATTTATACTGGATCACTCTTTCTATTATCCAAAAAAATGATTTAATGGTAGGGCTTCCAACAAGATGTTTCTCATACATATATAGAAGCATTGAAAAAACCGGGAAAAAGCCTTCTGATTTAAAAAAATAGTGGGAAAATAGAAGAGGGGTGAGAGGACCGATGTATAGAAATGAGAAGGGGTATAAAATTAGGGAATACAGAGGGGAAACAAAATTAGGGACAAGGGTTACTTTGGATAAATTTGGGAAGGAATAAAACTAGGGAAATATCAGACGAGGTTATAGAAATAGGTTACTGGGTTAATTTATAGAATGGGAAGGAATAAAACTAGGGACATATCATATGGGGCAATAGAAAAATGGACAAGGGTAAATACATG
The DNA here is from genome assembly GCA_034641835.2 of Pinus albicaulis. Lineage (NCBI taxonomy): Eukaryota > Viridiplantae > Streptophyta > Pinopsida > Pinales > Pinaceae > Pinus > Pinus albicaulis. The sequence goes on from CM076579.1 coordinate 1,276,223,818, forward strand.
AAAATGGGGAAAGAAGAAATAATTGGCAAGTAGAACAAAGATAGTCACCAAATTATGAAGACAATATCTCCTATGTTTGCAATAACGTTCAAACCTGTGGAAAATAAAATTAACTACAACAGGAGCATGGTGTTGATTGCTTGAAGATAAGGAAAATAAACCACCATGAACTTTGATAAGGGAAAGATATCTGTAGATTACTGTCTATTTCCACCAAAATTATCTTTAGAAACCTGCCTCTTCTCAGTGACATGTTAGAAATGCATAAAAATTCAACCAACTCTCCCATTTTATTAGAATGTAAAGATGAGGATATACCCACAAGTGCCCTAGTTTTTTTGCATCCCTCTGCATAATTGCACTAGAAGTTGTTTTTCAAAATTACACACATTTATTATTATTATTATTATTATTTTTCTTTTTTCTTTTTTAATTTTTTTTAATGAAAAAGAACAAGTTAAAGAGTACTCATAGTATCTTGTAAATCTTTCTTTCCCACCATTTCCAAGTTTGAATGTTGCTTGATACTTTGGATGAAATCTTCATTGGTAATGGGTTGATCATAAAGTCTAAGTCTATTCCCATTTGCTAGGAAAATGGTCCCCTGCTCATCAATGCTCTTCACTTCCACTCCATTCTCGAAAGCTCTAACTACCTCATAATGTCCCAAACAACATGCGTGGAATTTCCCCTTGATTTTTCTGAATTTGGAGTCATAAAGAAACACCCAATCACCTAGTTGGAATTGCTTCTTATTGATCATTTTATCATGACATTTTCTATGTTTTTGCTAAATCAAAATGGTTTCTTGAAAAATATCTTTCCTCATCTCATCAGGCTCTCTCAATTATAAGAGACACTATTGTTGTGATTCTGAGAGATCCAAACCCAATTGGAATACAATTCTAAATGTGTTTATCTATAAATCTATTGGTAACATGACATGTTTTGCATATACAAACTCATATGGTGTATGACCGATACTGTTTATCCAAGTGGTTATGTATGCCCACAAGGCCTCGGGTAGCCTTGCCACCCAATCCTTTTTATGAATGTTCAATGTATTTGCCAGGATGGACTCTATCACCTTGTTTGTGGACTCCACCTATCCATTGGCCCGTGGATGATATGGAGACAACTTTTAATGCTTGATCAAGCTGTATATATATATAATGTATTTCACCATATTAGAGGTAAAATCTGATCCATGGTCGTTACAAATCTTTCTAGGAACACCAAATATAGTAAATATTTCATCAAATAAAAAATAAATAACAAAATTTTCAGTAGAAATAATAACAACTCTAGCTTCTAGCCACTTTGTCACAAAATCAACAAAAAATAAGATATACATATTGTTTAATGATGTAGGTGCAATAGGTCCAACAAAATCAATAACTTGTTTTTCAAAGGGATCTATCATAACCCACATAAACAAGGGAATTTCATTAGCTTGTATGGGTTGACCCATTTGCTGACAACTGTTGCATCAACTGATGTAATGTTTGGCATGCTTGAAGAGGGAAGGCCAAAAATACCTTGCATGAAACATTTTTTTTTTTTTTTTCAATTCTGCGAGATGGCCCCCGCAAGGTTAATCGTGGGATGATTTTAGGAGAGGATTCCAACAAAAAATGATATGTCAGGTTTGGTAGTAGTCAGGTAGTTGATATTTCCTACAAGCTGTCTATACTTTGTTTCATCCTCAAATTCTTTTCCTTCAATGGATGTGAGCTTCAAGTTTTTCTCCATTGAAGTAGTCAAAGGATTTCACTTAGCCATGCCAAACCAATTCAATAGATTTCCAATGTACTTCTTTTGAGAGAGGAGTATAAAATTAGGATTTTGAGTTACTTCAATACCAATAAAGTAGTGAAAATAGCCCAAAATAGTCATTTCAAAACCTTTCCTCAATTCCTTCTTTATGGATGTATTATATCTCTCATTGTTCCCTGTCATCAAAAGATCATCTACATACACCACAAGATATACAACTGTTTTTCCAAATTTCTTGAAAAACAAATTTGCATCATCAAGATCATAATGTTTGAAGTTAAGTTTTAGAAGATACTCAGTTTACTTCTCATATTAGGCTCGCGGTGTTTTCTTGAGGCCATACAAGGATTTTACAAGATTTCATATTTTGTGTTCTTGGCCCTTCACAACAAATCCTTTTGGCTAGAACATAAAAAAATTCTCCTTTAGATCTCCATTCAAGAAAGCAGTTTTTACATCCATCTGATGGACTTTCCAACCATTCTGAGCTACCAAGGAAAAGAGTGTATGAATGGTAGCCCATTTTGCTGTGGGGGAAAAGGTCTCCTCATAATTGATCCCTTATTTCTATGAAAAACCTTTTTCCACAAGCTTGGATTTGTGCTTGAAAAGTCAACCATCATCTTTGTACTTGTTCTTGTAGACCCACTTGCAGCCAATTGGTTTTGTTCCCAATGGAGGATCAACCAGCTTCCAAGTGCCATTATTTATCAATGCATCATATTCCTTCTTCATCGCTTCATTCCATTCATCATGATAAGCGACTTCTTTGAAGGAATTTGGTTCAAAATCTGTACACAAACTCAATTCACAATTATAAGAAACATCCATATTAATAAGTTAATTCGAATCATTTACATCGCCTCCATTTTTCCTGGTGGAACTTATTGTTCCTGTATTTCCAATCTAATCAGGATGAACATTTTCAAGTGTCTTTGTAAACCATTTTGTAGGACCTTTCTTGCTCAGTTGATTTATTTGGGGCTGAATCAAATTCAATCTCCCAATTCCGTCAATCACATCACTCAAAGTGTCATCCGTCGCTGGATCTTCATGTTGGGGAGAGAGTGATTCAAAAGAAGATTCCAAATATTGATTCAATATAGGAATCCCCCCTTAAAGATGTGGAATATGATTATCAAATTCTCGAAATGACTTCGAATTCCTGAATCTATCCAAGCTATCAAGTTGTTGCTCAACAACATTGTCAGTCTTGGAAGATACAAGAAATATGGAATATCTAGATACTACAAACTTCTTGTTAACTTCATCATAGAGACGATATGTTTTGGAGGTATTTGAATACCCCAAGAAGATACACTTACGAATCCTTGAATCAAGTTTGTTTCTTTGATCCTTAGGTATCAAGGCATAATAGGGGGATCTAAAGACTCTGAGATGCTCTACCGAAGGAATGTGGCCATGGCACAATTTATAAGGAGTCTTGTTTCTAATTGCATTAGAACACCTATTATTTATATACACAGAACATAGAACTGCATCAAGCCAAAAATTCAATTTTACATTCTTTAAAAACATCATGGAACGTACCATATTTTAAATTGTCTTGTTCATTCTTTCAGCTACACCATTTTGTTGGGGATTGTAATGCATAGTTGTTTGATGTTTGATCCCATGTTGGCGAAGATAGTTTTCAAATTCATTTGAAATTTATTATTTACCATTATTAGTGTGAATAGAACCAATATGATTGTGCATCATTTTCAATCCATGCATGAAAGTTCTTGAATGTTTGAGAAGCATCCGATTTTTTCTTCAATAAGTAAACCCACCACATTCTAGTGTAGCCATCAATAAATGTCATCATATATTTATTTGCATTTGCAGAAGGAACAAGCATGGGGCCACATAAATCTGAATGAACAAGTTAAAGTTTTGTATGTGCTATGGAATATGAATCATGAAAAGACTGTTTTCTATGCTTTCCTAGAATACAAGCATCACTTCGCTTAAGTTTCCTAGGAATTGTAGGCAAACCATTAACATCATTTTTATTCAAAAATCGAAGGATGTCATAGTTCAAGTGTCCAAATATAACATACCATAAAAGACTTGATGGGAATGTACCTTCATCATGGTGAGAAATGGATGCAAAATTTTGTGCCCGAGCAGAGGTACCTTGTAGCTTTAGAAGTCTTTATTATTCTATCCACGTTATGAAAAGTGAGCGATTTGTTGCTTTTCTGACCTCAACCTTTCCATCAAACATATGAATGGAGTGTCCTTGCTCGTAGATTTTGACCAAAGATACAAATTTTCTCCTCAACTCTGGGAGGTATAGAACCTCATGTAGAAGAAATTCTAGAAGACTAGGAAGTTTAAGCATGATTGTGCCAAGCCCTGATGGCTTGAGTTTTGATTTTGTGAAAATTATATTGCTCCATCAACCTTGTCAGTAAATTATTCAAAAAAATGTTTTCTAAAAGTCATGTGGCATGTTTCTTCTAAATCAAGCAACCAATCGTTTTCCGAGGAAGAAAGTGAAGCATTAAACAATTCTTCAGTTACTCCAATATTACAATGTGCCACAACATAATGATCGGATTCAAGTGATTTACCTTTGTATTTTCCATGAGTTTTACATTTGGATTCATTTATTTCCTGCTCAATTCTCTCCCAAGGAAACTTACATGTGGATGCATCATGTCCATCTCTATTGCAACATGTGCAATGAATATTAGAATTTTCTCCTTGAGATTGTTTGTGTAGAAATTATACAAACATATGTATATCAATGGATTCAATCCAATCTAACAATGTACTAAATCTAGATACTGAATCCTTCTAAAAATCAATTGTGGAAATTAAACAAATTCTCCAATCACATTAAGCAAAGAAAGAATCAAATCAAACCACAACACAAATAATTTCCCGGGGAAAGCCTGCTACTCAAAAGGCCTCTATTTTCTAATGTATATTCACCATGGAATCATGAAACAATTACAATGCACTCTTCTCACAAGAGTCTCTTGCACTCTCACAACTGTCTCACACTATCTCGGACAAAATCAACGAACACTTAGCTAATTCTCAGCCTCTAAACAACCTTCCTTGCTTGTGCAATTCCTGATGAATGCAATCCCTATTCTTTAGGAATTTTGGCCTTCCAAAACTGCGCAAGGATCATGGGAAATCCAATGGATGTCTGGTTGCATGTGGGAAACCTACTAATCACACAACTGATAGTTAACATCCCTTTAACCTTTGTTTCAACTGGGTCTCCACTGGAATTGACATGCATGCAACTATTAATAGTAAATCATCAATTTCATGGAAGATCATTTATTGTGAATTAAATAATATTTAATTCACTTGATCTCTCACTAGTGCGACAAACAATTACAACTAGTTCAACTGACTCTAACTCACATAACTGAGTTAACTGATTACTCATGCATTAAACTAATGCACCAACTGCAATTCGAACTCCATAACTAATAGAATTACTTTGCATGCCTCACCAACCACCCTCAACTCAAAATATATGAGCTAAATCACACTCAGTTAACTATTACAAGTGATCATGAGATAAGATTGCATTTTATTATCCAATTTAATTAAGGGAAAATTAAATTAGACAATGCACCAATTTAATTAATTAAATTGGCCTTCACACTAATGTATCGCTAGGAACTATTGGTCCCACACTAGTGTGTGTGATGAAATTTCTTATTGGACTTCAAGACCCCCTCTTAAAAAGAAAGGGATTATCTTCCACCCCGATCCTGCCTCTATGGTATTCGAATTTTCTCCAGGCGAGCGCCTTCATCAGAATATCCGCATCCTGATCTTGCATGGGAATGTAATGAAGTAACATAATGTGCCTCTGAACACACTCTCTGAGATGGCGGTACTGGATGTATATGTTCTTGGACCTATCATGGAATATGGGATTAATTGAGATTTTACTGCAATTCTGTTTATCACAATGTATCACATTCAGATCCATTTGAGAACCAAAAAACCAACGTGGATCTTTCTCATCCAGATGGCCTCACATGTAGCTTGATTTGCTGCCATGTACTCTGCCTCGGCTGAACTGAGTGCCAGAGATTACTGCTTCCTGCTATACCAATAAACTTTTGTCGATCCTGTTATCACTCTAATAATTATCAAGTTGTGAGATTTTAGTTTAAAGTCTAAGAACATTAGAGGTAACCACAAACCTAGTTTTAAACTCTAGGTTCTAGCCTTCCTAGGGTTCAGAGAGGGCTTTCTCTTTAAGATTTAAATTTGTTTTGATTATATGATATTAGGCTAGTTATGATTGTGCAAATTGGTTTATTTTTCCATCTAAACTAGAAGTTTCTTCTTTTATGGTTACTCTCCTCTCATTCCTTAATCTAGCTTTTCTAGCTAAAATATTTACTTCTACACTAACAACATCTGTTTTCATTCTTTCTAAAGTTTCAACATTTCTCTCCCTCAACTGATAAGCCATGTCTGTATCAAATCCATCAGGGAATTTGAGTAGGACAGAATCAGGAGTGGGTTTGAGATTTGCAGGAATTGAATTGTAAACACTGTTGTATCTAGTGCAGTAGTCTTGGATTCATTCATTAGGAGCTCTTTTCATGGCATCAAATTTAGATAGTATTTGAGTGGATTTTTCTTCTTTTCCCATTTATTCAAAAAAATCTATGAAAGATTGATAAATCAGCTATACTACCAGCATTAAGACCTTTAAAGCATTTTTTTAACTTCCCCTGTTAATGTTTGTGCAAAGAGTCTCATTTGTACATCAGAATAATCTATTTCATGAAGCTCAAAGTAATCTTTCATTTTATTAATATGTTGCTGGGCAGTGTACTGAGTAGTAGCATCAAATTGGGGTATATTACTTTGGTAATCCTGAGGCATGTCATGTAATTGTCCTGGAAGGATCAGGGGAGCATACCTGGCAGCCATAGCTTGAATTCTAGCTTGGCTAGGAGGTAGATTAGAATTGCTTGGGGTTGAACTGGAAGTTGTAGCTGATATAGTTAAATAAGTGACTGATGAAACTGGAATATAAGATGGTGAAATAGAAAAAGTGGTGGATGAACTAAAAGATAAAGTTGGGGTGCTATAAAATGAAACTGGAATATATGAAGAACTACTTGGAAATGAGAATGATGTATCTAAATCTGCAGAAGATAAACTAATGGATGATGTTGATATGGGAGGATATGGAAATAGTATTCTAGGTTGTAAGGTCTATCTAGGAATAAATGGATCTATAGGTTGGAATGTGGTGGAAATTATAGATGATGTAGAGGTATATAAATGAGAAATATAAGGCTTAGATGTGTATGCTAATAATTCAGCTAATTCAATAGCTTCATTTATTTCCTTAAGAATAGTAGCATTTATTTATTCAAGTTTATCCTGAGCTTTAAATATCTTTGATTCCGAATCTGCTGAAATATTTTCTTGCTTTGTCTCAAGGAATGAAATGAAAACAAGATCTATAACAGTAGTTTTTAAATCAATTTCTGATTTACTTCTGAATAAAGAATGTTCAAACTTCAGGGCAAACTCTATGTCTTGTAAACTCACTAACTCTTTTGGTAATGAATTGGCTCTATCTAAGGAAACTTTTGCACCTAAATCTTATACTTGTTTATTCTTTTTTCCAATTCTGTCTGGATTGTCTACTATAACAGCAGGTTTAGGATTCGAGTTAGACCTGGTATAGTAAAATTTTCTAGAAGCCAGAATTACAGTTTTTTATACTCACAACTTTAAAAACAGTGTTAAAGTGAAAGGATGATAAAAATGATTTCCTTTAAGACCTATTTAAGACTGAGAATTGGTTAATTCCCCAGCGGAGTCGCCAGTATGTTATCACTCTAATAATTTTCAAGTTGTGAGATTTTAGTTTAAAGTCTAAGAACATTAGAGGTAACCACAAACCTACTTTTAAAATCTAGGATCTAGCCTTCCTAGGGTTCAGAGAGGGCTCTCTCTTTAAGATTTAACTTTGTTTTGATTATATGATATTAGGCTAGTTATGATTGTGCAAATTGGTTTTGACTTGGTTTGGTTTGGTTTGGTGAGAAAAAATCACTTAACGATATGGATAGTGATAGATTTGTTTGTCCATTGGGCTAAGGAGTCAAAATTCAAGCAGAAAGAACTAGGATCAAGGTAAAAAAGTCAAATATTTTCAGGGCAAGATAGACAAGTCATTGAAGATCTTGGAAGGCTAATTGGTGAAGTGGTTTGATCGGGATAAAGAGAAATCATGATTATTTGATTCAGATAAGGAAGGAGTAGACAGAGGTCATTCGAAAGAGGGAGAAATTAAGGGTTCCCACTCTGGAAATCAGCAGAAAACACAGAAATGATAAACAGTTAAAGATAGGGTGCTTTTAACAAATCCTGTAATAATACTCCTGATTTATCATTCAAATTTAGAACACATATATGGATGCATGTAAGCATAAGAAGATAAACAAAGACAGTAGAAAGTACTTCAATTCAAAGACTCATCCCATGAATCCTGAAATATGATGCTAGATGATTTGATCCAGTCTGCTACTTGAACTTGCTACAAAAAGCCTTCAAGTACAGAAATATTGACTATAGAAATCTTCAGCAATTTATTCCACAATAATACTTCAAAAGATGAAGTATATATACAAAAATGTTTACAAAATATCCTAGAATGCTTCTAGGAATTATCTAAGGAAAAATAAAATATATTTTACAACAAAATATGGACAATTGCTTAGCAAATCAGCAAGCTGTCCTATTTATCCAAATAACATAGAAAACTGTTTTGGAATGGGTGCAGTTGGTTGCCTTGTTGTCTTCTTTGCTGGCACAAATATTTCAAATCTGTTTTGAAATATTATCTTATTTATCTTATACTCTTTCATCTGATACTCTTTACCTTTGATACACTTTAAACTCTGTCAAAACTGCCTTATTGCTGTAATTTTATGTTTTAACTGTAAAAAATCATCAAGCTGTTTTTATCTTGTTCTCTACAATTTGACTTTCACAACAAGTCAATGACTAATTCCCAAGATTCATCATCAAGAATTTTTATCTTTTTCAGCTTCCTAAAGTTTTCATCTGCCTCAGTGTATCTGGAAAATGTTGGTTTTATGACAAATAAGTGTTTTATCTCATGTTGTAGATAAAACAAGTCTTCAAAAATTCTGTGTAAGACCTTCCCTGTAGGAATTCCTTGTCCTTCTGTTTTGTCCACCTGCTCTTTTGCATAATCTCTAATATTTTTGTTGTAGTCCTCCTATGGCATGAGTTTATCATTAATGACCAGAATGTTAGGCAAACCTCTTTGCCTCAAATTTTCAAACTTAACCATAAACTTGGTTATGGCTATATTCATTTTTTCACATTTTTCTTCAAGTTGCTTCATCATATTCTTCTTTGAAATGACTTTCCTTATTTCAAGGATTGTCTCTGTCCTATCGGTAATTTCTATCTCTTCAAGTTCTTGCTTTTTCTTGCTGTTGAGAAATTTGATTAGTTCTAGGGCCTGTTCAGGTTTGGCACCTAGTTCATCTTTTGTTTTCTTAATCTCTTCTTGTGCTGCCTTTAGTAAATCTCTCTGCTCATAGATTACCTGAATTGATGGAAAAACATCATTGATGGCTTCAATGATTTTACTCCATAACTGATTATTTACATAAGACATTGGCTCTTTTAAGGTTAAATCCTTTTAGAGATTCTTCAATTCAACATTTAACCTATTACCCCTTTGTTCATGAGTTTTGGCATTGATTTGGGCTAGCTTTTTAGTGACTTCAAGATTTTCAATCACTTTCTTCAATCTGTTGATCTTATTGGTTTGAAGTGACATTTCTTCCATGGCTTTAACTAGTTTAATAGCCTCATCAGAAGGTTGAGTTTCTATAGTAGAGGATTCTGTGGCTGAAGTAGTGGATGAGGTTACTGGCACTGCAGTATCCAATGGTACTTTTGGTGCCAACTCTTCTGCCAGAGTTGAAGGCACAACTGTAGTAACCATGGGAATTACTGTAGGAGTTTCTTGTGCTTTTTTAGTTTCTCTTTCATGGAAAAGCTTTTCCATTTGGATTTCCATTTCTCTTATCTGTCTTGTTAACTGTAAAATCAAGTTCATCATATTATCTTTCTGGTTTTCCTCTTGAACTATTTCTTTGGCTTGTGGATGTTCAGTTGGTGGAAGCTTGAGCTGTTTCCTCAATGCTGCAATATCAACATTATTTTTCTTCACTAACTCTTCTGTAGCTTTGACATTGGCAGGATCATATCCTACTTGAATAACCAACTCTTCTAAAGACTTAATCCTAAGATATTTAGCATATGAGGAAGCTTTGTCAACTTTCATTTGATCTCTCATGTTTATTATTGTATTCTGAAGCATCTCAGAAGTTTGACTATAAAATTCAATTTGAACTAGTGCATGGATACTTTCTGTTGGCACTTCAAGATCAACTTTCTTATAATCTGCAACTGTCTTGGGAGTCCTGACTGTTGGTTGAAGCACTGACATAATCAACTTATTATTTGAATAATAAAAAGCTTATAGAAGCCTGTTCTGAATACCTGATGTTTGCTTCAAATACTGAGAATAAATCTCATTTTTTATTTCTTCATTATTTGTCTTTATCTTCTTATATTTTTCCCCGATGTCAAGATCTTTCTCTTCTGCTGTCTGTGAGGAAGATGCCTTCATACTCTACTGTTTCTCTATGACCTGAGTGTTTGAATTATATATGTTCTTCATTTAGAATCTCTGTGACTGGCTCATTTGTAATGACTGTAGCAACATCTGTATTTGTCTCTGGAATATCTGTATCTTCTACTTCTATGGTCACTTTTCCTTTATCAACTGGATTGATCTTAGGCTTTTTATTGTATCTAAGTTTAAACCTATTCTCAGTTGTTGTCTCAACAGTGTAGGTACCTTCTTCTCTGCCTCTTTTAGTAGCTTAGTCTCCTTGGTTTACAGTTTGCAAGGTGTGACTAGTATCACCCTGTTTAACTGCTTCTACCAAGGTATTTTCTAGCCACTCTGTTTGATTGACATATTGTTCAATCTCTGGTCTTTTCTCATGAATATAAGGTGTTAGTTTGCACTTCACCCTCATTTTGCTTAGTATTCCTTGTGGATCATAATTCCATGAGAAGATTTCTTCAAATCTGTACTTAAGCAATTGTTTTGCTGCTTCTTGCCCTGCATCTCTATGACTACAAATAAAAGGTCCCACCTGATTCTTTAACTTAAATTGGGTCTTCTTTTTGGCTGCTAGAAAGTTGATAGAATCATAATTTAGGATTTTCCTGATATACTCCAAGACAAAAAAAATATCATTGGCACATAATTAGGTAGTTTATAGGGTAAAATATTTGACCCAAAAACTCTGATTTCTGTATGTTTTTTATATAAGTACAAATCTCCAGTTCTAGTGTGCTCTGATAGCTATAGAAATTTATTTATTTCATCACTGATTCTTGGTTGTACTGTATTTGTTAACATGTTTATCAATTGATGAATAAAGTAATCTGTAAACTCTGCATAACTGAACTCTAGGGACTCTTTTCTAATCAAAGAAGTCCAAAAGATGACTGAAAGTGGATTTTCTTCTATATCAAGCTTCTGGAGGGTTATTGGAAACTTGTCTACTTGTAAGTATAAGAACATATGGAGAAGAAAGGATGTATATCTAAATACTCCTTCAGTTGGTAATTTGACAAGCTGATCATGGATATTATCATCTATGTATTCAGCATAATTGAAAATGACAGAAGGAGGTTGTCCTGGTGCAAAGGTAGATAGAAAACCTAGGATTGAATCATCTGTAAAATACCCTAGGATAAATGACAACATGGATATGACATGCCTTAACCCTTCTGGAAATTTTGAAGTAGAATATGGAGGGTTGATTTGTGGAATTTCAACATGTAAATACATGAACACTTGGAAAATTTTAAACCTTTTGGGAAAGTCCAGACCAATATACAACTTTGTAAGTGCTTCTATGGATAAAGGAATAGCTTTGGGATCTGGTTTAGGTTGTAGCATCTGGTTTATTGACTCAACAGTAATTGTAAACAATACTTCTTTATTTTCATTTACCATTGCTCTTTGTTCAGGTGAATAATAGGTCTGGCACAACCTAATAACCTCTGGTCATTGATGAGTGAGTGGGACAACATATTTGGGTAGGTTTGACTCCCAAATTTGGACTTCTTCAACTTAATCCAATGAATTTTCATAACTCTAGCACTGGAGGTCTAACAGATTGAACTCTATCACTGGGTCTGCTATTTTATAATCCACATCTGCTAAAGGTGTACGTTCAATGTCTACAACAGGAGGCTGTAGAGGATTTACAATAATTGCAGTGAACATGGTTGGATTTTATTTTGACATGTTTTATATTTTCTGGATAACTGAAACTTTGTATTTGGGCTTTTTTGGACTCTTTTGTAAGATTAGATTGTTTACAAAAGTGTTTTTGACTTTGATAGAGGTTCTTTCGATAAAAATAGGCAAAAAATAGCTTTTCCTTGTGAATTTAACTCTTCAATTTAACTTTAAAATTGATCTTCAGACTCTCACACGTTTAGGAAATGATAAAACAAGGGTTTTATCTGATTTTTTGGATAATTATAGACTGAAACTAGTTCAAATTGGGTACAAAAGGGCTGGGGTTACCTGCAAAGGATTTCTGGGTAAATTCGAAGTCTTATAAGGTCTGAAAAGGCTAAAATAAATTCAAATTTTCCTTAAAAACCGTATGCAATATTGAAAACAGGGGTTTATTAAAATTTTGAAAGGGTATTCATTATTTTTGGGCAACTACGAGGTCTTTTTGTGGATAAATATGCTTCACTAAACTTAATTCCTCGGAAATTCCTTTTAGAATGATAACAAGTTTGTTTTCTTCGGAAAATACCTGTTTGTGCAGGCATTTGGTCTTTAAAATAGTTTCTGAGGTGTCGAATAGGTTCTTGGTGGCTTTTGACGGTCTCTGGCATGAAACTGGACACTTCCAGTGGTTTAAACAACAACTGCAATGGTTGTTCAAGTTCTCTGGGCATAAAACAATGTACAGGGTCTTCGTTTCTCAGTCGAAAGGATGAATGCATGCATAAAGGGCTTAATGGGCGCATTATGATTAACCTTAAATGCAAGTCATATCAAAACAGAGGGCAGTTTGGTGTGTGAAGGAAGAAAACCATAAGCGGTTATCGCGTAGGTTTTGGGCGGTATATGGTATTGTAGGATCAAATGCAATCCACTGATATTTGGCCACGTGGAGGAGAGATAAGGGTGGAAAACAACCCATTTCGCAAAGTTTGAAATAGTTGTTGATCGCGCAGTTTAAAATGCGATATGTATTTGTGGTCGTTGGATCTGAGAGCGTTCATGCGAATGGTGGGGATTAGTTTTGGAGTTGCTCGATAGTGGGGCGTGGGGCCCGGGCTTTGTATTATGCGACAGTATTAATTTTAATATAAAAAAACTTTTTTTTTCAATATAAAACCAATGTGTTATGATGGTTGGCGGGGTAATATTTATATGGTTAAATAAAACATTAAATTGTGTTTTAAAACCATTGGGAGCGGGATTAGTTTATATGATATGTTTAACCTATGGGGATATAGCGGGGTTTATATTTCATCACATGGGATAATATAAACCATAGGTTTAACATTAAATAATGGGTTTTTTGGGATATTTAAATAATGGATTTAATAAATTACGAGAAGGGTATTATAAGGGATTTAATACTTTAGGTTAGAGATTAATATGAAATAAAATGTAATGAAATGAAAATACATAAAATAAACTAAGTAAAGTGTGTAAAATAGGCATTCAACATAGAAATTATCCCATTTTGATATTTACACATAAAATTAGGATAAGATGTATTTTGTGGGTTTTTGAGTGTTTTTGGATGAAATGAAATTAATTAAGTAGGGATTTTACTTTCACTAAGCAAGGTGTTTTACTTAGAAAAAGGGATTATAGTTTTGGAAAAGGGTGAATATGCTGAGAAAAATGGATTTTATAAAGGGAATCCAATATTTTTAACCAATTAGTTACTAAGCCTTAGGTCCGGTCCCGACAGAAGTCAGAGAAATGCTCTGAGCCTCTTTAACTGAAGGTTTAGAATACTAGATCATTGTGGGGGAGGAAAAATTAGTAACTTGCCCGATGATACTTTATTACATGTCTTGCACAATTGATTTCTACCTACCCATCATTATTCTAACATTTTTTTTATTGCATTTGCATGGGTGCATTTAAAATTTCAACCCTAAATCCATTTTTATTTTAAAACATAAAAACTATATAAGTCTAAACTTATTTCATCCGACGGATCAGATTAAACTGTTGATCTCCTCATTTATTCTCTAATTATCCACTGATTTATCAAGTTTAAACTGTTTGACATATCTTTATTCTCTATCTAAAACATGAAATTCAAAGAATTAAAAGTTAAGATTAAACTATTTAATTGATCATGGATTATGGCATTTTGGAAAATCTGCACATAATCATTATTCTTGTAGTAAAAGTAAATGGTAGTGACATTTTGACTTGCTCACTTTCATGTCTTATTTTTATCTCTTTTTCTTTTGGGGTCCACTTTTATTCTTTTTTGATCTTTTCTTTTCAAAGTCCTTTAATATTTATTTTAGGACTTTTACCCTCTTTTCATTTTTTTATTATTATTTGCAAATATGGGAAAACAACTTGCAGAAAGCAAGGTATGTACATATTTACAAGACTATCAAAGTCAATTAAAAAATTATGAACCCTATTATTATACAACCCTAACAGATCCTATGTTGAAGATCCCTCCTAATGTGATATTTCTATCTGATGGACTGCCTGCCCAATCTGCATCCGTGAAGCCTTGAATATTCACTCCCTCTGTCCGTCAGTACCATAATCCATACTCTGTAGTGCCCTTGAGATATCTCAAGACATGCTTCCCCGCATTCCAAAAGAGCTTGGTCGACTTAACCATATCTTGAATCAGCTGGTTAACTACATAGCAAATGTCTGGTCCAGTGTTCACCAAGTACATCAGTTAACCCACTAGCTTCCTGCAGACAGTAGCATCCACTACTTCTCCTGAAGTAGCATCCTCTTTCCTCCAATTTCCTGGAAGAAGAGTATCCATGGGTTTACATATCACCATGTGAAACTTACCCAATATCTCTTTGGCATACTTGCCTTGAGAAACAAAAAGTTCACCATCCCATTGCCATATTTCCAAACCAAGGAAATAGTGAAGGAGTCCCATGTCCTTCATTTCGAACTCCCTTGCAAGATCCTCCTTGCAAGAAGTTATCAGCTGCTCATCACCTGTCAAAATTATATCATCAACGTAAAGTATGATAATCACAAGCCTACCATCAACCACAATATGGTATAGGTTTTCATCTGCTTCACTTTTGATGAAGCCCAACCCGGTGAAATAACTATCAATACAAGTGTACCAAGCACAAGGTGCTTGCTTCAACCCATACAGTTCTCTCTTGAGTCGGCACACATGAGACTCAATGTCAAAGATCTCAAAACCTTCTGGCTACTCTATGTACACTTCTTCCTCAATAACTCCATTGAGAAACATAGTTTTCACATCCATCTGATAAATGCGCCACCCCATCTGCGCTGAGAGTGCAAGGATAGATCTAATGGAAGAGTACCTCGTGACTGGTGCGAAAGTCTCCTCATAGTCGATCCCCTCAACTTGTGAGAATCCTTGGGCCACAAATCTAGCCTTGTATTTCTCCACATTCCCATCCGCTGCTTGCTTCACCTTATAGATCCATCTAGATCCAACCACTGAATTTCCGACTGGACTTGGGACAACTTCCCAAGCACTGTTCTTGACAATGGAGTCATACTACTCTACCATAGCGTCAACCCAAATTGGTTTCTGCAATGCTTCCTCAAAGGAATATGGTTCTTTCACAATACACTTTCTCATAAGAGCCATGTATCTAGTAAACCTATTTGGAGGCTATCTTTATCTGCGCAGTGAAATAGGGACTCCTACATTCTCTGCCGCATCAAGTCTCAATCTATCAGCTTCCATGGTGCGCCTTCTACCATTTCTGGTGGATGGATATGCATGAGTGTTTTCTACCACTCCATGATCCTCCGCATGTGTCTGCTCCACATCTCAAGGTTCATTCTTTGGAACCAAGATTTCCTCCTCTGCATGTAGATCCAGCTCCCTCTCAAGGGACAATCACATGGATTTTTGAAAGGATGCACCACTATCATGTGAAAGGATGCACCACTATCCAATTACCACACCGATCTCATTACACTTGACACCATGCATGCAATGAGAAAGAAGTCAAGCTCAAATTGCGAGGCCAAAGCCTCACAAGCTGCAGATATTGAAGCCTTCTTGTTCTTCTTATTTTGTGGACAATTAGTGGCACAACGTCCATGCTTGTGATGGTGAAAACACTTCACTCTGGACATGTCATGCTTATTTCCATCTTTTCCGAACTCAGATTTGGAATGGAATTTATTTCCTTTCCCCTTCTTTGCCTTGGCAGCCAAAGCACACTCTTCTTCATCATCATGCTTGGACGAAGATCCATCCCTGGTATTCTGCCTGAATTCTTCTTGCACCAAACCTGACCAAATTTGTTCCCAATCTGGTAGCTTTTCCCTTCCATTGACAGAGTCCTGATAACTATGCCAACTCTTGGGAAGTCCTAGAAGAGCCAGGCTCACCAAGTCATCATCCGCGACAATAATTCTGACGCTCCCAAGCTCATCCCGACATTGGACAAACTTTGTTAAATATTTCGGAATGGTGTCACCTTTCTCCATTTTAATTTTCCTGAGCTTTTCCTTTAGTGCCAATTTTCTATGATCATTTCTTATTTGAAACAGATCTGTCAAAGCTTTCCAAATTGCATATGGTTTCAATTTTCCATGGATAATTGAGACAATGTGGTCTCGTACTCCCTCCAGTAAGATCCTCCTCACCTTTACAACCTTATTTTTCCAGGCATCAAGATTTGCAGCATATGCTACATCAGGTTTGGGAACATCATTATCAATGAATTCTTTCAACCCATTGTCCTCCAGTATTGCCTCCATTCTGTCTTTCCATGTAATATAGTTAGAGCTGCCCTTGAGTGCATACTCCAATCTCAAGCCATTGAAAGCCATTTTGATCCTGATTCGCCTGTCGCACAAAGAATACTTTTGCAAATTCGAATTCTATTTAGTCACAAACTCAACTTCTCCTCCACTATAGTGATTTCCTATGCTCTGATACCATGTAGAAATTATACAAACATATGTATATAAAAGGATTCAATCCGATCTAGCAATGTATAACAACTAGATACTGAATCCTTCTACAAATCAATTGTGCAAATTAAACACAATTGCCAATCACATTAAGCAAATAAACAATCAAATCAAACCACAACATAGATAATTTCTCAGGGAAAGCTTGCCGCTCAAAACCCCTCTACCTTCTATTGTATATTCACCATGGGATCATGAAACAATTACAATGCACTCTTCTCACAAGAGTATCCTGCACTCTCACAAATCTCTCACACTATCTCGGACAAAATCGACGAACACTTAGCCAATTCTCAGCCTCTAAACAACCTGCCTTTCTTGCGAAATTCCTCATGAATGCAATCCCAATTATTTAGGAATTTTTGCCTTCCAAAACTGCGCAAGGATCATGGGCAGTCCAATGGATGTCTGGTTGCATGCGGTCAACCTACTAATCACACAACTAATAGTTAACATCCCTTTAACCTTTGTCTCAACGGGGTCTCCACTAGAACTAACATGCATGTAGCTATTAATAGTAAATCATCAGTTGCATGGCAGATCACTAATTGTGAATTAAATAATATTTAATTCACTTGATCTCTCACTAGTGCAACAAACAATTACAACTAGTTCAACTGACTCTAACTCACCTAACTGAGTTATCCGATTACTCATGCATTAAAATAATGCACCAACTTCAATTCGAACTCCATAAATACTGGAATTACTCTGCATGCCTTACCAACCACCCTCAACTTGAAATACATGTGCTAACTGAATTTATCACACTCAGTTAACTATTACAAGTGATCATGAGATAATATTACATTTTATTGTCGAATTTAATTAAGGGAGAATTAAATTAGACATTGCACCAATTTAATTAATTAAATTTTCCTTCACACTAATGTATCACTAGGACCTGTTGGTCCCACACTAGTGTGTGTGCTACAATTTCTTGTTGGAATTCAATAGTTTCCCCCCCCTGCCTCTGAAATTTCTTCTTCCCCTTCCTCTTTGGCCACCTCTTCCTATAGAATAATATTAAGCATGGTTATTCTCTCTATGTGAAATACACACAACTTCTTTAGAAGACTGAGGAGCTATCTTCTTCCCAAAATCCTTTTCTCTCTCTGCAAACTTCTTCTCAAGGGAGTCAAAGGTAATCTCCTTGAGGTTTCCACTTGATTGCAGTGACTCAGGATAATGTGAGTAAGTGGGATATAATGCCTTGACATAAGCTATGCGAGGTATGTATATTTCAACACCATTATTTTTAATGTCATGCATGATAGATCTTACTTCTGATGCTAGATCAAGAGGGTCATAATTTTCAATTCAAGGCTGAATAATTTAATCATCAATTGAACAACTTCAAGTTCTGAGTGCGAGTCATAATGTTATTTCAACTTCTTCAAGGTGTCATAAGCATTCGAGAATGGTGTAATATGGCGACTCACCTCTTCATTTATAGATGTTGCGATCAAGGTATAGGCCTTTCTATTCTGGTTGTCCCAAATGGTGATCTCCTTGTCTAAGGTAGGCTTTGTAGGTGCATTTTCTTCATCTCCTTCAAAAATTACTTTCCATAACTCATTGAAAATGAGAGTGTGCTTGATTTTTTGGGACCACTTAGAATAGTTCTCCTTGCCACTGACCAAATCCCACAATAGATATGAGTGAATGCATTATAATATTACTATAAAAAAAATTACACTCTGTTGCCAATATTGTAAAAAATTGCAATTTTGGTACTATTTTTTTTTTAATGAATTCTATGCTATTTTTTTTTTATTAATGCAGAGGTATATATTGGGGAGGGCTTATGAGGGGGAAGAATTATATGGGAAAGGTATGCATGGGGGAGATAGGTCATGAGGTAGGGCGAGAGTATGGAGCTTACATGTATGGTGGAGCAACGTATTGGAGAAATGTTGTATATATGACAATTGTTGTGTTGTTGTGTGTGGAGAGGGGCCGACTATGTAGAAAATGTGTTGGACTATTCCGAGAGAGTAAAAGAATGTCCTTGAAATTGTGAGGGATGTGGAATCAAAACCCCCTGCAATTCTGGGATGCTTATGGAGATGGAGCAGTGGGCTATGGAGACTGCACGTGGACCCCCTTGTCAAAGGGCAGGGTCCGGAAGCTTATCTCGACAAGGTGTGAGAATGGCTTCACAGAGAAACGATTACAATGGAGACTACGTGTATGGATGAAGGTTGTGGAGCAATGGAGATTGCACGTATGGAGGAGGAGCCGACTTTTTAGGAGTCGATATGGTGTCGAGGAATCGACTATGTAAGGAGTTGATATGATGTCGACGAGCTGACTGTGTAAGGGGGATGTGTACAGGAGAAATGTAAGGAGAGGATTCAGGTGTCGAGGGAGGAGTCAACCGAGAGCACTTGATCAGGTGCTCAAAACTATGCTCAAGAATCAAATTTCTTAGAATGACGCGAAACTTGAACGAATGCATTGTGCTCATCGTTCTGAATCTGAAGCAACTCGTTTCACACAAAATGGACTTCGTATGATCCCAGATGTGTTAGTGTGTTTGGTGCACGCATGTACGAAATCACACCAACTTAAGGGGTGTGGTTTACCCTCTTAAGTTATTGGTCACAGACAAAAAAGATATGGAGTCAAGCAAGTTAATGGAACATGCTAGAACATAAACATACTAGATAGAGAAATAACATGCATATTCAAACATAAGAATTAAAATAAAACTAAAAAAAATAACACAAAGACTCTAAATAGAGTCAAACAACTTCAATAATCCAAACGACGACGCTTACTTCCCCTCTTATTGAGTTCTGGTAGGAAATGAGGATGAAACTTTAACCCACTTTCCAAGGGGCCCTTAGAACTTGGGGTTCTAAGTCCTGATGCAAGGATGTCTTTACTCCCAAGCCGCCTTGGTGCAAGTCTCCCTCTCCCTACTATGGTGGATTGAAGTTGTTGGATGGCCAACAACTAAATCCCCTCTATCTCTGCTCCGGATTACACATTGCTGGTATTGCTTGGGGAAATTTTGGCCAACATAACAATGTGCTCTCAAGTTGTTCATCTCTTGGTGGCATTTTATAGGATAATTCAGATCCTCCTTCCCTCTCTTTGTACATTGTGGATGGTGACCCAAGAGAGGGGGGTGATTCCATTGTGTGCCACATTTATTCCATTGTGTGCTCCCTTGATGTCCTAAGGAGGCTTGGGTGGTTGTCCTTAGGCGGCTTCAAGTGTGGAATTAATGTCCTAGAGTGTGATTTTTGTGGTCCCGAAAAGTGACTTCTGCCACTCCCAGGATTGCATGCTTTTCGGGTCAAAGGGCGTGCAAAAGCATTTATGACTAGTTCAAATTTGATTTTTCCTTAGACCTTAGAGATTTTTAAATACTTTCGAGATTCTCTAATGTCTCTCAGCCTTGTAAATCCTTTTTCCTGACATTAAATAATGTTGTCTTTGCTTGTACGATTTTCCAGTGTTAACAATTGGCCCCTAATGTGTGAGGTCTAGGAAGAAATGTATAGCCGAAATACATTATAGTTTGTTTTCTGTATACTGTACATAGAGAGAGAGAGACCTACGTATAGCTCGGAATTGGAGACACCCTACATCGGTTCGAAGAATGAACATGTCCTGTGGGACCCCTATAAGCAAATATAATACAATATATACAAATTTTCTATGAGGCGGGCATGTCCCATTATCGTTGTGGCTAGTTAAAAAAATCTATTTGACAAATACATTTTCTGTTTGTGTCACTAATATGGTAGTGATCTGTTGGTTGATGACGACGACTGCAGACATCCTCAGGGGAATTTTTTCCTTTGATAATAGGTGGAATGGGGTACCCATATGCATTAAATTGGTATGACATGTAATTGCACATTATACGCACAGGTGCTGGCTGGGACCTTCCCGTGTAAGAATGTCCGAAAGAGACGCTTATGAAGGCATGGGTCTTCTACGAATTTGATAAAAGTGAAATGGTTGTAAGGTACGATACCATCTTGACATGAAAGCTTGTGTTGTAGTCGAATTTTAGGAGGATCGATGACATATGTGGGAAATGATGTCTCCCATAGTGCCACTCGAGGATGCCACTTTTATGGAGAGGGGAAAGCCAAGGTATCGCTTCCTTTTTGGAAAGTAGGTGTTGGAGTTGAAAAAAAGGAAGCCTCAACCGAACGAGGGGGTTGTTGATACGGAGGATCATGATCCTGGATTTGATGGGTTTAACATAGGCATGGTGGCGAGGGCTGACTGAAAATTGATGATGGGGATTCAGTGGCCCAAGCTCGAAGTATAAAAAGCAGCTTGGCAATATTCATAACTATTTATGATGGGGAAATCCCTGGAGTCGGTAGGACTTCCAGGGTGGGTATAAACTGGTTATGAATGTCATGGTGGCTTTTGCGTGAGGGTGGTATACTCTGACCAAGGGTGACTAGGGACTGCTGCCATGGGAGAAAAAATGAATGAGTGGGTGGAGGACATAGTGCACTACTTGCGGTCTTTGTACGCTTACCAAAATAATAAAATAATAGGGTTTGGTTTGTACAAAACACAGAGATGGATGCCCCAAAACATGAAAATGTTCACTCACTGATGATGTGCGGAGGGTGTTTTGTTGAGGGTGGGGGCCCCATTGATTGGTCTCGTGTTAGGTTGATGAAGCAGATGAAAAAGTATCGCAGATGGGATTATGCTAATGGAGGTATGGTGGGCCAAATGCGAGGCGTGGTAGTGCACTTTTGATCTTCTTGTACAACCTGACCATCCGGGAAAGGGGTTTTGTCGATGGTAAAACTTGACCTTATGCATGG